>ML790491.1:253487-285767 GCA_009831015.1 Picea engelmannii
GACAATACACACTTCTAAAAAAATGGACAACAACAACAATGACAATGTCCTTACATACCACAAAGGGGACAACCCTCTCGTCGTCCTAATACATTCTACTTATACAAAGCTTGGGACAAATCCCTTACAAAAACCCTAACCCTAAGCGGATTAGGTTTGTCTACTTTCTCCTTGACTTAATCTTGGTTGGTCCTCGATCCAACCATTTCTCCAAGTCGACGCTTGTCCACTTTCCAACTACTCCGCAACAGTTTGTCCACATTGTAACTACTTTTCTTGGCGCTGCTTTTCCTCTTTTTCTGGCACTTCTTTTCCTCTGTTTCCGACGTGCTCCTCTATTTTTCAGTGTTGCTTTGATTCCTTCACAAATTCCTTGATTCTCCCCAAATTTGGCCTGCCCCAAAAGGCCCCCAAAAATGACATCGTGACTCGTCCCGAGTCACTCATGGACTCCTGCATCCTTTACTGCTTGTGCCAGTTATTCATACATCTCTGCTATATGCTAGCATTGATCCTTAGCCTGGTTTCTCTTCTATGTCATGGCTTCTACCACTTGCATGGTGAATGGAGGCTTTAATATATCTCCTCCCTCCAAGATTATCTGTTCCACCTGTGATTTTTCTGCGTCAACCTCCATGACCAGCTGCTCCGCCTTTTCCTGCGGGGGCTCCAACTGATCCGGTCTTGCATTTTTTTGCGCTTGCACTGCTCTCTCCTCTACTTATAGTCTCTTCATTTCTGCAACTGTCTTAATTTTTTCTGGCAGTGACATTGTCTTCTGTCGTTGTTTTAAGTCTGCCATTACTGGATGTACCTTCTCTTCCTTTTATTGCAGGTCTTGCAAGCTTCCATATTCTAAGAGTTGTTTCCACAGTTGGCCACTTTTTTCCAATAGTTCTGTCATCCTATGTATGACCTGCACTATACTTTTTGAAGATTCTGTTGCGTCTTGTTTTCATTGTGCTCTTACTTTTGGAGGAGTAGTGGGTACTGCACGCTCCTCCAACTCCTTTATTTGGTCCTTTCACTTCTCCAAGGCCTGCACTATTTTCCTCATTTTCTTTTTAGTGGAGACTCCCTCTGTGTTTGCGCTGTCTGGGATGGTTCGAAATACTGCTCATATGTACTTCTCCATCTCTTATACTTTTTGCTATGCTATCTTCTTTTCATACCATTCTTGGCTAACTGCTTCCTTCAATGGGATCTTCTCCTCCTGTGATATCTGTAGATTCGTCGCATTAGACCTTGCTCTGGACTGAATTTCCTGCATGACACTTATTTGTAATTTATAGAGCACCTTCATCGGGATCTTGGGAAACGACAAGTCCAATGTCTCCATGTCCTTTAGGGTATCCTATGCTATCTCCTCATCGATGAAAAACATCTCAGAGGTGATGATAAAATTGGTGCTCCATTGTGTTGTAATTTGCACTATTTCTCTCACAGGCACTCCTTCCTTAGTTTTTGCTGGTCAATATTTTGATGACTTCTCTGCCCTGATCCTTAACTACTCCAGTGTAGTTTTCACTTCCTGTATTTTCTCCAGAATCTAATCCCTATGGTTCTTCTCATTCTCCCACACCTCTAACAGTCGATCTTCAACTGTCGTGGCTATTAGTTCCACATCATTTGCTGTCAGTGATGTTTCTAGTGGTTTTCTGTGGGCCTTCACCTTCTTCCTGGAGCCACTTTCTTGCTCCCCTGTTCTCTTCCTTTGGGAGTCTGATAGATCAAATTCCTCTAGCATCTGTGTATCCATGCCCGTATCTTGCCCAATTTATTCCTCCATGGGTATTTCTTGTGTCTCTGCCCTTTCTTCTCATGCGCACACCTGTTCTGTTGTTCCTCTTGGTGCTTGCTCTATGTGCGGTGGATCCTGTGTAGGACCACGCTGTGATTTCTTCTATGTCCTGCTTTTCTTTTGTATGCGGCTTCTCCCTCCCACTTGGCATTGTGCGACATTATTCTTTTTGCTAACACCGTTTGTGCCTGTTTGCTGCGTAGGGACTGTTCTATCTTGCATTTGACTCTTTCCTCCTAGCACTGTCCTTGGGATTACTGATGCTTTCCATACCTCAAGACACTCCTGGACCTCCATCCATATGTTCTGTATTGTCACGCAGTAACTCAACTGTAGCTACTCCTTGGATGGGTCTCTCTTTGCCTGTACCCACATGTTGTAGCACGATGCTTGAAAAATTGCTATCTTTCCAAACTCTTGGACAGTCTCTGGGGAAATCCTCCTTGTATCAGCAAAGCAGTTCTGGATCTCCATAAAGTATAGAGCGAATACATCGCTATTTATTTTCTTCACCTTTGGATCTACTGTTCTTTGAAGAGACGTGTAGCGGGCTGCGCCACACTTTCCTATTCTCTACAGGAACATACTATACGTCGATTCTTTCCATCCTACCAGTTCAATGAGGATGAGTAACCACGAGTAGTGTAACTCAGAGCCCCAATCCTGTGTGTCCTTGAAATCACCCAAGAAAGAATTAAGTGATAAGGGCCCCAGCTCATCGTGCTCCCCTTCGCGCACTGCACTGCAACTGCTACCACTCCTGCTGGTACTTCCTCCCCTATGCACTTGTGCATTAAATTTCACCCTAACGACCTTGTAGAAAATCTGATCACATGATCGTTTATGTCACTGATCATGATTCCCCTATTTCATCTCTAAGTGCCATACTTTGCCTTAATTTCATCGGAGATGGATTTTTCTTTGATTTTATCCTCTAAGTACTGCTTTGGCTTCTCCCAATCCATGGGTAGCCCCGTGATCACTAAGATCAAGTCCACATTGATAGGAATTTGCCTATCCATCCACACAATTCGTCTATGCACCCTTTTTAGGAGTTTCTTCAAACATCCATTGATGTGTTTACTGTGCCCAAAGTGCAGTATATCATTCAAATTCATGATCCCTGTATTGTAGAGCCCAAGGATCCATTGCGCATGATCCAACAGTGGCGTGCCTGATGGGCCCTCTCCTCTACTCTCAATGTAGTTATGTTGTGCCAAATTTGGGAATTTGACTACGTCAACCACGTCATGATCGAAGTATTTGATGGTATCTACTCCTCCGACCATATTTTCATCTGCCTTTAATCCCTCTAGGATTTTTGGCATCACTATTTCCAATTCCTCATGTGTGCATGATATTCCTTGCGCACTGCTCTCTGATCACGCCTTCTTATTTCCTTGTGGGGACAACACCCTGACCTCTCGTATGCCATGGTGCTCTGTTTCATGCTCTTCTTCTGGCTCTAGGCCCTGCTGTACTGAATCCATGGCCTGTTCTCTTTGTTGTGGCCCTTTTCCTCTAGACACGTCATATTCTGTCCTTTCTACATCCTCCTCTGGCTGCTCAGCCTCCTGTGAAGGGTTTCATACCTCATCAACTTGCGTGGTATGTGGCTCATATTCCAGTGTGTGAATTTCATCGACATCCACTATTGTCGACATGGCCTTAGTCCTTGTTTGCGTCACACAAGCACTACTTCTTGTGTTTCGATCGACCCTTCTCGACGCTCCAACTCGTGGTGGAGACATCCTGTAAAAATCCAAACTGTTGATCTCTAAATCTCCAATGGCTATCAAAAATTCACACTCTTTTTCACTTAAGCTTCGCTCTCCGTTCTTCTCTTTAGCAAAAAAATACAAATGACCCCATTTTCCCCCTTTTTTCGACTTTATAGTGGGACAATGTACTGACAGTTGTTTCGAACTGACAATTGTCACTTTTTTACTTTTTCCTGTGCGCTCCACTTTTTCTGTCTGTCAACTATTTTCCATCACAGAGTGTCTTCAATACTGGTTTTTTCTGCGACGCACTGTTAATGCTAAATCTATTACATCAAAACCATATTCTTCTAACTTTTTGTCTTTTTGTTATATTTCTTCTTTTTATGGATTTTTGTCTTTTTCTTATAACATCCACTATATACAATATGTACAATCATACCTTCTCTCTCTGTTTTTACCTGAGGTTCTTAGGTTGACTGTCTTGATATAGTTTCAATCGACTTCTATTCACTAGTCCTTTGAGATTCTTTCCTGCAAGATCTTTCAATTGCACAACACCTCCATTTGTAATGGCATTTACCTGATAAGGCCCTAACCAATGCATCTTGAATTTCCCTGGGTGCTGTAGATATTTCCTATCATAAAGGAAAAATAGATCTTCTTCCGTAAAGATTTTCTTCTTTATGTGCCTATCATGCCAAACTTTGTCCTTTGCTTCATGCACTTCCTGGTGAAATCCTGCTAAAGTCCTATCTTCTTCCGGCTCCATCAGCTGATCCAATGTTTCCTGTGCAACACCTTCTTCTGTCATGTTGGTGATTGCTACAATGCACAAACTAGGTACTAAATAATATAATGGAACCACTGCTTCCTGCCCATACACCAGTCTGAATGATGTCTGTCCTATAAGTTTCTTGCATGTAGTCCTGTAAGTCCATAACACCGCTGATACCTTGAAATCCCAATCATCCCTATTCACATTGCAAATCTTTATCAATGCATTCTCTAGAATCTTGTTAAAAGATTCTACTGTACCATTTTCCTGGGGATGGTAAGGTGTGCTCTTTTGATGATATATCTTGAATTTCTCTATCATAGCTCTGATTGTACTGTTAATAAAATGGGTTCCCTGATCAGTCAACAAAATTCCAGGACATCTAAATCTAGTCACCACGTTCTCAAAGAGAAACCGTGCTGCAATCCTTCACTGGGGAAACTTCTGCCCATCTGGTTAAGTATTCTGTCGCAGTGATGATGTATCTAGCTCCCAATCTCCTTGCTAGTGGATTAATGGGTCCAATGAAATCCACAACTCATTTATCAAACACTTGTAAAGTTACTTGGGGCATAAGTGGCATTTCATCCCTTATCGATGGATTTCCCACCCTCTGACAGACATCATAGATCTGACAATGTTCCTTTGCGTCCTTATGTACTGTAGGCCACCATAATCCTGCACGCAACACCTTATGTGCTACAGGATTTCCTGGATAGTGCCCTCCAACTATCCCTTCATGTGCTTCTGCTAGCACCATGGAGCGTTCATGCTCCATCACACATCTTCTCATAATTCCATATGCACCTAACTTGTATAAATGACCTGCAATGAACTGATAGTCTATAGTGCACACTACCAACTATTTTTTCTACATGATAGTAAATTCCTTGGGAGCCATTCCTGTGCTAAAAAATCCAACAATGTCAGCAAAATAATCATCAACAATTTGAATAGAAAATAAGTTAGCATCAGGAAAATTATCCTCCAAGTTCTTTGGCTCCTCTCCATTAGTAATTCTTGATAGATGACCGGGTCCTGCATTCAGCTTCCCTGGTTTTACTATGATTTCAAAATCATATTCCTGAAACAATAAAAACCATCTACAAATCCTTCCCCCCAACACTGGCTTGTTAACTAGGTATTTCAATGCGGAATGATCTGTAAACATCTTAAAATGTTGACCCAATAAATAATGTCTGAACTTCTGTAAGGCATATACCATAACCAAACCTTCCCTTTCTATATTATTATAGTTCTACTCAGACTCATATAACTTTATGCTAGCAAAATATATTGGGTGATCAATGTCTCCTTCACCTGGTTGTGCCAATACTGCTCCAAGTGCAATGGATGAAGTGTCCACATGCATATGAAATTCTTTTGTCCAATCTGGAAAGCTCAAAATTGGTGTTGTCACCATCTTCTCTTTCAGTATGTCCAAGCTCTCTTGGAATTCATCATTCCACTGAAACATGATATCTTTCTTTAGTAACTTCTTGATGGGTGCAATAATCTTTGCATAGCCCTTTATGAACTTCCTGTAGTACCCTGTGTGGCCCAATGTTGCTCTTAACTGGCGCACTGAATTTGGTGGTGGTAAATATACAATAACAACAATCTTTGCAAGGTCTATTATCAAGCCCTATTTGCATACAATGTGTTCCAGTAGGATGCCAAACGTTGTATTGAATATACATTTCTTAATGTTCAAGGAAATCTGACATTGCCTACATCTCTCTAACATTAACCTTAGAATTTCTACATGGTCCTTCAATAAACTGAATACTGTCCAATCATCCAGATAAACTTCTAAAAATTTATGTATAAAATCTTTGAATGCATCTATTACTACTCTGGAAAATATTGCTTGTGCATTCTTTAAACAAAATGGCATTACTGTGTATTGATATGATCCCCACTCTGTTGCAAATGTAGTTTTGTACCTATCTTTTGAAGCAATTCTAATCTAATGGTAACTTGAAAATCCATATGTGAAGGAGTACACTTCCTATCCTCCTACATTCTCTAAAACCTCATCTGTAAATGGAGTAGGAGAAGGATCATGCATGCATGCATAATTTAATATCCTCAGATCCACACATATCCTAATCCCCCCAGTCTTGTTTTCCTGGACCACCATTGGACTAATCCATTCTGATTCTTCCATAGGTTCTATGATTCATGATTCTAGCATTCTGTCAATTTCTGCCTTAACTTTCTACTTATAGATGGGGTTTAATCTGTATGGTCTCTGTATAACTGGCCTTGCATCTGATCTGAGGGGTATCTTCATTTATACAAGTTGTCCTGGTACCCCTTTCATCTCTGAAAATGTGGCTAGGAATAAGTCACTATACTCACCTAGTAATTCAATTATCTTTTCCATTATCTCATTGTCCCAGTAATCTCCAATGCTGGCTATCTTGGGATTTTATTCGGTCCCAATATTGACCTTTTTAATCTTCATTGGTGCAGTAAATTATTATGATTGTAACTAGGGTCCTTCCAACCCTCTTTCTTCTTCCCCTTGTAATATTTGTATGTCACGTGGGTTGTCTTATACTTCTTCATCCTTTGCGACTTTATAACAATAAACTAAATGTTCAAGTGTTTATTTTCTGTAGTTTCTGTCTACTGTCACTGTATCTACCCCATTTTCTTCAAATATCTTCTTTTTGATCCTTTGTAATGCTAGATCCACCCATGGATTCTCACTTTCAAATGAAAAAATAAATTTCTGCTGCACTGCACCACAACTCACAGTTTCTCTGTGTAGTTCCTTCTCTTTGTACCAATTACTTGGTATTCCTTCTAATGTATGAATAAAGTAATGCATCCATTCCCTTGGTGGTACCAATCTCTAGTTAGTGACACAATCATTTATATGATGTCTTGGTTTCCCTCTTCCATCATACTTTTTTAAGGGTCTATCCTGCTGACTCCTACCAATTCTTATGCGCATCAATTGTTTACACTGATACCAGTCCTGAATTACCTCCTTATGTGAACCCCACCAAGGTGCAGGGGTGTCCCTCAATGCTATATCCAACAACAATAATATTTGACTATCCAAAACATACGATTCAAATTCCGTCAAGAAGTTTTGTCCAAACCCATCTTATTGCGCATGTAAATCTGGCACACTTCCTAATAGAGACTTCATGCAATATTTGTTACCAGTTTTCTACTCTAGTATTCAAATATGACATGTTAGAATTGATACTCCTCCAACTGAGCACTCCATCTGTAGTTAGATTCACATAGTCTTCTTCTCGCGTAGTAGTCCTATATAGCTGGTTTACATCATCCTTTAGAACACTTTTAGGCACACGTTCTACATACCTTTTACAATCTAAGGGATCTAAAGGTGCTACTACCCTAAATTTCTCGGCTTCAAATATCATCTTTCTAGTGTTCAAATTAATTATGGCTTGATTATCAAAATCCCAATCAATTCCCAATAGTGCTAGAAATGGTATAGACTCATCCACCATATCCATTACTTCAAAATCTGTTGTGGTGCGCACACCATCTAGATCCATTGTTGTATTATTCAATCTACCTATGGGAATCACTCTCTGTTGGTTTTCTAGCTTCAATTGGATATTGGAATACCCTAGTGTAGGTTCTCCCATTGCTTCCCAAGTCTTCTTTGGCAAGATGTTGACATCTGATCCTAAGTCTAGGATAACATTTCCCATATTAAAGTCTCCTATATTTGCATTCAATCTGAACTCTCTACTAGTTGTTTTCTTTCTATGGACCTGATTGATCTTCTTTGGTTCTGTTCCTATCCCTTCTTCTATACTATATTTCTCAAGCATATTTTTAAACAAATACATGGCATTCTTATCATTAAGTAATTTAAAGTAAGATTCCATGAAATTATTTAAGTTACTTACTTTCTCTGTTTTATCTCCTTTGTAAGTACGATCCAAAGACTGAGGCATATAAGTATCATACCTCAACGTAGTGTTTGATGTGGATGCTTCATTCTCCTTCAAAAACTCCTTCTTTGCTTCCTTGAAAGTTACATTTTCCTTCTTTGCATCAAACTGCTGCTGTGGCTGAGTGTTCTTCTGAATCCAGCACTGAGATTCCTTATTTTGATCCCACGCATCTGCTCCCATCTTCACGCCTCCTCTAGTCACTATATTGATGTTCCTCCCAGGATCCCATATTTCTGCAACAATCCACTAAACATTCTGGTTGTTTATATTCCACTTCTCCTGTATCTTCATCATTAACTTCAGGCACTCTTCTGACACATGATCTGTTGCGCAATGGTACATACATGTTGTTGTTGGTTGACGACAATATCTGGCATAGTGTCCTTACTATTGGAAATTATGGAAGATAATAGGCCCTATGCCTTTGCCCATTCCTCCTCTTTGTCTACCTCTTAATCCTCCTCTGTTCCCTTGTGGATCCATGTTCTATTGATAATATTATGGTGCCTGATTATACTACGGGGGCTACTGAAATTGTGGCATTGCTTGAAATTGCTGCGCATTGCCAAATTGTGGCACAATCTATCCTTCCATCAAATCAACTTGCATTCTGTATGCATCTGAGTTCTTTCCATCATTAACTCTAGATTTCTACAATTTTTTTCTTCATGTCCTATTGACTTACAAAAGTTACAGAAAGTTCTCTTCGGTTCTGTCTTGTACTTTTTCATCATAGGGTAGTGATGCAGATCATGCCTATGTGTCTTTCATATTTCACACCAAGGCCCTCCTATAGGAAATGGATTTGGTAGCCCTACTCCCAGGTACTGCTCAAATGTCAAACACTCATTCTTGTGATGTCCCTCTGATCTACACAGGTTACACCACACTGCTTTCTTTTCTCCCTACTTTTGTTCTGGTTCAATTGCAATGTCAAGTTCTTCATATCTTCTTTCAATTCCTCGATAGCTGGATCTATCTGCTTATACTGATCCTCCTCTAACTACATTTCTTCTTGTAGTGCCTTTTCCCGGGTTTGAAATTTTTGTTGTCTTAATGGATATTTAAAGTGTGGTAATAAATAATTTATAAATAACTATCTGTGTTGCATGTTAGAAATGGGATACTTCAGTTTACTTTTCAATGTCTTGAACTTTTGACCGATGTCCCATAGTGATTCTCCCGGTTTTTGTCTAACCTCAATCATCTCATTCATAAAATGATCCTCTGATTTCAGCCTCTTAAACTCCATGATCAATGCCTGCTTGATCATTGCTACTATTCCCGACGCACCTTGTGGGTTGTTTACTGCTAGACTCATATACCAATCCAACGTGCGGTTTCTGAATGTTATTGTTAGATGCGCTACTTTTTCTGCCTCATCAATGACTCTTTTCGCTTCCCATATTAGCTCACACATGAATATGTGATTTTCTGTGTCTTCTGATCCATCCCCATGAAACTCTGGTAATCTTATCGTTGGATATATGCCTGCCATTGTTGAATGTGATGTACCTGCTCTACGCGGTACTACTATCTGTGTATTGTTGTTTGGACTTGAACTCCCACTGGTGTTAGTATTGGTACTTCCACTTGTACCACTACCTATACTACTATATTCATCTGACCATCAGTCATTGGTTCTCTAAACAACTCTTTCTTTGCTGATGTGTTAATCGTACATGGGGTTGTAGGTTCTACATTGATTCAGATCTAGACAGGGGTATCTGCTTCCTCATTAGATCCCACTCCTCTAGTGTTTCTTTCATATGTGGAACACAATATTTATTCAATGTTATCCACATCATGAAGATCCTCTATGTCTTCCTCATCACTCTCCAAGTATCCCCTCTCGACTACTGCTCTTTTCTTTCTATTGAGCTTATACTGGTAGGGCCTTCCAGTGCGTGTCGTTCTTGTCTTCTGCATAATTTCCTGGATCTCCTCTTGATCCATCATAATGGGATATTTCTCTTTACTACGCTCTTTTCTATCGATTTTCCCCTCCATCTCAGACCTTCCTTAGTGTTTCCTTTAATTCCCCCATGCATGCAGGGTAGCTTAGCTATTTGATTCCATGGTTAATACCCCTTTATCATGCAATAGTCTTTTGATCGAAGTGTACAATGACCTGATGTAGCTTCCACTTGGACCCTTAAGAAACTCTTGCTCTGCTACATTGTAAGACTTCGATGTGTCTACTGAAAACTCAGTGATATACCCCACTACAATGCTGTCTAGCCAGAAATCTACTACACACGTGAATTTATTATTTACCCTTTTCAACCGCACGATACTTTCTTCTGTCCACTCCACTGATCTAACTCTATTTTTTCGATGGGTATCTTTCATCTGTGTTATCCACTCTTACAATAGCATGGGAAACCCACTAAATAAACTCTCGTGTATTTATATGAATACGTATCTTTCCAAATACTGTCTTGGCTTAAACCTAGAGCTTCTATTATCTTTATGGGAAAAATCTAGTTCTTGGACTGTCAACCATCTTTCAATCTTTGCTTTCGTGGGGTTCCAACCTAAAAACATCCCCTTTCTTATGCCCTTGTGCTATACTGCGTGATACATCCCTCCCGATCTAATCTTATGAGTTCCAACCGAAAACCAAACCATTGTTGGTTTTTACTTTGGGCTGACCCAGGCTCTAACTACAAGATTTCCAACTTCCCTTTTGCCATTGACCCTTCTGGATACCAAAAGGAAAAAAAATGCACAGAGTGCACTACGCAGTCTCACCCGAGATGGCTTCTATGGGTGGCTGTAGGACTCATATGTCTACAACCATGGGATGGGATGTGTTTCTCTCTCAAAGGCATTGGATCTACTCATTGTTATCCCTCAAACCCTCATTATATCTCCTTCTATACCACTGTCACAACTATTCTAATAGGACTTCATTAACCATTATAGCTGCATGTGTTTAATGACAAGTATTTATCTACTGTAACACAAGATCATGATCTAAACACTAGCTATACCATTCATTTATTCAGAGCTAGTCTACATATTACATTAGCTACTCTTAGTGCACAGTGTTCTTTCCTTTATCATTTAACATGTTCATCATAAACTTACTAAAGTAAATACAATTAGAAACACTGCATACATTCGCACAAAACACATATATGTCGTGATTCACCCACCCCCTTGGGCTACGTCCACAAAGATTTGTCTCTTCTTCTCTTTGTTCATGTTCTTGAAAAATCTAGTGTTGCACACTATACAGTCCTTCCCGTTGCACGGAATTGCAAGTAGTCAGGGCTCCCTGCATGTATCGTGACAAGGGACTAGTTGCCTCTCATGGATCCTTGAAATCTGGCGGTGGTGAGTTTACCAATCACTTGTGGGTTTTGGTGTAACGACAACCATACTACCAACAAATGGTATTAGAGCTAGAGGTCACGAGTTCGATACACACTCAGCTCACGCCGAGGGGGAGATTGTTGCATGAAATTGCAAGTAGTCAGCGCTCCCTGCGTGTATCGTGACAAGGGACTAATCACCTCTCGTGGATCCTTGAAATCTGGCGGTGGTGAGTTTACCAATCACCTGCGGGTTTTGGTGTAACGACAGCCATACTACCAACACTTCCTTCATTACCTTCGATCTCCACAGATCACAACATTCTCTCGACAATACACACTTCTAAAAAAATGGACAACAACAACAATGACAACGTCCTTACATACCACAAAAGGGACAACCCTATTGTCGTCCTAATACACTCTACTTATACAAAACTTGGGAAAAATCCCTTAAAAAAACCCTAACCCTAAGTGGATTAGGTCTGTCTACTTTCTCCTTGACTTAATCTCAGCTGGTCCTCGATCCAACCATTTCTCCAAGTCGACGCTTGTCCACTTTCCAACTGCTCCACAACAGTTTGTCCACATTGTAACTGCTTTTCTTGATGCTGATTTTCCTCTTTTTTCAGTGCTGCTTTTCCTCTGTTTCTGACACGCTCCCCTATTTTTCGGCACTGCTTTGATTCCTTCAAAAATTCCTTGATTCTCCCAAAAATTGGCCAGACAGGAAGTCTCAGATCCATGTAGCTATTGCTTGGCACCTTGGAAAATCAATTACTAATAATTCTCTCACCCGGAGAGAATGCTCACAGGATTGACAACTCACTTCTTCGACATTCACAGGCCTAACAACCCGCTTCTTCGACAAATACAGGCCCGACAACCCGCTTCTTTGACAAATACAGGCTAGACAACCAATCTCTTCAATAACACATAAGCCCGACAACCTACCTCTTCAATAGCACAAAAGCCTTCCCAAGTATAAGGTTATGTGATGGTAGCAATTTACAACAAGATACATATGCTTAACAAAGGAAAGTTGGTCTATCTGATGAATAAAATGAGTGAATCCCCCCAAATACATTAAGGCCCAACAATATATTTGCATGGATAAAACTAAACACTTATCACCTTAAGAACTAGCTTTGCTCCACTTGGTGACTCGTTCCCATCCCTTAGCAACTTAGGATAAATACATATCCCATAAATTATGTTTTGGAAATATTATCAAAATATTCCTTCTTCCTAATTCTTGGCCCCTTTTTCCTTTTGTATTGGAGTTTAAACTCCCTATCTCTTTTTGTCTGATTCGTCTGTGCACAGTGATATGTTTTTATTAATAATTGAGTACAATTACATTTTACAAAATTAGGTGCATTAGCCTTTGTCACTATCCAGGCTCTCGAGGATAACAACCACACAGGCACTTTGGCCTCAATATACATATATACAAAGGCTCTCAAGCCCCAAAATATAACAGTTACAAACATGGTCTGGTGCGCACTTTGAAACGATCCTCGTGCACTTACTTAGGTGTGTGAAAAGCTATGAAATAGGTGCACACTCTTCCCTTGTTTCATGTGCATGGAAATTTTCACACACTTACTTAGGTGCACACAAAGCTATGAAACGAGCACACACTCTTAGGAGCCTTTTGCTGGGTAAAGTAATGATGAATTTCAAAATAGCAGTATGTTGGAAGTCAAGGATGGCCCATCAAATTTAGGAGTACCTATCATGCCCCCTTGGGAAGGGGTGGGATTTGAAGCAACCATTTGTTGAGGATTGGGGAGAATGGATGAATCAAAATAGCAGGCTGTTGAGGAGCCTTTTGCTGGGTAAAGTAATGATGAATTTCATCCATCTTAGGAAACTTGTGAGTAGGATGGTATTCCCCACAAATCTTGCAAGGAAACTGATTATTTTTATTCTCTTTCATGCCTACCCCAATATTGTTTTGGGTTTGAGTTCCACACTCATTATTAGAGTTATTATTATTATTCTTATTCTTCCCTCCAGGTTGTTGAGGATTCTTTGGTTGTGTGTATTGCATTGAATTCACCTTGGAGGGTTGAATGGGAACCTAAGTAGTTTGGGTGGTGGGTGTGATGAAATGTTCATTTGACCCAACTATCTAGCTAATTGCCCATAGATGCAGTGGAAACTGAATTGACCACATCACCAACACGAGGTTCTGGGTTTGGTTTATGAGGATCAGTTGATGGCCTTGGAGCATGTGGGATAATATTGTACAATGTGAGAGACTGAGATTATATCAGGTCTAAATGTTGAGCACGTAAGATGGATTGATCCTTGGAAGTCACCCCGTCCATAGAAACATCCTTGGCGATGGGTGGCAAGAGAGATTTAGTAAACCACTCAATGAGGAGTTGGTTAGGAATCTTGTATTTGATCATCCTTTGTCATTGCCTCCATTCATGAATGTGATCAGAGATGTGGGTGGAAGTATCCGAGTGCATAAATGCCAATATATTTGTCCCAATCTCTTACCTAATGAGTAATTGGAATTATGTTAAAAATACCATGGCCAAGCTATTGAAGCTATTAAAGGAATTTCCCTTGAGTTCAATGTACCATTTGGTGGTGCCTCCAGTGAGGGATCTCTAGAAAAGACATAATGAAATACTGTCATCTATTAAATAATTGGATGAACACCATAGGTGATAAGTTATGATATGCCTGGATAGGTCTTCTCCCAGCTTTTCGTCAAACTTTGGCATGTCTGATGGTGGCTTAACATGTATGGACGACCATAATGGGTCGTGGAGAATGGGGTCATTTGTCAAATGTGACAATTCTGACAAGTCTAATGTCACCAAGAAAGGCAATGAAATTTTCGTAAATGAATACTAGGTAGAGGGTGAACCATCTTGTGAACCAGATGAACCCTAAGGTCCCCCCTTGTTTATTTTTCTGAAGGGATTCATAGCTCTAAAATGGTTATTTCTCGCAAGGATGGAAGCACTGCCAGGAGCATGACTTCTCTCGAGATTTTTCTTGCCCCCAGGAGGGTTTCCTTTAGGGATAAAGGGATTCCTAGAAACATTACTACTTCCAAAACCGTACAGGCTCCCAAAAGGATTACCTCCAAGATCAGACATGGACCCTAAAGGAATACTACTTCCCTCACAATAACTAGTCCCAGAGAAATAACTCCTATGACCAGAAGTGTGTATGAAAGGATAACCACCCCATTGAACACAATTTCCTCCATAGGAAGTGCCCCTAGGAATAGTGGTATGGCCGAAATATCCACTACTCCCTAGACCATAATTTCCCCTAGGGGGAATGCCCCCAACAATAGAGGTATAGGTGGAAGGACTAGAGCTTCCAATAATTGGTTTTCTACCCCATGGGATATTATCCCCTAGAAACATTGTTTCCCCCAGCTTGACTAGGAGTATCCCCAAACCCGCTAGAAACATTCCAACTGAAAGGAAAACCAACATTCGACATGACCGAGATGCCTATAGGGATGCCGAAGGAGGAAGGAGTTTCACTTCCGGTGTTAAAACCAAGAATTATTCCCCCACTAGATGGAGATCCAAATGTGGGCATCACAATAGATGCGATGGGTGTGCTGAATATTTCTTCCATGTTACTCGAAGTGGGTATTAGGCAACAACATTTTTTGGCGACTCACGGAAGGAAACACAAAAATGGTTTGAATCCACTAAATGGAGACACCTGATGAAATAGGAAAAGATGGAGTAGGTCCAATGTCACTAAGGGATGAAAAGGAGGACATCAATGAGGTTCCCCCTATAATTCTCGTTGATGGGATTGAATACTCAGTCACACTGGATGAAAAACTAGGGCTCAACATGATGTGAGGGTCACTAAACAAAGAAAAAGGATCACTAAAGAGCTCCCTAATCTGGACAAGTATGGGGTCATTAAGACTAGTTAAAGGAGGGTTAAAATGAGGTGGATGAATTTCATCAACCACTTCAACTTCCACACACTCACTCTCCTCAGACCTTTTGTTAGGCTCTTTAAAGTCTCTATTTCCTACTGTCTCCACTTAAGACATGGTCGTTCCTCCGTTATAGGTGCAAGTCCTCGTTGTCGATGAGACCAGTGATGTGGCTGTTTAGCCATGGTGAATAAAATGTGTTATAACCAAAAAAAAATTAAACTATGGCCAATGTAGATTCATAACAAAATACCACACCCCAAACAAATCTAGGCTAACAATAGGCAAACTAATGGATCAAGGGGCCTTCTGTAAACCAATGCTCTGAGGGATGTCACGTCCCCAAAAGATTGGCAAGTGAAGGTGTGGGAAAAAATTATGATAACCCACACATAATATCCCTAACCAATGCAAGTTTCCTTTATTAAGGTAGGCACCCTCAAAGGGAACTGAAACAAAGATTCAACATTTTCCCTAGGTACTGCAGAAAATTCCTATTTGCAGTCACTTGTATAGATACCTTGGAAAGGAAACTATGGTTACCACCTCACAATCTATGACCGGGTGAATAGTTAAAGTTCTAACCACATGTATGGGAAAGGAAACTAAGCCCGAAGCCTCAAGAAGTGTTACATCTCAGGGAGACGTGGCACTTCTGAGACCCCCGTACACGTAGTAGTCAAAGCAATCTAGAAAACACCAAGATAAACATAGAGGGGATATAAGCCTACTTGCCCCCAAAGTGACTTCATGATTAACTCTTGTGTTAGAGGAGATTCCTGACACACACGTTGTGATAACGGATTTGCACTCTCACTAGTGACTTCTAGGTTCATTTTAGGTGGCCTTGGAGAGTTTACTCTCCAATCCTACTCCAAGGCCCTAAACCCCTAGTCTATGTTGGTTTTATATAAATAAAAAGAGTCTAATTATTTTTAAATTAAGCATCATTTTTCTTATGGTTGTTTATTACTCAAGGGGGTGAATGCAACATCAATGATTCTTTTGACTCTTTTTTAAGCAAAAGAATAAAAAGTTTGCATGTAAAAAATGGAACTTTCACTTTTAATGAACTCTAGCTAAGGAAGGGAAGTGCAATTTTCTTTGCAGATTTTACAATGAAAGAGACAACCTCACAATCATGCATCAATCATGCAAGACAAGCCAAAGAAATAAACAATATCCTTCAACACCAAACACACCTATGTACTTCTCTTTGCAAAGCACTCAAAAGATTTACCTTGGCAATTTTTTTTTGGTTTTGATCTTTTTGAAATGCAATTTTCTTTACTCTAAGAAAATGAATGTACAGATCAAACCATAAAATAGAAAACAAAGGACTCTAGAATATTGATAGTGATGCACCGAAGCACACTCCAATGGATCTATGGGATCAACAACCAAAACTTGGAAATAAGTTCTAGTAATGATAACTCTTTGGACACTCTCAAACAGGATGCAAAGGGAAAATAAATACACTACTAGATACGAAATGATCAATTGGGAACTCTACCCAAATAATCACTCACTAGGCAACTTGGTCACACAAATAAGAAAATCCAACCAAAACACTCAACATACCTAAAATTCACTTCAAACACCAATAACAAAGAAGAGGCTCAAATAAAGAGTGGATCTAAGCTATCAAGCCCCTAACATGCTTACAAGACCAAGTAAAGTCCAAATTTGATCAACCAAAAATAAAAATAAATTAAAAATAGTCACCTACAGAGGTGGTTGTGGCCTAGCAAGTGTGCATCTAGCGACCATCTGCATGTAGTCGTGGCCTAGCAGGTATGCATCTCACGTCTGATTGCACTGGTGTGAACTAGTCATTCGTGACCGTCTGCAAAATTTTGGGGAAAAGGCCTAGATCTATCCCAGGTTTAACATATCTGATATATATGCTCTCTTAGTGAGTGACGAGGAAGACAATATGCTACAGAACAAGTATTAGAGGTAAAAGAGAAAAGCGTAATCCTACACTAAGGGGGAATCAAATATCCTTCCCCAGTGGAGTCACCAATTATGTTAGAAGATAAATCTCACCTACAGATAAGCAAGACATACCTTGGATATGCCCTTGATCCAAGACAAAAAGTGGGATAGACTGCAACAAAGTTCTTCCTAGATATACCATATTTGTCCAAATTATACTATCAAAGTGGTATGAAAAGGCATACCTTATTTCTAAAGGTTGTCCTCACATGATCCTAGTTAGTGCAACTCCAAAGATCTAGCTCCAACTCCTACAACTTGCTACCTGTACACAAAGAGACAATGCATACCTTTCTCAACCCTCTTGATGCTTTTAAGGAACACAAATCTAGATAAGATCTAGCCTAGTTTACTCATGGAAATATTAGATTTATCACAAGAAACTTTTAATTATTGAATACACAAGCATTGGAAAGGGAAAACCATATTGATATATATTAATCAATGGAGAAAATTACATCAATCATGTAAGCATACCTTGAGTCATGAAAGAAGTTCCTCCTTTGGCTCTTTCTCTATCTCCTCCCTAGTCCTCACACAACAAGGATAACCTGATATAATGGTTGATCTCTGTAGAAGAGCTCCTATTAAATTTATACATCATGTACCTGTAAACAATTCCTCCTTCTCTTTCACATGGAATTCCTTCTTTATATATATTGGTGGAGGAGGCTAGGGGATGCTTCTATATCTATAGAAATCAATGAACCTTGATTGGATTGAGATTTCCTAAGCTCATATCAAGAGAGAAACAACTCGCCCAATGTTGATCTCCTTGGAAATCACTAAATCTAGAGGTATATAGAGGCATTCGTGAGCTGATAGTAGTGCAACCAACAACCAACCACAGATTGTCTTTGGGTTCAATAGAGACTGGTTGCGCTCTGTCGAGAAATTGGGGTGTGATTCCCCTTAAAATCATTGTCAATCCAGGGAAGAAGAGTGTGTCTCAACATGATGTCATCAATGGGTCCTCTGTAAGTCCCTAGGGTGGAAACTAAGGTGGTAACAACATACTGTTACTACAAGGTGATGACATGATTATTATTGATCATGATAATGGGTTTACCATGATTAATAATACTAGGTATGAATCAAGTACATATCCCTATGTCCTTGCAAGTCAATGTGAGAAGGCCTTTTATTCATAGGTTCCAAGTAGAGTAGGTTGGTCATTTATTGTTAAATTTGATCCAAGAGGAGGGCTTGTAAACTATGTGCCAGAAGAAGACGTTCACGAAGATGTATTAGAGCAAGAATAAATGTCAAAACAATTAGCCCATTAGCTTGACTATTCATTCGTTGGCTCACATTCTATGCATCATATTGATGATCATGACTTAGTGTTAGACATCCCAAATTTGATTATGGACAATCATTTCAATGATTCTAAAGGGTTGGATACAAACTCTGATCTTGATGAGTCTAATATTGAATTGGATAAACTTCAATATCAATATGAACAAGATATGTAATAAAACATATTTAATAAAGTGATTTGGTTCAAATTGAGTACTCTTGTGGTTTGGGATCTCAAAATGGTTTGATTCCCTTCTAATTTTTTAAAAGGAAGTGGATGAATCATAAAATAATCACCAAATAAGGTGGAATATTGTTAGTTTGGGGGTTAAAAATAAAATAAAATATATTTTTAATCTATTAGAAAGTAAAATGGAGAAGGCGTTTTATTTGTGGATTATGTATTTCCTTTGAAGTATTATCAAATTCGAATAGTCTAGTTTTATTAAAAATTTGTATATTCTAAACAACATAGTTCACACAAAATGTAACCACACTTGCAAAAATGAATTACACTTACATAAATGAAATGATACTTGTAAAAATGAAATAAAAATTAATTTTCATCTATTTATATAAGTTGTGATAGAATCCTAATTAAAATTCTATTTCATAACATAGGGTTATGTAGCACTAAAACCATGGATCCATAGCATGTTGAAAACAATTTAGAAAACATAGTTGTGTAGCCAGTAAAATAGGGATCCATAGCATGATGAAAACACTTTAGGAAATAATGTTTTGTAGGCACTAAAAATAGGGATCTATAGGATGTTGTAGAAAGAAAATGAATTACTATGCTAGCAATAAAAGTCACACTTTACAACTAGATTGCAAATTTGACTCATTCTTTGTAAAATGTAACCACACTTGCAGAAATGAATTACACTTGTAGAAATGAAGTAATAATTACTTTTCATCAAATTATCTAAATTGTAATAGAATCCTAATTAGAATCCTATTTCAGAAAATAGGGTTCTGTAGCCATTGAAAACAAGGATTTGTAGCATGTCGAAAACACTTTGCAAAATAAGATTCGATAGCTATTGAAAATAGGGATTCTTAGCATGTTGAAATACTTCAAAAATCGTAGTTTTGTAGCCACTGAAGATAGGGATCTATAGTATGTTGTAGAAGGGAATTACATTGCTAGGATAGGAGAAAAAGTTACACTTTACCGCCAGATTGCAAAACCGGCTCATACTCTGTAAAATCTAACCACACTTGTAGAAATAAATTACACTTGTTGAAATGAGACAATACTTGCATATATGAAATAAAAAATACTTTTCATCAAAGTATCTAAGCTATAATATAATCTTAATGAGCATAGTGAATTGAGAATTATAAAATATTTACTTAAACCTTAGGATTAGGCACACAACATGAAATGATAACTCTAAAAATATGAATAACAACATGATGAAATAACAACACCTATTGTGTTGATTGGGCCTTACCTTCCTAGAATAGAGTTCAAGATTAAGCTATGGTGGTTATAAATGTAACAAAAAATGCACTTTACTCACAAAACATAAATCAAACTAGAGCTTATATTTCTATAATAGAACTTCAATTTTATGGACACATGTTCTATCAAAATTTTGGGTATCAAAATGATAAATGATAAATAGAAAAGTATAAAATTTTAGGCATCAAATTCATCTCCTCCCAATTGAACTTGTTTTGCATCCTCATGAAACCTTGGAATATCCCATCTAATCATTAGAATCAAATGAGTTTGAGCGGGATGAGTAGAACAAGTCTAAATGGTAATACTTTCGATGAAGATTTCTCAAGCTATATGGAGGGTTTACATGCTCCCCCATCACATAATAACCAAGTTTGAGCTCAACATCTTCCCAAAGGGATACTTCCTCTATATGATCATTAGAAAAAAAAAACTTATATCTTGGTGAAGGATAACAAATGAATGGGAAATGGAATTCTAGCCCCAACTATTGTGTTCCATGCTTCCTTAGAGAGTTTAAGTACATATGGGATCTGTTTAGAGATTTGATGAAGTTAATATAAGATTGTGGCTCTCTTTTTATAAGTTATAGGGATAAAAATCCCATCTATGCTAAGAACCAATTAGAGCCTTTGATATTGATTGTGTTATTCTCCTCTCACATTCAAAAATAACATCTCTCTATGCTTATAGAAGGTAAGGATCAATTTGGGCTTCATTGAGTAATGTTTTACACTCCATGATTACCTTAGGGGGAAATTATGTTCTCCTCTCACCCACAAGTTGACTTCTATTAAGCACTTTCTAAATAGGTCCAACCTTTACTCCACTAAATCTAGTGGACTAAAAAGTATGTGAAATCCCTCATTGTATATCTCCTACAAATGGATTAGCATTCCATTTCCTTTAATTCCCTAGAAAAAATTCATGTTGGTACTTGATAAGATAAAAAAAACTTCATCATAGTAACTAGAATAAAGAGTTAATAAATCCTCATTGGTGAAACATTACAAAATTTGTCTTCAATTAGTTGGCGTAGTTGAAACAAAAAACACCCTTCCTTTAAGAAAACATATACTAGGGAAGGGACCCTGAATTTCAGTGCTTCCAACACTAAATGGTACATGTTCCCTTTGTCTAAATTGAACTAATGGCTTGCTTCTACTGCTTTTTGTTGTTTTTCTTGTAAGGTTTCCTGAGTTGCTTCTAGGGTGTAGTGTTCTTTCCAAAGGTATTTCCATTGTTCCCTATTTTTCTTATAAAACTTATCCCATTATTCCTAGAGACAAAGAATAATCTAATTATAAGGTTACATGGACATGATGCCTTGGAAAAAGGATTTAGTGGTACTTCTCCATTTATCTACTTCAACCCTAAGTTAAATATTCTCAAAGGATTTGTTATTGATGGTGTATCTTATTTTTGAGCCTCTAGGGGACCCTTCGTATCATGAGTCAAAGTTTTTATAGTCTCCTCCTATGTTTGATTATAAACTTCTATAGAAATATCATACATGATTTCCTTCAAAAATTCACCTTCAAAATTTATAGAAAAGGGAGTAATAGTCTATGCTTCCTCTGGTTTTGTAGGAGTAGGCACCTCAATAGTTTTTGTAACAAAATTATCATAACATGATCTATAGCAATCTGAGACATGGTTTTCTTCAAAACTTCCTCTTTAAGTTTTGTAGTAGAGGGAATAATAGTCTCTTTTTCCTTTGGTCTATAGTATAAAGTGCCCCAATAGTTTATATAGTGGTATTATGAACAATAGGACCGATAGTAACTTCGACATTATTAGGTTCTATAGAAATATTTTCAACAACGTGATCTTCATAGTAACTTCAATATTGTTAGGTTATATGGAAAATGACTCTAAATCCATTTCTACATCAGTAGCACCACCTTCATGTGAAGTAGAAGGTGGGAAATCCTCTCTAATCATGATGCATGTTTTTCTCACTACTTTGATGTGTTCTTCTACAACCTGAAGCTAAGAATCCATGTTTAGTTTGGGCATGTATAATTATCCTTCTTTCTAGGCAACAACCAATTTTTGACACAACCTATTGATCATCTATCTCAGATTCTTATTAATTATCAATACTTTAGGATAAGAGGGTTTACTTTTCTTTAAGGAATTTAGATGCATATGATTAACAAATAACTATCCCACTCTCCTCTTCCTCCTACCAGGTTGTGTTGTCACAATAGTTTCTCCTGTAGCAATAGCCTTCCTCGGTTCTTCAATAGCTTTCATCAATAGGTTCTATTGTAATAGCTTGATTCAGTTTTTCAACAGATTTCATGGAAACATGTACTATATCACTACTTGACTTGGTTCTTCATTGTTTAAAATGTTCCTAAATGATAGAAACATTATATGTGATATGTTTTCTTCTCACAAATGAGATTGTATCTTATAGGGAACCATTATATTCTTTGGTATTTTGGTGGCTAGGGAATATTTCTTCAACCAATTGTTCACCTACAACCTTTACTTGGACTTCTTTTGTTGCTACCTCAAGTTCATACATTACACCCTCTACTTGGCTCTCATTGACTACTATCTATGACCTATTCCCTACAAGAAACTCTTCCCATGTATGGATAGCCTACGAAAGAGCATATACTAATAGTAACTTAAATAACTTATAATGGCATAAACATTTTTCTGAGTGCCTTTGTCTTCTCACCATTTGTACCATCAACTGTAGAGGTGGAAGTAAGAAAAATGGGACATTGACAATGCAATGAAGTCACAAATGAATCAAAATATTGAAATGGTAGATGAATAATAAACTATACCATCCTTCACAAGTAAGGTATTTTTAAATATAATATGCAACTTCAAACCAAGGCTGCCTCAAAGAATATAGTGTAACCCCGGTCCCCCTTATTACATGCATGTTCCATAGTTTCATTTCCAAGATGAAAATCCATCTAGGCACTATTGGACATAGTGCATTGATCAAACTAATTTGCTACCTCCATCAATAAGCCTATTATCCAAGGAATTATGGATTTTGTAACTTGAATATGTAAACCTCTTACCAAAGGTAAATTTTCCAAGAATATGCAAGAAAATTCAAAATAAATATTGGTATTGAACCCTTATAGGTGCTCAAAGTACATTAACCACCATTCTTATTAAAAAATTCTCATTACTTTTGGGTTGGTCTATAACATGATGGTTCCCTTTGGTTCATGCCATATCATCAAACCCACCAATTCTACGTACATGAAGAGATAATGGGTGCTAGATTGAAGGTTTAGTAGAGATGTATTATAACGATTATGACGAAAATGGTGAGGGAGATGATGGTTATGAGTAATTTCAAAATTTAGACAAGAAGCTTCATCACATGAGGATAATACATCATATAATGATGGTTGATTTTGATTTCATGATTTCAAATAAGGTGGTAGCAATTTAAAAAATATAGACACATGGGAAGATTGAGTGAATCATCATTAGATATGATGTTCATTGGATAGGGTACATCATAGTACATACAACATGAGCCCTATAATATGATTCCCCCCCCCCAAATAAATTAACTATTTTTTCATCTCCCCAGAAAATAAATTTGCAGTGGATAGAATGTCGACACACTTACTTGTACTAAGAGGGGGGTGAATCAGTTCAAGACTATTTTTTATTTTATTTATATATTTATCAATGTGTTACTTTACCAACTATAACTGTTATTGATAAATACACAACCATACAATCCACAATACATAGAGATTTAATGTGGAAACCCAAATTGGAGAAAAACAAAAAAAATTCTTTTATAAAATCATGTAGGCACCAACCTACTGTTACAATGTTTGCATGAACCAACCTGTAGGAGACACCAATCCCCTTATATGAGAACCAACTTAACACTTCCTATAAGCACCATCCTATAGCTGCAATATTTGTAGGCGCCAACCTGCAGGAGACACCAATCCCTTTAGTTGAGCACCAACTCAACAATATGTAGGCACCAACCTACTGGAGACACCAATCTCCTCAATCTGTCAATAATGTCAAATATTGTCTTTCCCTTAAGCCTTCACTTACATAAAACTATTGCCCAGTCTCTTTTTTCACAACACATTCCTTCAGTTCACAATCTACTTGATTTCAGAGGTTCCTTAGAACTTGCACCTCCCATCCACCCTTATACAATTACATTATCTTCCTTTCATTCTCTAGCATCCTCGAACCACATATCCTTAGAGATTCTCTTCACATGATCCACATTCACTCACTCAGATTTTCACACACTCAAAACAAATTTGGGAAATGATATTTATATAATCTATGCTTCCATGGATTTTTCCAAATAAAAAGCATGTCCATGGGGTTGGCTCCAAATCTCCTCAAAGCTAGGTTGTGACACTCCTTAGAAATCGACATAGGACCCCTTTGGTTTTGTGTGCGATCTTATCACAGACAACAACACAGACTTAAACACTCAGTAGTCGTTCAATCAATCCTCAATCTAATATCGATTTTCAATCTGCTCATTTCCCTCCAAAACACACAATACGTCCTCAATGCTCAACAACCGTGAGATTTTCTTCTTAATTAAATCTTAGTCATTGATCTCATTCATCGGCCATTAACACATTCAACATAGATTCAATTCTTAGTGACCATATGATAATTCCTTCATATTTAATCTTTATTGTTGGTCTATTTACTATCCACCTAAACACACCATGCAACCACAACGCACAACCACCATCCGATCAGTGCTTGGATTAAATGTCAACTGTATATCTGCTATCGCTGGCCATTGGAATGCTCGACACAACCCTAACACTCATCAGCTGTGTGATATGGATTCTGATTCAATCTCAACTATTGATCTATCAACTTGATGGTTTACTTCATCATTTCTTCTATACATACTTCTGCAGCCTAAAAAATACACCCTCGAGTTCCGTCGCACTTATTTTGCACCGATACTTAGAATTTTTTCAAAACATTTCACCACAGGTATAAGGAATTTGCATTCAAACGTTTGTGGCCTCCAAAATACACCTTCACATTTTGCCACACTTATTTTTCACCTATACTTGGAAACTTTTCAAGAATTTCACCGCGGGTCTAAGGCATTTGGCTGATTCACTTTTTTGTATCTGCGACCTCCTCCATCCAACCGATTCCTCATACTTAGACAATTTTTGAAATCTCACCGCGGGCTGCGAGACATTATGATATTTCTCTGTTGTGCTTCATTAAATCTGCAATGTCTTGACACTTAGTCAATTTTCGAGATATCACCATGGGTTCGTGCTCATTTCATTATTTCTTCACATACTCTCAATTCTTTGTTGCCCCATGGAAATCCACGTTTGTCTTGATACTTAGTCAATTTTTTGAAATCTCACCATGGGTCATGGTAACTTTATGATTCTTCTATACATACACCTAAATCCAATTGTTCTGATTCATTGTGTTGATTTTGTAGATGAGGTGGCTTTTGCGTGGACTTCTTCTAAACGTATACTGGATGACATGGCATTGGTATGTGTCCTAACACGTGGCATCTACAGAGCTTCTTGTTATGGCACTATCGTGGTACTGATGTGGACTCCCTCTGATGTGGCACTCATCTTACTGGACATGTGTCATTGATGTGGCATCTGATCTCGCTCACTAGGTATTGGGCCCTAATCCTTTGATCTTAACTATTGATCTCCAGAGATAAATGGTTAAGATTTATCTGGTCCTAGGTCCACAATTTTCCACAACAAAAGTTAACGCTTTGTGTAGGGTTCCATAGCTCACCTGTTCTTTGTTTAAACCATGTAACTATGTATTTTCAATATACAAAATTTGAAAACGATTCTCCTTATGCATGTGGGATATATCATTTTTGGCATTCCCAGTCCGTTTAATCACTTCTAGTGGTTAGATCTGCTTCATGTTATCAGGTCCACAATTATGTTGTGCCTTTACTCGACTTATTGTTTCTCATAATGACACACACATGAGATTTATTTATGCCTACATATTCTTATTACTGGTTTTGTTTCCTCCTCGATCTCGTTCCTCTATTTTCTCTTCAACAAGGTTGTCTTGTTCTTCTCATACCTCTTATATAGATAAGACATCAAACTGGGATAATCATTTTTGTAGAACACATATAGGAAAACATTGTTGGCTTCTATTTCTCTTTGTTTGTTTCAAAATCATTTGGATTGATTGCTCACACACAATCCTCTCACCTTCATTCACACAGGGTAGACATGCAAAAAATCATTAACACAATGCATAGAGGCATTCATAGTCTCCCCTGTCTTTGACATCAATGACAACATTGTTTCCAACAAACTCCCCAAACTCCCCCTTTGTCATTGATGGAAACACTTATTTATTTTGGTACTCCTATGCATTGTGAACTTCTCTCTTTCTGCAAATCTCCCCCTTTCTCTATACTCTCCCCCTTATTCATCAACGGCAAAGGTGTTTTCTCCCCCTTTCCCTTTACTCTTTATTCTCTACTCTGCGACCAAGACCCTTCTCTCTTTCTGCACTCCCCTTGAGTTTGTGCTCTTCATGTAGTGCTTCCGTGATTGGATGGCATATGGACCACCCCCAATTTCTATCTAAGATACACAAATGCTTCTCTAGGAAGAGGTTTTGTAAAGAGATCATCACCTTGTTCCTTTGTGTTAATATAGTCTAGCTTGACATTATGTTTTATGACTCATTCTCTTAAGAAATGATATTTTATTGGAATGCATTTTTTTTTTAATGCATGATTGATTCTTTGAAATTTTTATTGCACTGGTATTGTCACATAGAATTGATATGGGTTGATGATACTCTACCTTAATGTCTTTCAATGTTTGTTTCATCTAGGGAACTTGTGTGCAACATGATGTTGCTGTAATGCTTTTTTCTTTTGTTGTGGATAAAGAGATTAAGGATTGCTTTTTGTCGAACCAAGATACTAGACTGTTGCCCAAAAAGAATGTTCCACCACTGATGCTTTTTTTGTCATCCACACTGCCTGCCAAATCCAAATCTGTGTATGATGTCAAAGCAAAGCCTTTTCTTGTGGGATACCATAAACCAAAGTCCAACGTTCCTTTAAGATATATGAATATTTGTTTGATTGCATGCACGTGTGTTTCCTTTGGTGCAACTTGAATCCTTCCAACTAACCCTAATGCATGCATACTATCTGGTCTTGAGGTTGTCACATAAAGACGACTGCCTATCATTGATCTGTACAAAGTTTGATTTGATTCCTTTGATTCATCTTCTTTACTTAGCTTACAACCAATGACCATGGGTGTACCCATAGGTTCGTAGTATTCCATTTCAAACTTCTTTAACATCTCTTTGATATATTTGGTCTAAGAAATAAATATGCCTTTGCTAGTTTAATTAATCTACAATCCTAGGAAGAGTGACAAATCTCCAAGCATGGACATATCAAATTCTTTTTTCTTTTCTTCAACAAATTTTTGGCTCATTTGATCAACATTACTTCCAAAATGATAGCATCCACATATACCACAATAATTAGCATGTCTACATTGCTTATGTTTATGTAAATATTGCTGTCTGATGTTCCTCTTTTGAAATATTGTTGTTGTAAGTGCTTATCTACTCTTGAATACCATGCCCTGGGAGATTTCTTTAAGCCATAAAGTACTTTATTCAATATGCAAACATAGTCTTCATTTTCTGATAACAGGAAACCTTCAGGATGTTCAATGTACACTTCTTCCTCTAAATCTCCATTTAGGAATGCTAACTTGAGATCCATCTGATATACTTTGAAATTCTTAAAGCTTGCAAATGCCAAAAACATTCTAATGGATTTTAATCTTGCAATGGGAGAAAATTTTCTTCAAAGTCAATCCCTTCTACTTGAGAATACCCTTTACAAACCAATCTTTCTCTATTTCTCACTACTTTTCCATCTTCATTTGACTTATTTTTGAATACCCATTTTGTACCAATGACATTTTTATTTTTAGGTCTTGGGACAAGATCCCATGTCTGATTTTTCTCAATCTGATTTAGTTCTTCTTCCATAACACTAACCTAATGTTGATTAGAACTAGCTTCTACAGAACATTTAGGCTCTATTTTGGACAATAAGGAGAGATTTACTTGTTCAACAGTACTTGCCAATTTTCTTCTAGTTTGTATCTTGGAATTTTTATCACCAAGAATTAAGTTTTTTGGATGATTTTTCTGCACAAACCTTGATGGTATCTATGTATATTGGCATTATGTTTCTTATTCTTCTTCTTCATTTTATTGTTCTTCTTCTTCATATTATTCTCCTTCTTCTTTGCTGTAGTCTATTTCTTCTACTTCCAGTTGGTTCCTATGTGGTCTTTCTTCATCTATTTCGACATTTATGCTTTCAACAATCTTCTACAGTCATTTGTTGTAACATATATAGGCTTCGCTTCTTGAGGAATAACCAAGAAATAATCCTTCATCTACTCTTGAGTCAAACTTGTTTAGATCCTCATCATCCTATTTGATGTAACACTTGCTTCCAAATATTCTAAAGTGTTTAACAAATGTTGGTTGACCTTTCCATAATTCATAGAGTGTCTTGTCACCGTTGACTCTGATTTCCCCTCTATTTATAATGTAAACAACAATATAAATTGCTTCTCTCCAAAAATTGTCTGATAATCCCGCTTCATTTAACATTGTTCTAGAAATATCTTGTACATGTTTGTTTTTCCTTTCAACTACTCCATTTTGTCGAGGAGTTCTTCCAGCTGCATACTATCTTTTTATTCCATGAGTTTCATATAATTCTTCAAATTCATTAAATGTGAAATCACCTCCATTATCTTACCTTAAGAATTTTATTTTCAAATCAATCTCATTCTCAACTAAAGCTTTGAATGCTTTAAACTTTTCAAATGCCTCAGATTTATTTTTGATAAAGGTAACCCAAGTCATTCTTGTATAATCATCAATGAGTAGCATAAAACATTTCTCTCCTTACAAACCTTTTGTTCTTGTTGGTCCACAAGGTTTGTATGCACAAGCTCCAATGGTTTGTTCATTGTCAATTCCTTTATCTTGAAGATCATCCTTGATAGTTTTCCATGCTGACATTGCTTACAAATAGTGTTTGAGGGTTCTGTGATCTTTGGCATGTCTCTTACTGCTTGTTTGGTGTTGATTTTTACTAGGTTTTCAAAGTTCATATGGCCCATTCTTTTATGCCACAAATAACATTCATCTGTCTACCCCGTAAAACATTTTTCTCCATTATTCTATCCAAGAATATACACATTGTTTTCGGTTCTGATTGCTTTTGCAATGTGCTTACCTAAATTTTCCTTTCTAATATTGCATTCTTGAGATTCATCCTTGGTCACACATTTGGCTTACACTAAGAAGATTGTGCTTCAAGTATTTAACACATAGAACATTTTCTAGCTTGGCCCTTCCATTGTAAAGACTGAGAATGCCTTTCCCAAATATATTTGAACTACCATTGTCTCCAAAGGTGACACTACCTTCATTCTTCTTCAAGGTGATAAAATTTGTTCTATCTCCTGTTATAACACACCCACTACGGAAGACTAAAAATTTTCGGCTTTTCCTTCTCTTCTTCGAGGAACAGAATCCCCAAATTCCTATGGGGCTTGTTGCAGACCCTACCAACCCTTATCCGTACCTATATGATCATCGCTGATGACCATAGGCCTTACCGGAGAGGTGCTCCCGACTTTCATGATTCGGGAAATCACGAAGCATGTATTCTCGGTTCCCTGAATTTCGAGGTGCCGAAACCTAAAGGGAACCAACAGTTCATCACAATTAATAACGCCTCGGATTGAAGCATGGCACTCCACTTTTCGAGGTTTCTCATAGCAGGTTTTCGAGGTATAAGAGGGTGAGGGACTCCTACCCTTCTGTTTCCCGGGTGTCGAAACACCGAAGACCCTATATCCGCCGAACTCATTTCGGGGTTTCATCCATCGGAATTTCGTGTCTAGCGAACATGAGGAAAATTGACCTTTGGAGATCCTGGTTACCGAAGCACCGAAACACCAAAACCATGTGTGCTAATCCATTTCGAGATTTCTCCTATCAAGATCTCGCGATATGCGAGGATAGGGGGGTTTCACACTTGGGTTTCCCGGGAGCTGAAACTCAGAAACATCATAACCTATCCATGCTCTATCATTTTGGGATTTCGTAAGTCGAGATTTCGGGCTACGCGAAGACATGAGGTATCACATCTGGGTTTCCCGGGTGCCAAAAATTTGAAACATCCAAACTATAGACACGCTATGCCATTTCAAGCTTTCACAAGTCAGGATTTTGGGACTGGCGAGTACAAGAGACTTGCCTCTAGATATCCTAGGTGCCGAAACACCGAAACAATAAATTCTAGTCATGGTATACCTTTTCAGGGTTTCATGCTTCAGGGTTTCGTGACTGGCGAGTACAAGGGATCTTACCCTTAGGTATCCTGGGTGCCGAAACACAGAAACATCATAACTCATTCGCGCTATTGTCATTTCGGGGTCTCATCCATCGGGATTTCGCGATATGCGAGAACATGAGGTCTCGCACCTAGGTTTCTCGGGAGTCGAAACTCTGAAATACCGAACTACAAACATGCTCCACTATTTCGGGGTTTCTTCCATGGGGATTTTGCGGGTCGGGTTTTCGAGACTGGTGAATACATGGGGTCCACACTTAGGTACCCCGGGTGCCGAAATAATGAAATATAATAACTTATCCACACTCTATCTTTTTGGGATTTCACGATATGCGAGAACATGAGGTCTCACACCTAGGTTTTCGGGACTAGAGAGTACAAGAGACTCACCCTTGGATATTTCGGATGCGGAAACATCAAAATATCAGGATTTAGCTACACACTATCATTTCGAGATTTCGCATGTCGGGATTTCGGGACTTGCGAGTACAAAGGAACTTTCCCTCGGGTATCCCGACTACCGAAACTTCAAAACACCAACTCTTAAACCTTCTCATGTTATTTAAGGGTTTCTTCCATCAGGATTTCACAAGTCGGGATGTCAGGACTTGCGAGTGCAAGGGAACTCGCCCTTGGATATTCCAGATGCCGAAACACCAAAATTTCGAAGTAAAAAAGGACCATTCTCTCTCGTGCAGGGTTTTGAGACTTATGCCATAAAATCCTCTAGCAGATCCTTGGATAAACTTTCAAAAAGGGTGTCCCTATGAGGAGATCTATCCAGGGCAGTACTTGAGACAATTAAGGGAATAAATTTCCCAAGAACAGCCTTGAAAACTGAATCCGTTCTATATATATATATATATATATATGTATGTATGTATATTTTTACATAAGATAGAGGTGGTATTTCCAATATAAGCTTACAACCACTATTTCTGATCAAAACACCATACATACAGTCTTATACTGAAACCATTCATAATTGCACAAACCATGAGCATACATGTCAAAATATTAATTTCAAGATACGAGATATAACACTTATCAGAAAAACACTAGGTTTGATGCAACTGCTGAGAGGGGTGCTCATTTCCACCCAACCGTAGGCTCAGCGATTCCGAATGGATTTACCACTAGCCACTCTCGAGCTTAGACCACGATGCTGTGAGACTGAGTCTCTGTTTGTCAGAAGTCGAGAACAAAGGTCACTCTCCTTCTTCTCTACTTATCAATCACTCTGTATATTTTTCCAGAGTCCTTCCGATTTCTCCCCTCTTGCGATCTCTTTCGCGACTGCCCTCCTCCACACCTCTTTCCTGTCTTTTATTTTCCGGCGAGGTTGCACATGGCACGAATTTCCCCACGGTGGTCAGGTCTGAGGCTTCCACAGATGGGTGGTTCACCCCCATCCCTCATTAACTCATGAGAAGCCTCTTCACCTACCAACCTGGTGAGTAATTTATTTCGGGGCCAATGAGCCGCTCTTGATCTTCAGGCCAGTGAAGACCAAATACGGTATTTGTTTCGGTGGAAGTTAATGCCACCATTC
>ML790491.1:286234-300022 GCA_009831015.1 Picea engelmannii
CAGTCAATTATATGATTAGAATCATGTACATATTTCTTCAATAATGAAACATGGAAAACATTATGTGCTTTTACTGTGGGAGGAAGTGCTAGCCTATAAGCTACAGGTCCCACTCTATCTAGAACCTCAAAGGGTCCACAATATTGAGGTGCCAACTTGGCACAAGCTCCCATTTTCAGGGAACTCTTCCTGGGCCTAACTTTGAGATATACATGGTTTCCCGTCTTGAACTCTCTTGGAGTTCTCTTTTGGTCAGTGTAACTTTTCTGCTGGTTCTGAGTGACCTTCAGGTTTTGTTTTATCTGCGTCACTTGCTGTTCCATTTCTTTCAACAAGTCGGGTCCAAAAGAAATTCTGTTTATGGGATTACTCCAACTGACAGGAGTATTGCACGGCCTACCATAGAGGACTTCGAAAGGACTCATCCTCATGGATTCTTGGTAGCTGTTGTTGTAGGCGAATTCCACTAGTGGCAGGTAGTCTTCCCACCTTTTGGGTTGATGCATTACATGCATCCTGAGCATGTCTTCTAATATTTGATTCACCCTTTCCATCTGTCCATCGGTTTGAGGGTGATAGGCTGTGCTAAATAGTAACTTGGTCTCCAAACCAACCATCAATGATTTCCAAAAGTTGGAAGTAAATTTTGTGTCTCTGTCAGACACGATCTCTTTCGGCATACCATGCAGTCTAAATATCTCCTTCATGAATACATTGGTGATGTCTATAGCCTTACAAGTTGACTTGACGGGGTCAAAATGAGTGGACTTGCTCAATTTATCCACCACTACCATGATGGAATCATTCTGTTTGGTCGAGGTTGGTAATCCGGTGATGAAATCCATGGAGATGGTTTCCCATTTCCATACTAGGATTGGTAAAGTTTGAAGTAATCCTGGTGGGTGTCGGTGTTTTGCTTTAACCTGTTGGCACTCTATGCATTTGTCTAAGTACTCAGCTATGTCTTTCTTCAACCCAGGCCAGTAGAATTGTTTCCTGGTGGCCGTGAACATCTTCTAGTATCCTGGATGACTAGCATAGGGTCTTTTATGTAGTTCATCTAGTATGAACCTCTTCAAGTCGTCACAATCTGGAATGTATAATCTGCTTCGGTAAGTGAGTAGACCTCCTTCCATCATTTGGTAGTCTCCGTGCTTTACCCCTGTGGGTTCTTGCTGCAGGTACGCGGTCATGGTCTGGAAGAATGTGTCTATCTCTTATGCATTTCTAACTCTTTCCTTGACATCCGTCTCGCAGGTACTTACCGCTTCCAGGTGAATTTTTTTCATGCTTCTGCTAAGGGCATCGACCACCCTATTTTCCTTTCCCTTAATATGTTTGATTTCAAAATCAAACTCGCTGAGGAGGGCCATCCAACTAGATTGTCTGGCATTGAGCTTTGGTTGGTCAAACAGATATCACAATCCATAATGGTCTGTCATAAGTACAAATTTCCTTCCCAGGAGGTAATGCCTCCACATTTTTAAGGCATGCACTATGGCGGCCAGCTCTAGATCATGGATCACATAGTTGACTTCGTGCTCATTCAATTTTTGGGATTCATAGCAGACCACACTTCCTCCCTGCATAAGGACTCCTCCAAGCCCTTCCTTACAGACATCTGTGCACACGAGGAATTCATCTTGGGGATCGACGATCTTCAGCACGAGTGCGTGGGTCAGTAAATGTTTCAGGGTTTGAAATCTTTCTTCACATTTTTTTGTCCATGTAAATTTTGTCCCCTTTTTCTAGAGGGCAGTGATTGGACATCCAATCTTGGAGAATCCTTTTATAAATCTCCTATAGTATCTTGCCAAGCCCATAAAAGATCAGATATCCAAAACGTCCTTCGGGGTAGGCCATTCCATAATAGACTTGATCTTATCCGGGTCTACTGCTATCCCTTCTTCAGATAGGACATGGCCCAAGTAATGTATTTGCTTCTGGAAAAAGTCACACTTGCTAAATTTGGCATAGAGATGATGTTCTCTTAGCACTTGAAGCACAAGCCTAAGGCGTTCCTCATGTTCCTCTCTATTCTTGGAGTAAATTAATATGTCGTCAATAAAAACCAACACAAATTTGTCTAGGAATTTGCTAAGCACATTGTTCATCAAGCACATAAAAGTGGCAGGGGCATTGGTCAATCCGAATGGTACTACCACAAACTCGTTGTGACCATATCTCGTCCTGAAGGTAGTTTTATGGATGTCTTCGTCCTTGATTTGGAATTGATGATATCCAGATCTCAAGTCAATCTTCGAGAAGATAGAGGCACCTCCCAATTGATCGAACAAGTCATCGATCCTAGGTAAGGGGTACTTGTTCTTTATGGTTACCTTATTGAGTTGTCTATAATCTATGATCAGTCGGAGGGTGCCGTCTTTCTTTTTCACAAACAGGACTGGTGCTCCCCATGGAGACACGCTGGGCCGGATATGGCCTATGTCCATCATTTCTGTCAGTTGTAATTTAAGCTCAACTAGGTCGGGTGTGCTCATCCTGTAGGGTGTCCTAGACACTGGCACCTCTCCTGGTGCAAGTTCTATTGAGAAGTTGATGTCCCTTCTCGGAGGTAGACCCGATACCTCTTCTCGAAATACATCTCTGTATTCTCTCAGTGTGGGGTGGTATTCTAGGCTTGGTTTGTCACCTTCAATTGTTTTCAACACCTGTATTGCATATAGTGGACATCCTTTTCTGCAATACCTTCTCATTTGAAGAGATGATATTTGTCTCACCAAGACAAGTTTTTGGATCCCTTGAAGGGTTATTCCCCTTCCTTCTTCACTTACACATTCCAAGGTTTTATGGTAACAATCCAGTTTGGCTTTATGGGTGGCTAGCCAGTCCATACCAATCAACAGATCATATGATCCCAGGGGTAATATGTTAAGGGTTTCTTTAGTGGGGAATTTTCCCATAATGAATTGACAGGCTGGTATGACCTCCGCTACCCTTGTTTTGGTGCCAGTGGCTAACTGTACCAGCCATGGCTTGGCATTTTTATGTGGTTGTAGTTTACATTTATCAATAGCCTTAGGGGCTATATAACTCAAATTTGAACCAGGGTCAATCAAAATAGACACTAGATGGTTGGTGATCATACCTTCGATTTCCACCACTAAATCTTGGTGGTCATCTTGGTTATTATTCAAGGCTGCATAAATTTGGGGCACACTCCTGGCCACGTTATTGATAGTGGTAGCTTTTTGAACGTTGTAAATTCTTTGACTGTTTTGTTGTCGGTGAGGGTAGTCCCTCAATAGATGTTCTTCTCCACAACCCCAACATTTCAAAGGTTCTCTCTTTGGGTTATCAGTCTTTACTGGGGAAGATCCAGAAAGTTCATTTCTGCTCAAGGAGGGAAAGTTCTGTTGGTGTACACTTCGGGCTGGGAAACTCATCCTTGAGTTATTTTTATAGTCCTTAAATCTTGGGGATTTAAACCCCCTTTTCTGGAATCCTGAACTATTCTTCTGCTTCCAGCCTTCGCGAGGTTTTGTCCGATACCCAAGCTATTCATAACAATATCTTTCCTTTCGAATAGTATCTTCTAGGGTCTTTGGTTCATCAAATTCAATCCTGTTCTGATAGTCCTTAGGTAGTCCACTGATGAATCGTTGCACCTTTGCCTTTTCTACTTTTATGTAGGGTACATACCTTAGCAACTCGAGGAATCTGCTGACATATTCCTCTATGGTGAGTTGCCCCAACTTAAGTTCATAGAATTCTTTAGTCTTTTTCGTCGAAATATTTTTCCGACAGATACTTCTTCTGGAAGTATTTCTCAAACCGTTCCCAAGACAGGTCCTCTTCGTGAACCCCTTTCACATTCTTAAGGTCTTCCCACCAAATGGAAGCCTTTTCGTTCAAGTTGAAGGTGGCCACTCAGGCCTTCAAATTTTCTGAGAAGTCATGGACTCTGAAATACTTCTTTAGTCCAAGCAACCAGCCCCCTGCTTCCTCTCTCTTCTTTATTTCACCGTCGAAGGAGGGTGGTTTGGCCTTCTTGAACTATTCGTTATTTCACCGTCGAAGGAGGGTGGTTTGGCCTTCTTGAAATCTTCGAGATTATGACTCTTGGAAAGTTTCTTCTTCTTTCGTTTTCTTCGAGAATGAGAACTAGTTCTGCTGTTAGAAGATCCCTTCGAGTCGCCAGTTTCTTTTCCAAAGGAGTCGTCCGACACTTGTCCCTTATCTCTGGGGTGGACCTTTCTTGAGGTGCTCCTCTCAGTGTGGCCACTGACATGACCACGTTTCTATATCTTAGGTTCATGTTGCAATTGTCTTTGTATGTCAGATAAGCTTTGTAGTAAAACTGCATTAATTTTCGTTTGCTTCTCTTTCTCTTTTATCATCATTTTGTTGTCAACCTTGCAACTCTGTAATTTGACCATGAGGCTCCTCACAGTCTCAGCTATATCTGGAGGGGTCCCTACCATCCTCCTTTTCTCAGACTCTTCGTCTCTATTGTGGGAGCCTTCCCCCACTTCATGGTGAGTCACCATTCTCTACGTTTGCAATTTTCCGCGGTTGATCTTCCGCTTTGTGTGCAAAAAAAAAATGATGGTTGTTAGTCAATATTTATATTCATTTATAACCAGTACATAATTCATATTTTTCACATGCACACACACAATAGGAGTTTTCATTCTTAACTTTGACTTTTGATTAAGAAGGTTAAGACAGGGGGGTTACTCCTTTTAGGAGAGTTTCAAATGAAGCTCCCGCGCAACTCATTCATGAGCCCAAGCAGGCCAAGTGTTGTAACCATGCTTTGATACCAATTTGTAACACACCCACTACGGAAGACTACAAATTTTCATCTTTTCCTTCTCTTCTCCGAGGAACAGAATCCCCGAATTCCTATGGGGCTTGTTGCAGACCCTACCAACCCTTATCCGTACCTATATGATCATCGATGATGACCACATGCCTTACCGGAGAGGTGCTCCCGGCTTTCACGATTCGAGAAATCATGAAGCATGTAGTCTCGATTCCCTGACTTTCGAGGTGTCGAAACCTGAAGGGAACCAACAGTTCGTCACAATTAATAATGCCTCGGATTGAAGCCTGGCACTCCACTTTTTAGGGTTTCTCATACCGGGTTTTTGCGGTATAAGAGGGCGAGGGACTCCTACCCTTTGGTTTCCCGGGTGCCGAAACACCGAACACCCTATATCTGCGAAACTCATTTCGGGGTTTCATCCATCGAAATTTCGTGTCTAGCGAACATGAGGAAAACTGACCTTTGGAGATCCTAGGTACCGGATCGTCGAAACACCAAAACCATGTGTGCTAATCCATTTTGGGATTTCTCCTATCGGGATTTCGCGATATGCGAGGATAGGAGGGTTTCACACTTGGGTTTCTCAGGAGCCGAAACTCTGAAACATCATAACCTATCCACGCTCTATCATTTCAGGATTTCATAAGTCGGGATTTCGGGCTACACGAAGACAGGAGGTCTCGCATCTGGGTTTCTTAGGTGTCAAAACTATGAAACATCCAAACTCTAGACACACTATGCCATTTCGGGGTTTCGCAAGTCGAGATTTCAGGATTGGTGAGTACAAGAGACTTGCCTCTAGATATCCTTGGTGCCGAAACACCGAAACAATAAATTCTAGTCACGGTATACCTTTTCAGGGTTTCATGCTTCAGGGTTTCACGACTGGCGAGTACAAGGGATCTTACCCTTAGGTATCCCGGGTGCCAAAACACCGAAACACCATAACTCATCCATGCTATTGTCATTTCTGGGTCTCATCCATCGAGATTTCACGATATGCGAGAATAGGAGGTCTCACACCTGGGTTTCTCGGGAGCCGAAACTCCAAAATACTGAACTCCAAACATGCTCCACTATTTCGGGGTTTCCTCCATCGGGATTTCGCGGGTCGAGTTTTCAAGACTAGCGAATACACGGGGCCCGCACTTAGGTACCCTAGGTGCTGAAATACTGAAATATAATAACTTCTCCACACTCTATCTTTTCAGGATTTCACGATATGCGAGAACAAGAGGTCTCGCACCTGGGTTTTCGGGACCAGCGAGTACAAGAGACTCGCCCTTGGATATTTCAGATGTCGAAACACTGAAATATCAGGATTTAGCTACACGCTGTCATTTTGGGATTTTGCATGTCGGGATTTCGGGACTTGCGAGTACAAAGGCACTCACCCTCGGGTATCCCGGGTACTGAAACTACAAAATACCAACTCTTAAACCTGCTCATGTTATTTCGGGGTTTCTTCCATCGGGATTTCGCAAGTCATGATTTCGAGACTTGCGAGTGCAAGGGAAATCGCCCTTGGATATTCCGGATGCCGAAACATCGAAATGTCAAAGTAAAAAAGGACCATTCTCTCTCGTGCAGGGTTTTGAGACTTACGCCATAAAATCCTCCAGCAGATCCTTGGATAAACTTTCAAAAAGGGTGTCCATGTGAGGAGATCTATCCAGGGCAGTACTTCAGACAAATAAGGGAATAAATTTCCCGAGAGCAGCCTTGAAAACTGAATCTGTTCTATATATATATATATATATATATATATATATATGTGTGTGTGTGTGTGTGTGTATATTTTTACATAAGCCAGAGGTGGTCTTTCCAATATAATCTTACAGCCACTATTTCTGATCAAAACACCATACAAACAGTCTTATACTGAAACCATTCGTAATTGCACAAACCATGAGCATACATGTCAAAATATTAATTTCAAGATACGAGATATAACACTTATCATAAAAACACCAGGTTTGATGCAACTGCTGAGAGGGGTTCTCGTTTCCACCCAACCATAGGCTCAACGATTTCGAATGGATTTACCACTAGCCACCCCCGAGCTTAGACCACGATGTTGTGAGACTGAGTCTATGTTCGTCAGAAGTCGAGAATGAAGGTTACTCTCCTTCTTCTCTGCTTATCAATCACTCTATATATTTTTCCAAAGTCCTTCCGATTTCTCCCCTCTTGCCATCTCTCTCGCGACTTCCCTCCTCCACACCTCTTTCCCACCTTTTCTTTTTCGACGAGGTTGCGTGTGGCACAAATTTCCTCGTGGTGGTTAGGTCTAAGGCTTCCACAGATGGGTGGTTCACCCCCATCCCTCATTAACTCACGAGGAGCCTCTTCACCTACCAACCTGGCGAGTAATTCATTTTGGGGCCAGCGAGCCGCTCTTGATCTTCGGGCCAATGAAGACCAAATACGGTATTTTTTTTGGTGGAAGTTAATGCTACCATTGCAGGTGCCTTCCACCACCTTTCATCAGCCATTGTGGTCTCTTTTAAGCACATCCCCCTCCCAACAGTCATGCAACATATATATTCATAACATTATTTACATTCGTCGACCTTTTATACTAAGGTCCATTCAAAATCACACATTCACAGCTTTGAGTCTACCATAGTTCTTGGCTAGTATAGTTATTTTTACAGACTGGGGGGAAATAGGGTGTTACACTTGTCATGTGACTAGAGGACCCATTGTATATGTACCACTTATCCTTATTATTTTATGCACGCAGTGTAGTCTGTATGAAGAAGGATTTTTCTTTCTTTTTTCCCCTTTGTTCTTGATTTCTTTACATAATTTTTGGGGCTTCCTCTTTCTGTTTTTTAGTGAAATCACTTTTGCGAAATTTTGTTATATGCCTATAATTATTGCAGTTGTAACATATGATGTTATAGTTCAGAAAAGGGGAAAATGAGTTGTAATTTATCCTTGAGAATCCATGGGTATATCTGTTGTTTTCCCTCATGTAACTTCCTCTTACACTTGTTCTACAATCTATTGATTTATGACCAAAACCATTGCAAGAATAACAATAGCCAAAAAAGAAGTTTTTGGTACCTGATTGTATGATTCCATCTTGGTGAAACAGTCTCCCTGATTTTGACTTTGTGAAGAATATTTGTCTCTTGTGGAGAATTTTGTTCATTCCTTATATTGATTTCAATCTCGATGGGATTTTTTAGCACATCCACATAACTTTTGGCATTTTCTTCACTCAATTGTCTCGAGGAGGTTGGATCTTCTTTGGCAACTTCCTTCTTCTCTCTGTATCCATGACCAGTTTTGTCAAATGGTGATATTTGATAGTTCATAATTTCATTCAAGGTTGTAGATATTGATCTAGATGGATTTCGGTGGACTCCCACCTATTCCAACTAACTCATTTTGACAGTTTTTCAGTTTGGTCGTTTTTTTCTAGTTTCCGGGTCCTGAACTTCCGGGACCATTTTGAGGTCCTAAACAATGTTTTTAGGGATCACCATAGTCACATTATAGACTTAGACAGAGTGTGATGACAACATGTGTAGTCCTCGGATAGAGCTTTCCAATGGGCTATCGTGCGCCTAAAACAAATATCGTACACAAATGTTACGACCCTGGGAAGTTGATGTACTAAATTACCCCAATGGGGCCCACATGACTTTTGGTGCTTCATCTCCTAGGGTAAGGTTTTTGGATGTCTAGGGTTTTGGAATTCTTGTTTATTGTAAAAAGGCTCAAGGAGCCTCATTGCAACCATATTCTTTTGAATGAGCGCAACCGTCACATCTCTTCTTAGAGATAATCTACCACCATTCTAGCAAGCTTGTTTTCAGTCTGCATTTCACAGTGTTAACATATTTCCTTATTGAATAGAAGCCAATTTTACTGTATCTCTGTTATTGTTCCTTGTGTTTTTGTGTTAAGAATAAAAATAATATGTATTCATTTCATTCTTCTTATAAAAGCTAGATCAGTGGTATCAGAGCGATCTACTCCTTGTCGTTCTTAATGCATATCCCCGACGAGGTCAAGGTACAAAGAGTTGGGTCTCGAGCTTGTTTCTCTTGAGGAAAAAATCTCTCGCACACCCAAGTGACCTCTCATGGCGGGAGAAAATAAAGACGATGGGACAAGATATCCTTTCAAAATGTTGCTCGAGGAATCCCTCACACAACATAGGAACAAGATGATGGATAGTTTTGCACAAATCCTTACGCGACTACCAACAGGTGACACATATTCCCCTAGCGGAGGCACTGTCCCCTTCAAAGTACAAATCAACTTGTATATTCATATATTTGAAGGTCAAATAGACGCAAGTGTAGTAGACAAATGGTCGAATATGCTAGAAGGGTATTTTTTTGTCCATAACTTTTCGAATAAAGAAAATATTACTTTTGCGCTCCTCAAAGCCGTTCCCCATGTCAAAGATTGGTGGGAGAATTTCTATGAGAAAAAGGCAATAGAAGAATCCTCATTATTTACAATCACGATCACTTGGGTGTCCTTCAGGGATTCTATTAAGGAACAATACTACCCTGTTGGAAGTTATGACGTCCTATGTACAAAATGGACCACACTGCGGCACGAAAGAGACCAAGCAGTGCTAACGTTCACACATATCTTCCATACCTTGCGCACCAAGATAGGTATCAAAAATTATGAGTGACATCTGGTGCTCAAGTATCATAGTTTCTGGACATATTTTCCTTGGGCACGACCTATCGATATGTTGTCAAAATCGAGTAGAATCTTAAACAAAAAACACGACAATTTGGGCCTGGGAACCCCTCACAATAAAAGCAAGGGAAGGGTAGCCCCAACCCATAGAATAAAGGACAAAGCAATGATGGAAAACCTTAGGAAAATGAGTCTAATCCAAAAGCAAATAAAGACACTAGAAATATGAAGAAAAATACCGGGAAGTGGTGCGACTTCCCCGTGGCATAACAATGTTGATTACCGCTCAAAACAGTGGTTGGTGGTTGATGTGAAAGCCTCTGAATCATATGTGGGTTCCGAATCTGAGTCAGAACTAGAAAGGGGGAGACAAATCATTGACGCAGAACCCAGTTCCACCATTTCTACCACCAAGATCTAGCCTGGTGAACCAGACAAATTAGAGGAAGGCGAACGCCTCTTTCATTCACAAATGTGGGTGAAAGGCACCCCACTACACTTCATCGTTGATAGTGGTAGCTAGAAGAACCTCATCTCAATAGAGGTTATCAAGTGGCTAACCCTCCCAAAAACACCACACCTGCAACCCTACACCATTGGACGGCTCCACAAAGGAAGCGATCTTTGCGTTAGCCAACAATGTCGCCTGTCATACGACATCAAGCCCTTGAAAGATGAGGTATTGTGTGATGTTTCTCCACTTTAAGTGTGTGATGTTATTTTGGGCCAACCTTATTTATGAAAACATCATGATGTATATGAGTCTAAGCCTCACAATGTTATTATTACTTTGGACAAGAAATTGTACAGGATACCCGAGGCAGTCCCACCTAATGTTATTTACTTGATCTCTGCCAAGCAGTGGAGGAAGGTCATCTCTTAGAATGAGAAGTTTTTCTTCTTTGTGATTCACTCTTGGAGCAAGCGAAAGATTGCAGCCACATCTAGGGCCTCCATGGCTGACCTATCCACATAGCAGAAGCAATTGGATAAGGTCGTGGAAGAATAGAAAGATATCTTCTCCTCGCCTACCGGGGTACCTCTGCACTGTCAGGTCAAGCCTCCCATCGATCTGAGCCCTGATGCACCGCTACCCAATGGGTTAGTCTACCACCACTCCCTATTAGAGAATGAGGAGATTAAGTGAAATATCAAAGGAATGCTCCACAAGGGTCACATCCATCCCATCTCATCGCCTTGTGGGATCCCAATCATGCTGGTGCAGAAGAAAGACGGGACCTGGTGACTCTGCATTGATTACTGAGCACTATATAAAATCACAGTCAGGAATCAATACCCGATTCCCCGAATCAACGATCTCCTTGATGAGCTCAAGGGGGAAAAATACTTCAGTAATATTGATCTGAAGTCTGGCTACCACCATGTCCCAATAGAGAAAACAAATGTATGGAAGATCGCCTTCAAGTCAAAATAAGGTCTTTTTGAGTGGCTGGTCATGCCCTTTGGTTTGACAAATGCCCCAACAAATTTCATGAGGATGATGGACGATATCTTGGGACCTTTCACCAATGATTTTGTAGTGGTGTATATGGATGAATTCGTCATCTACAACAAGACTTGGGAAGAACACTTGAAACATATTCAACAGGTTCTGCACACCTTGCTGCAGCACAAGTTATATTCCAACTTGGAAAAATGCTCCTTCGGCATGGAAAAGGTCCAGTACCTAGGATACATTTTGATCAACAAGGTGTGCATGTGGATCCAACCAATATCTAGGTCATTTGTGATTGGTCACTCCCAACCACACTCATTGATCTTTGGAGCTTCTTAGGCCTTGCCAATTTCTATCGCAGGTTCGTGTTGGGATTCTCCCATATTGCATGGGTCCTCAACCAAGTAACCAAGGGTGGTGGTAAGGACAAATTTGTGTGGGGCCTATCCCAATAGTAAGCATTCAATGATTTGAAGCATATATTGTGCTCAACTCCAGTACTTTCATTACTCAACCTGCAATAACCCTTTGAGATCGAGACAAATGCTCCAAACTATGTTGTGGGCGCAATTCTCACTCAGCATGGTCACCCTGTGGCTTATCATAGTGAGACACTATTAGATGTCATCCGTAAGTACCCTACTTATGAAAAATAAATGTACTCCATTGTGTAATATTTTCTCCAGTGGAGGAATTACATTCTTGGGAAGGAGACAGTCATCCACACTGATCATAAGCCACTGCAGTTCATGCAAACACAAGGAAAATTGCAAAATGACTACCATTAGAAGTGGTCCACATACTTGCAGTAGTTCCAACTCAACATCAAGTATAAAACATGAAGTACCAATCGAGTAGTTGATTGATTCAACCAACCTCCAGTCCTGACACTCACCATGGTGCTAGACTCTTATGGCCACGAGACCTCTAGATGGCCCCAACTCTATGAGACAGACCCTGACTTCTCCACCACCTACCAAATGTTGGAGGCAAACTCATTTGTCACTAATTTCCATCTTCAAGATGGGATATTGTGCCATCTGGGTCATCTCTGCATTCCATCAAGCGAGCGAGCGAAGCTAATTTGGGAATCCCACTACAGTTAGGTGGCAGGACACTTCGGCATTGAAAAGATAGTGGCAGTGTTGCAACAACATTTATACTGGCCGAAACTTCGACACGATGTTAGCAAGTATATTAGGTCCTGCACTGCCTGTGCTATTTCCAAAATGACACTAAGAAACATGGCCTGTACACCCATCCACCTACTCTTGACAGGCCATGGGAATCGATCTCAATGGAGTACATGTCGGGCCTTCCATCCACCAAGTGGGGAAATGACTATGTTTTTGTGGTTGTTGATTGCTTTTCCAAGATGGTGATTCTGGCCACCTGTAAGAAGAACATCACAATGGAGGCCACTGCCAAGCTCTTCTTTGAATGAGTGTGGGTACATTTTGGAATCCCACAAACCATTGTCTCAGATCAAGACAATCGGTTCCTCAACACATTCTGGTCGAGGCTTTGGTCACTTCTCAACACCAATATCACCAAATCCATTGCCTTCCACCCCCAGACAGATGGCCAAACTGAGGTCGTCAATCAGATGATCGTGCATATCCTGCACATGTACAATTCCAAGCACCCCAGCACATGGGATGAGAGTCTTCCCTATGTTAAACATAGCTACAACTGAGCCATACATATCTCAATAGACCACATCCCCTTTCAGGTGAGGTTGGGATTCCAACCATTGGGTCCCATGGATGTTGCACTACCCCTTGCGGCCACCCCAACCGACTCGTCACCTGATCCAACTAAAGCTGACAAAGCCACCCAGTTCATTGACCATATTTAGCACATATTCCAACAGGTTGAGGATATTTTACAAAATTCCAATGCCAAGTACAAGCAACGCCATGATCAACACTGGGTGCCACATAAGTTTCAGGTGGGAGACAAAGTTTGGTTGCAATTTCAGAAAGAACTCCTTATAGGGACCCATTGGAAGCTTCACCCACTCCATTATGGACCTTACACCATCATGAAGGCTGTGGGTGATAATTATTTTGAGCTCAACATTCCCCCTTTCCTTGGCCTGCACCCAATGTTCAACGTGGAGATTCTTCGGCCATATTTCCCACCATTAATGTACACCTTAGAGATATCATAGCAGTTGACCCCAATAGAGCTTAACGTTGACTGCATGAAACAAGAATATAGTGATAATATTGTGGACACACAAGTCAATGGCACTCGCCAGTAGAGGATCCAAATTTATCGAGTTGTCAAAGCAGGGCAGCTCCTGCACCAAGGCAAGTGGCTCACTCGAGGCCAAATTCAGAAGAAATTTCCTCATCTGATGGGGGAATTCAACACAATGGAGACCATTGCTTCCTAAGGGGGGAGAATTGATCCAGATTGATTTTGGTGGCCTCCCACCTATTCCAAGTGGCTCATTTTGGAAGTTTTTCAGTTTGGCAGTTTTTTTCTAGTTCTCGGGTCCCAAACTTCCGGGGCCATTTTGAGGCCCTAAACAACATTTTTAGGGCTCACCACCGTCACATTGTAATATTTAATTAGAGTGTGATGGAAACATGTGTAGTCATCGTATAGACCTTTCCAACGGGCTATCATGCGCCTAAAATGAAGATTGTATGCAAAAGTTACGACCCCGAGAATTTGATGTACTAACTTACCCCAACGGGGCCCACATGAATTTTGGCGCTTCATCTCCTAGGGTTAGGTTTTTGGATGTCTAGGGTTTTTTCATTCCTATTTATTCTAAAAAGACTTAGAGAGCCTCATTGTAACCATCTTCTTGCAAATGAGCACAACCATCACATCTCTTCTCAGAGATAAG
>ML790491.1:350421-385495 GCA_009831015.1 Picea engelmannii
AAAAAAATATCGCCAAACATTTATAGTTGACATATGAAGGATTAGTAATATTAGCCAAGGTTTCTACATTTTAAAATAAATTTCCATCCTTAAAATCATCCCTAGGCGTGGCCTACCGATATGTCGTCAAAATCAAGCAGAAGCTCAAACAAAAGACGCGACAATTTGGGCCTAGGAACCCATCACAACAAAATCCAGGAAAGGGCGGCCCCAACCCACAGAACAAAGGATAGAGCAAATACAGACAGTATTAGGACAACCAGTCCAAGCCACAAGCAAAGAAGGACACCAAAAAGACAAAGAAAGATTCTGGGAAGTGGTGCGACTTCCATAAGAGCCCTTGGCATAACACTGCTGACTGCCACTCAAAGCAGTCACTGGTGGCCAAAGTGAAAGCCTCTGAATCAGATGCGGGTTCTGACTCTAAGCTAGAACCAAAAAGGGGAAGACAGATAATTGACGCGGAACCCAGTGCCACCGTTGCTACCACCAAGCTCCAGCCTGGTGAACCAGACGAGCCAGAAGAAGGAGAACGCCTCTTCCATTTACAAATGTGGGTAAAAGGCACCCCGCTGCACTTCATCATTGATATCGGTAGCCAGAAGAACCTCATCTTAGCAGAGGTCATTAAGCGGTTGTCCTTGCCGACAACGCCACACCCACAACCCTACACCATTGGATGGCTCCACCAAGGAAGCGATCTCCGCATCAACCAATAGTGTCGACTGTCATACGACATCAAGCCCTTCAAAGGCGAGGTATCGTGTGAGTTTGTGATGTTCTTTTGGGGCAAAATTATTTATGGAAATGTCATGTTGTATATGAGTCTAGGCCTCGTAGTGTTATTATTACTTTGAACAGGAAATTGTACATGATACCCGAGGTAGTCCCACCTAGTTCTATTTCCTTGATCTCTGCTAAGCAATGCAGGAAGGTCATCTCTCAGATGGGGAAGTTTGTCTTCTTTGTGATTCACTCTCAGAATAAGCAAAATATCACAACCACATCTAGGGTCTTTGCGACCGAACTTTCCACACAAAAGAAGCAAGTAGATAAGTTCATGGAAGAAAACTTAGATATCTTCTCCTCACCTACCGGGGTACCTCTGCACTGCCAGGTCAAGCACCCCATCGATATGACCCCTGACGCACCACCACCCAATGGGCTAGTCTATTGTCACTCTCTGTTAGAGAATGAGGAGATCAAGCTAGAGATCTAAGAACTACTCCAACATGGGCACATCCATCCCAACTCATCAGCTTGTAGGAGCCCAATCGTACTGGTACAGAACAAAGATGGAACTCGACGACTCTGCATTGATTACTGGGCTCTGAATAAAATCACAGTCAGAAACTAGTACCTGGTTTCCTGAATCGACGACCTCCTTGATCAACTCACGGGGGCCAAATAATTTTGTAGGATTGATCTGAAGTTTGGCTACCACCAGGTCCCGATAAAACATATAGATGCATGGAAAACCGCCTTCAAGTCAAAGGAATGCCTTTTTGAATGGTTGGTCATGCCCTTTGGTTTGAAAAATGCTCCAACCACTTTCATGAGGATGATGGAAGATATCCTATGACCATTCACCAATACTTTTGTAGTGGTGTATTTGGATGACATTCTCATTTACAACAACACTTGGGCCGAACACTTGTAGCATATTCAACAGGTTCTTCACACCCTGCGGTAGCACAAGATATATGCCAACTTGGAAAAATGCTCCTTTGGCATGGACAGGGTCCATTACCTGGGCTACATCATTGATCAACATGGTGTACATGTGGATCCACCCAAGATCCAAGTCATCCGTGACTGGCCAGCCCCAACCACACTCACTGAGCTTCAGAGCTTATTTGCCTTCCCATTTTCTACCGAAGGTTCATGTTTGGATTCTCCCATATTGCATGGGCCCTCAGCCAAATAACTAGGGGTGGTGGTAAGGCGAAATTTGTGTGGGGCCGGTCCCAACAACAAGCGTACGATGATTTGAAGCAATGCTTGTGCTCATCCCCAGTACTTTCACTACTAGACCTGCAAAAACCCTTTGAGATCAAGACAGATGCTTCAGACTATGCGGTGGGTGCCGTTCTCACTCAACACGATTACCCAGTGGCCTATCATAGTTAGAAACTCTCGGATGTTGTCCATAAGTACCCTACTTACAACAAAGAAATGTACTCCATTGTGCAAGCCTGCCGCTAGTGGAGACATTACATTCTTGGGAAGGAGACAGTCATCCACACCGGTCATAAGCCATTGCAGTTCATGCAGACACAAGGAAAATTGTAGAATGACCGCCCTCAAAAGTGGTCCACATACTTGCAACAATTCGACCTCAACATCAAGTATAAAATAAGAAGCACCAATCACGTCGTTGATTGCCTTAGCAGACTGCCAGTCACGACACTCACCATGGTGCTGGACTCCTGTGGCCATGAGACCTATGGATGGCCCCAACTCTATGAGATAGACCTAGACTTCGCCACCACCTACCAAATGTTTGGTGCAAACGCAGTTGTCGATAATTTTCATATTCAGGATGGGTTGTTGTGTCGTCTGGGTCATATTTGTGTTCCATCAAGCGAGTGAGCGAAGATGATCTGGGAAGCCCACTACAGTCGGGTGTCAGGACACTTCGACATCAAAAAGACAGTGGTGATGTTGCAAAAAAATTTCTACTGGCCGAAACTTCGATAGGAGGTCAGCAAGTATATCAACTCTTGCACTGCCTGAGCTATTGCCAAACCGACCACTAAGAAACAGGGCCTGTACATCCCTCTTCCTACTCTTGACAGGCCATGAGAATCTATATCAATGGACTACATGTCGGGCCTCCCATCCACCAAGCGGGGAAATGAATGTGTTTTTGTGGTTGTTGATCGCTTTTCTAAGATGGCGATTCTAGTTGCCTGCAAGAAGAACATCATAGCAGAGGCCACTGACAAGCTCTTTTTTGAACGAGTCTAGGTACATTTTGGAATCCCACAAACCATTGTCTCAAATCAGGACAATCTATTTCTCAGCACATTCTGTTCGAATCTCTGGTCACTGCTGGACACCAAGCTCACCAAATCCACGACCTTCCACCCCTAGACAGATGGCCAAACCGAAGTCGTAAATCGAATGATTGTGCATATCCTTCGCATGTATAATTCAAAGCACTCTCGCACATGGGATGAGAGCCTTCCCTATGTCCAACATAGCTACAATCGAGCCTTGCATAGCTCAACCGACCACAACCCCTTTCAGGTGGGGTTGGGATTCCAACCATTGGGTCCCATAGATGTTGCACTTCCCCTTGCGGTCACCTTGACCGACTCCTCTGTTGCTCCAACTGAAGCTGACAAAGCCACCTGTTTCATTGAGCGGATCTAGCACATCCGCCAACAGGTTCAAGATATCCTACAGAAGTCCAATGACAAGTACAAGTAGTGCCATGATCAACATTGGGTGCCACATAAGTTTCAGGTGGGCGAAAAAGTTTGGTTTCACTTGCAAAAAGAATGCCTTACAGGACCCCATCGGAAGCTTCACCCACTCCATTATGGGTTGTACACCATCACCAAGGCCATGGGGGATAATTCTTTTGGGCTCAACATTCTTCCTTTCCTTGGCCTGCACCCAGTGTTCAACGTGAATCTCCTTCGTCCTTATTTCCCACCATTATTGGACACCTCAGACGTATCAAAACAACTGACACCAACAGAGATCAACCCCAACTGCATACAACATGCATCCAGTGATCATATTGTTGACACACAGATCAAGGGCACTCGACAACAAAGGATCTATCTTTATCAAGTCGTCAAAGTAGGGCATCTCCTACACCAAGGCAAGTGGCTCACTCGGGGCCAAATTCAGCATAAATTTCCTCATCTAATGGGGGAACTCAACACAATGGAGACCATTACTTCCTAAGGATGGAGGATTGATCCAAGTGGATATCGATGGCCACCCACCTTTTCCAGCTGGTTCAAAACTGTTTTATGACATTTTTGGCAATTTACTATTTTTAGCAGTTTTTACTTCTGGGGCCATTTTGAGGGCCTAAATGAAGGTTTTTCAGGATCAAGCTTCTCAATGATATCTAAAAGAATGATTGAGCCCCCAAAATGAATCTCCCCGACGATGCATTTCCAACGGGCTATCATACACCTGAAACAGAGATCGCATGCAAAAGTTACGACCTCGAGAAGTTGATGTACTAACTTACCCAGACGAGGCCCACATGACTTTTGGCGCTTCATCTCCTAGGGTTAGGTTTTTGGATGTATAGTGTTTTTGGCATACCTTTTTATTGTAAAAAGGCCTTCAGAGCCTCATTGTAATCATCTTCTTGTGAATGAGCGCAACCATCACATATATTCTCAGAGATAAGCCACCACCATTCCAACAAGCTTGTTTCCACTGCATTTTATAGTTTCAGCTTATTTCCTTATTGAATAGAAAACCAATTTTACTGTATGTCTATTATTTTGTGTTAAGAACTTGTTAATAATCTGTAGTCATTTTGGTCTTCTCATAAAATCCGTATCACTCTTTTATTATTAGTCCGACCTTGTTACATATAAATTTACACATTACATGTACATTTAACCCCGTATAGCCCCCCCCCCGGGGTCATATCAATTTATATGGAATTCTTGTGCCAATAATCAACACCTCAAAATGAATGAGTGTGCCAACCATAAACTCACAGTACCCTTTTCTAAATGCTCCAAAAACATGCTTCATAAAAAATCTATCCATCCACATTCAATTGCTTGAAGATTTTAAAGCATGTACAATTTAACAATCAGTTTTTCAAAATATTTAAAAAGTATAAAATGTCGACTAACTATTTAAACATTAAACTTGTCTTGCATCATTTTCATTAGGTTTTCCATGAAATTCCAAACCATCTCTCCCCATCCTACTTTTCATTTGATTTAGTTGTTGAATTTGTTTTTTAACCTACCCTAGTTGTTGTTAGGTCTTTACTCTGGTGAATTCCTCAAGTTACATGCATATTTGGGCAGGGTGTCATTTCTTTATTAGCCCTAATTTTGTTGGTGTTGATTCATTCTCTTGGATGACTATCACTTATGCATTTATATAAACTAAGGGCATGGAATTGAGACCTATGTGTATTATCCATGCATGATATCAAATTTTACTTCAAAATATGGCCCATGTCACTTCATGCAAGCATATATGCATTTATTTATTTATTTAATGTTTGTGGGTGTAAGAAAGGGTTTCCTTGGCTACAAATTTCACCCTCATAGTAAAGTCTTTGTTATGGTTGGGTGCTAATTTATGCATATAATTAATTTTCATTGAGTTCATGTATTTTTTTTTTTTTTTTTTCATATGCATATCAAATCAAAAGGTAATAAATATTTGTGGTTTCTATTGTAGGTGAATTTTGATGCAATGATGGATTATGATATGAGTAAAAACTCGTACAAAGTGGAACTACATGATGTGTTCAACAAGATTTATTGAGCACACACTTATACTAAGAGGGGGGGAAGGGGGGGGGGGTGAATCAGTATGAGATGATTTTTAACTTTTTCAAGCATGCATCAACCATAAGAGAACAATCACATTGCAGAACATGGAACATAATACTTACGTGGAAACCATTTCAGGAGAAAACCATAAAATTTCTCTTTATAATTCTTTGTAGGCACCAATCTATTGGAGACACCTATCCTCACTGGTACAAATTCTGGTAGGCACCATCCTACTCTTACAGATTTTCATAGACACCAATCCCCACCTCTAAGCACCAACTTAGCAAGAGACACCAATCTCTTATAGATCTTCTTAGACACCAATCTACCAGAGACATAATCCCCACCGCTAAACACCAACTTATCAAGAGACATAAATCTCTTATAGATATTCATAGACACCAATATACTAGAGACATCAATCCCCACCGCTAAGCACCAACTTAGCAAGAGACACCAATCTCTTTGTGTGAGCTGCACCAGACTTCCTCGAGTCTACTTGCTACTTCTTCCTTCACCGGGTCTGCTTGTTGCTTCTTTCTTCACCAGGTCTACTCACTACTTCTACCTTTACTAGGTCCAACCAAAATTTGAATTTCCAAATGGTAACTTTCTCAAACCTTGTTATTTTGGGCCTCTTCCCATGAATGAACTTGTAGAGAATGCCACGTATCCAATTTTGAAAATATGATTCTGAAATTTTTACCCGAGGTACTTCTATATGTATCCTCTATTCTTTGAAATTTTCGTGGTCTAAAGAGTCCCAAAAAATAAGTTATAGTGAAAATTTCAAGCTAGCTTGTTTGGAACTAATTTTAGGAGCATTCAAAAACTTTAACTTCCATGGGGTATATCTTCGAAATTCTAGTGAATCAACATCTAAAATTTGTACCAAATTTACACCAATATCTCTCCTCTATATTTGCAAAGTTTCAAGGTTTGAAACATCCGAGAAAATAAGTTATAGAGAAAGTGCCAAGATGACATGTTTGAAATTGTTTTCAGGAGCATTCGGGAACCCTAACTTCCATAGGGAACATCTATGAAAGTATAGTGAAACAACATCTTACATTTGTACCACATCTACACTAAGATCTCTCCTCTGTCTTTGCAAAGTTTCAAGGTTTGAAACATCCTAGAAAATAAGTTATAGTGAAAGTGCCAAGTTGACATATTTGAAACTGATTTCATGAGCGTTTAGGAACCCTAAATTCCATGGGGAATATCTATGAAAGTGTAGTGAACCAGCATCTGAAATTTGTACCAGATGTAAACCAAGATCTCTCCTATGTTACTGCAAGGTTTCAAGGTCTAAAACATCCTAGAAAATAATTTATATAAAAAGTTCCAAGCTCGCTTGTTTGAAACTGATTTCAAGATCATTTTGGAACCCTAAATTCCATAGGGCATATATATGAAAGTATAGCAAACCAACGTCTAAAATTTTTACCATAGGTACACCAATATATATCTACTGTCACTTAAAATTTTTAGGGTCTAAAACATCTTAGAAACAAAGTTATCATGGCAATTCCAATATGACTTGAAACTAATTTCACAATTCAATCTTTGCTAATCCATTTTTCACCCACACACTTTCTCCCAATGCTTTCTCTTTTTATACTTTTTTCATAACCATTCATGAAGGGAAATGTCCCTTAATTAAATAATTGTTTCCAAATACCATGGGAAAATACCCCAAACCCATGGGTTTGCAACCACCATTTAACTTTTTACTTTTTCACATGCACCCATTTTTTAATATATATATCTTGGAAATGATGTGTGCATTGTAATTTCATAATATTACATTAATGATATCGTTAATCCTTTGACATCAATGAAAATAATTCCAAAAATCTCCCCCTTTGTCATTGATTGCAATCATGTAATGAAACACATAATCTGAATCTCAAACTCCTTACTCCCGATGAATTTGATCCTAACTCTGTGATCCACTGATGCATGTCCTCCTGATCCAACGATTGAGGATTAATTCGGGACTATACACGGGATGCACGGATCTATACCACATCTCACCTGGATCCAATGACTCTGAACCACTTCGAATCTTCGGGTTTCAACAACCTCAGTTTCTTGACCAAAACTCCACAACAACTTCACCTGGAGCTCGCGATCTACTGCTAAGTGTCCACTTATAGATCGATGACTCTCAGCTTTTCAACTTTTCGGGTTTCAGGTGATTCGACACTTCGAACTCTACCTTCCCCTGGATCTTTCGACATGTCAACACGTACCCTCCTGGATCAACGGTCTAGATTCATTTTGGTCCTTCAGCTCTCCACGCTTCGGGTGTTTCAAGTTTCAAACTTGCTTCCTTCTGGACTTCGAAGTATCTAATGGTCCAGATCCTTTCTGATGATCCAACTCTTGATCCTTGCCACGAACAATTTGATGGCTCAGATCTTTTCTTTGATCGGACAACTGAGGTTCTATTTCGGGGTTCCGACTCTTCGGACTTTAGAAACTTCAAAGTTCAACCCTGATAGGTTCTCGCTCCTCTATGTTGTGAAGTGCTAAGGCTCTTGCACCTTCCTCTGATTCGACGACTATCGACCCTCTTCACTGCAATCCAACGATCATGGTAGTTCTTCCTCTTGAGCTTTTGATATCTCCTTGACTTAGAAGATTTATCAGTTTTAAAGGTCTCAGACCTTTGTTCCTTCTACGAATCTGACTCCGGGATCTCGTCAACACTTGTGAAAGTTCTATCTCTTCTGAGCTTCTGTCCTTAAAAGGATTTCAATCTCCCATGCACACCTTGCATTCTCCGGATTTCGAATAACTCAGTTCGAAGGATTTTCTTGAAAAGAAAATGTTTCTCACCCACTTGGCGTTCCTCTGCTTGGTTCTTCAAAGCTTTTTGGCTTCTTGACTCAGTGCACACCTTGCACCTGGTCTAAGTTTCCTTGGTTCTCTATGATATTCTCTGAGTCAATTCGAGACTCAGTCGATGCACTCCTTGCGTTCGAGATGCACACCTTGAATACAAGTATCAAAAGAGAAAAAATTGAAACTCATCCAGTTTCATCACAAACTCATATAATCAATCTCTCGAACAATCATACATGAACAAACTGAAATAAATCATACATACAAAATAAGATTCATTCAATCAAACATGAAATGAACACAGTCCAAGGATTTGGGACAATTTATGTATGTTCTATTCATTCATGAAAAACAAGTTACATAGTGTTTCTACTACTCTACTATTTTCTACTGATCTCTCTATTCTGTTTATCCATATTGATATATTACAATGCAACAATGGACTATCTAAGGACCACTCCATGAGATCTCTCGTCCTGTCTGCAACTTGTCCTATCCAATCAAAGTCGTTACCTACTTTTTCCTATTACAATAACTAATAGTTATTGCCAGATAGAGTCGACACTCCATATCTGCAATTTCTTACAGTCCGTAAGACTTTACAAACAAGTTAAAATTTAAAATTATTGTTTTTAAAATATCCCAACAATCGATTTAAATTCTAAATTTAATATTTGATTTGAAACTCTAGCGTTGTTGAGATGTCATTCGTTTTCCTCCATGCGTGCATTGTTGACTTTGAAGGTGATGCTCCTACATCATACTCCTCTAGTTAAAAAAAATCATGGACTCCTGTCCATGAGATCCTGCATTGTCTTTCCATGATTCAAAATATCGGGTTCTGTAACCCAACTTTCATCTTCCATTGGATGATATTTCCACTTCACTAAGTATTCATGATATGTCTTCCTCCTAGTTTTCTTTCGATCCCTCTATTCAATGATTTTCTCCATCTCATTTTTTTTTTTTCTGCTGTGGGAAATTGCTCTTCCCACTGAATTTCTTTCTGATCATCTGATTCTCCTGTCTCATCTCTCCTATAAGGATACATGTATGCAACATTGAATATCAACGATATCCCAACATTGTYTGGAAACTCAATTTCATAAGCATTGGCTATGAATTTTCTGAGGATCCTGCATGGTCTAATCTTCTTCATCTTCAATTTGTTATATGTTCCCCTTGGAAACCTCTCTTTTCTCAAATGAGCTAAAACTTCATCCCCAATTTCGAATTGATCTTCTCGCCTCTTTTGATCAACTCTGGTCTTGTACTTCTGGGTTTTGTCCTATAGCCGCTCTCTGATTATGTCATGGAGTTTTTGCATCTCTGCTACAAAATCCTCTGCTCCAACACTTATGAACTCATCTTGATGTAGATCTCTCAACTCTGCAATCCCTCTTGGTTGTATACCATACACAATTTCAAATGGACTTTTTCCTGTGCTCCTGTTCACTGAATTGTTGAATGCAAATTCTGCTTGCACTAGAATCTGATCCCATTGTCGACCTTGCTCAGTGACTAAGCTTCTCAACAAGTTTACTAGACTCATGTTCACTACTTCAGTCTGTCCATTGGTCTGAGGGTGATATGCTGAACTAAAGGACAAGTTCGTCCCTAGCCTTTTCCATAGAGTCCTCCAAAAGTGTCCTACAAATTGGGTTCCCATGTATGAAACTATGTTCCTCGACAATCCATGTAGTCTCACTACTTCTCTGAAAAACAAATTGGCTATGTGTGCAGCATCGTTTGTTTTCTGGCATGGTATGAAATGTGCCATTTTTGAGAATATGTCCACCAAAACAAATATGAAATTGCTCCCTTTTTTAGTTCTAGGCAATCCCAAAACAAAATCCATACTAATTTCATCCCACGACCTTCCTGGAATTGGTAATGGCTGATACAAACCAATGTTTTGTTGTCTTCTTTTTGCATACTGAAAAATTCTTTATTTGTCCACAAAATTTTTCACTTCTGCTCTCATGCTCAGCCAATAGTACGAATTGTTCAGCTGCGCAAACATCTTATCATGAACAAAGTGTCTAGCTAAACCTCTGCTGTGTTTTTCTTTCAGCAGGTTGTCTCTCATTGAGCATTTCAAAATGCATAATTGGCTTCCTTTGAACAGTAATCCATCCTGGATCAAATATTTAGTCCATGGGCTTCTATCTCCTAATAAAGGATTCTTGCATGCCTCGTAAGCTTCTTTGAAGTCTGCATCTTCTTTATACATCTCCTTGAGGTGTTTGAACCCCAAAGTCTCCACTTGGAATTCCTGTACAATCAAACTTCTCTTGCTCAAAGCATCTGCAACTTTGTTAGTAGTTCCAACAATGTGCTTGATAACAAAAGTAAAATTTTGCATAAATTCTACCCATTTTGCATGTTTTTGATTCAACTTTTCTTGCCTAGTAATAAACTACAAAGCTTGGTTGTCACTGTACAAGACAAATTATTTGGGAATTAGATAGTGCCTTCATTTTTCAAAGCTTGAATCACTACATAAAATTCCTTGTCATACACGGAATACTTCTGCTTGGCGTCATTCGGTTTATCACTAAAATAAGCAATTGGCTTATTGTCCTGACTCAAGACTGCTTTAATAGCTAATCCACTTGCATCGCATCTCACCTGAAATGTTTTTCCAAAATCTGGTAAGACCAGAATTGGTTGTTCTGTGATTTTCTCCTTCAACAATTTGAAACTTTTTTCAACTTCCTCTATCCAACTGAAGGACTTGTGTTTCTTCTTCATAGTGTCCAACATGGGTGCACATATACCACTGAAATTTTTGATAAACTTTCTATAAAAACTTGCTAACCCATGAAAACTTCTTACCTCAAATATGTTGCTCGGGGATGGCCATTCTTTGATTGCTCTTACCTTTTTTGGGTCCATCTTCAATTCATTTGAAGAGATTATGAAACCCAAATATATGAGCTCCTTCTTCATAAAAGAACTCTTCTTTAGATTTATCAACAATTTCTCTTGCTGCAACCTTTCCATCACTGATGTGAAATGTCTTAAGTGTTCTTCCTTTGTCTTGCTGAAGATTAGAATGTCATTTAGATATACTATGACAAATTTGCCTATGAAGTCTTTCAAAACTTCATTCATTAACCTCATAAATTTGCTTGGTGCATTTGTCAACCCAAACAACATGACCATCCATTCAAACAATCCTTCATTTGTCTTGAATGTGGTTTTCCATTCATCTCCCTCTCTCATTCATATTTGATGATATCCGCTCTTCAAGTCTATCTTGGAAAAATAGCTTGCTCCACTCAAATAGTCCATCAAATCATCCATCCTCGGTAAAGGAAATTTGTACCTAATGGTTATCTTGTTGATGGCTCGAGAATCTATACACATACTCCATCCTCCATCCTTATTTGGACTTAATACAGTTGGTACTGCACATGAGCTTAGGCTTTCTCTGACTAAACCTTTATCCAACATTTCCTGGACTTGATTTTTGACCTCCTCATTCTCTTTAGGTGTCAACCTATAAGCTGCTTTGTTTGGTAAACTAGCTCCTGGAATAAGGTCAATATGATGGCTTATACTCCTAATGGGTGGAAATGAGTGTGATAACTCATCCACTACTATATCAACAAAGTTTTCTAATAGTTCCTAGATTTCTATAGGAAAATCTTCCACATAAGTATTTGTAAGGATAACTCTAGGCTTCCTCACTACATCAAACTGCATTTGTTTTTCCTTCTTGACTTCTTTCAAGAGTTCCTTCCCACTCATGAGAAGTATGCTTGAACTAGCTTCTCTCTTTTGTTCTTTGTCTTCTATGGGTAACAACATATGTGTCCTACCATTCTTTTCTAGGGTATAAGTATTCTTCCTCCCATCATGAATAACTTTTTGGTCATACTGCCACGACCTCCCCAATAAAATATGTCAGACATCCATAGGAATTACATCACATAATATTTCATCCCTATAACCTCCTATTTTAAATTAGAACTTGGCATTGTTGACTTACCATGACTTGATGTCCTTTCTGCAACCATGACACCTTGTATGGGTTTGGATGTGCAGTTGTCTTCAGCTCCAGCTTCTCCACCATCTATGTGGATACTACATTGTTAGTGCTCCCACTGCTTATGATCACCTTGCAAACCCTGTCTTTAGACTTGCAAGTAGTTTTGAACAGGCTTGTTTGCTGAACTGGTTCCTCTGGTTCCTTTTATGGTTTAAGAAGAATTTTCCTCATCATGAGGTTTCTCCCTCCTTCTGCTGCTTTTGCTTCTACATGCTTCTGTGCTTCATAAATGTGTGATTCTCCTCCTTCTCTTTTTCTGTCGGGACACTCCCAATATTTGTGTCCTTCTTTTCCACAGGTATAGCATTTAACTATGCCTCCTCTGGCTTTTCCTCATCCTCTTCCTCTGGAAAAATAATTTCTTCCACCATACTATCCTTCTTTAGAACTTCCACCTTTCTCATGGTTACTATGTTGTTTTTCAGCTTCAGGCTTCAACTTCTAGAACTTCTCTCTGTTGGTTCCCTTACCTTTGCTTGAATTTCCTTCTCTGCTTCATTGGCTTTTCTTCTTGGCCAATTTTTATTATACTTTCAAGGCTGCCTGATAAGCATCCTCGACTATACTGAAAAACATCATGTTGATTTCCTCTTGGATGTCATATCTTAGCCCATTGATATATCTGGTTGTCTTTTCATCCTCATTTTATTTTTGTCCAGCCCTGATGTTCAGTCGGTAAAATTCCTCAGTGTACTCTTTCACTGATAAACCCCTCTATTTCAGGTTCTGTAATATTTTGTAAAGATTGATTTGGTAATCCTTCGGGATAAATTTGGCTTTTAGCTTAGCTACCATCCTATCCCAGTTTTTAATTTTCTGCTTACCATTTCTACTGCGTTCGGCTTGCATTTCATCCCACCATAGCGTTGCATGACCTTTCATTCTTGTCACTTCATGCTTCGCCATCTTCTCTTCTTCGATATCTTCATAATCGAAGTATTTTTCCATAGCGCGTACCCAATCTAACAATTCTTCAACTTCCTAATTGCCTTCATACATTGGTACCTCTATCCTTGCTCTGGCTCCTATCTTTGAAACAACTTTTATCAAGTGATCTTGTGCAACATCCTCTGCTACATTTTCTCTGACCTCTTCTTCTTCACTCTCAACTTCACTAATATCTCTAGTGTTTGGTGCTCTTCTCTGTGTTGTTTCCATGGCGTCCAGTCTCATTCGGAGTCGCCTCATTTCTTCTTCAATTTATGCATTCCCTTTACGCCTTTTGGGTGGCATGATTTCACTGCGTCACCTACAAACATAAATCAAATTTCTTTGATACCAAAATTGATACCAACTTTCCTTCTTTCTCCTTTTGTCTGCAGTTTGCAAACAAAATTAAAATTAGCTCTGATACCACCTGATGCACCCCCCCTACTCCCCCGTAGGGATGCGTGACCTCCCAGTCTTGGATCTTTGATTCTTGAGTCTGATGACTCTCTAAAACGTTAATGGTTTCCTTTTGTATCAAGACACAGGCCCTTTCGACTTCTTGGTGTAGGTCCGATAGAACTCGCGACCTCTCCTTTCGCTTTGCTGCGAAATCTCAGAGTGTCGGGCGTTATCTCCTTTTGTTTGATAAGCCCCTCTTGATGTGACCTTGGCGATGACCATGCACGTTCTGGCATGACTACAAGTGGTTTGGATTCAAACTACTTTTGGGCCCGATATTCTCCTACCGCCTCCATGTGTCCTCTAGACGAAACCATAGTTTGGATCTCGGTCCACCCTTGATATCTTAACCTCCTCACAAGTTCTGTCCCCGATATGTTACGGGATCATCGATCTCGCGATCTTGACGATAACGTCTAAATTGAAGGTCAGATATGCTCCCTTCAACTCTACCCGATCTGTCCCTCTTAGATCAACGACTGTGATCTCTTCGGAGTTTCAGACTTCGGGACTTTGAAAGCTCAAGCCCAACTCCTTAAGTATGTCAATCCTTTGAAACTAGCGATCTGCAAACACTTGTCCAACTCAATCAACGGTCCTACCTTCTCTTTGTGCATTCAACCTTCCAACTCAAATCAATGGTCCATAAACCCTCTTCCCGATAGACGGTTGAGATCTAATCGAGGTTTCAGACTTCGAGATTTTTGAATCTCAAACTCCTTACTCTCGATGAATTTGATCCAAACTCTGTGATCCACTGACGCCTGTCCTCCTGATCCAATGATCGAGGATTAATTCGGGACTTTACCTAGGATGCACAGATCTATGCCATGTCTCACTTGGATCCAAACACTCTGAACCACTTCGGGTCTTCGGGTTTCAACAACCTGAGTTTCTCGAATGAAACTCCACAACAAATTCATTCGGAGCTCGTGATCTACTACCAAGTGTCCACTTATAGATCGAAGGCTCTCAACTTTTTGGCTTTTCGGGTTTCAACTGATTCGACACTTCGAACTCTGCCTTCCCCTGGATATTCCGACCTGTCGACACATACCCTCTTGGATCAACGGTCCAGATTCGTTCTGGTCCTTCGGCTCTCCGCGCTTTGGGTGTTTCAAGTTTCAAACTTGCTTCCTCCCAGACTTCGAAGTATCTGACGGTCCAGATCCTCTCTGATGATCCAATGCTTGATCCTTGAATCGAACAATCTGATGGCTCATATCTGTTTCTGTGATCAGACGAATGAGGTTCTATTTCGGGGTTTTGACTCTTCGGACTTCAGAAACTTCAAAGTTCAACCCCAATAGGTTCTCCCTCCTCTGTGTTGTGAAGTGCTAAGGCTCTTGTACCTTCCTCTGATCCGATGAATGTCGATCCTCTTCACTACGATCCAATGATCACGGTCGTTCTTCCTCCTAAGCTTCTGATATCTCCCCGACTTAGAAGATTTATTAGTTTTAAAGGTCTCAGACCTTTGTTCCTTCTACAAATACGATTCTGGGATCTCGTCAACACTTGTGAAAGTTCTATCTCTTCTGAGATTTTGTCCTTAAAAGGATTTTGATCTCCCATGCACATCTTGTGTTCTCAGGATTTTGAATAACTCGATTTGAAGGATTTTCTTGAAAAGAAAATGCTTCTCACCCACCTGGCGTTCCTCTACTTGGTTCTTTGAATCTTGTTGGCTTCTTGACGCTGTGCACACCTTGCACCTAGTCTGAGTTTCCCTGGTTCTCTCTGATCTTCTCTGAGTCAATCCAAGACTCAATCGACGCACTCCTTGCATTCGATATGCACACCTTGCATACAAGTATCAGAAGAGAAACAATTGAAACTCATTCAGTTTCATCACAAACTCATACAGTCAATCTCTCGAACAATCATACATGAACGAACTGAAATAAATCATACATACAAAATAACATTCATTCAATCACACATGAAATGAACACAGTCCAAGGATTTGGGACAATTTTTGTCTGTTCTATTCATTCATGAAAAACAAGTTACATAGTGTTTCTGCTACTCTACTTTGTTCTACTGATCTCTCTATTTTGTCTATCCATACTGATATATTACAATGCAACAATGAACTATCTAAGGACCACTCCACGATCTCTCTCGTCTTGTCTGCAACCTGTCCTATCCAATCAAAGTTGTCACCCACTTTGTCCTATTACAATAACTAATAGTTATTGCCAGATAGAGTCAACACTCCATATCTTCAATTTCTTACAGTCCGTAAGACTTTACAAACAAGTTACAATTTAAAATTGTTGTTTACAAAATATCCCAACAACTGATTTAAATTTTGAATTTAATGTTTGATTTGAAACTCTGGCATTTCTGAGATGTCATTCGTTTTCCTCCATGCATGCGTTGTTGAATTTGAAGGCGATGCTCTTGCATCAATCTCCCAAGAATAGAGAGTATTATGCCCCTGTCTGCGACTCTCCCAAGAATAGAGACAATTATTCCCTAGCTCTCCCACTTTGACATCAATGGAAAAGAGATTCTCCCCCTAAACTTGTACTTATCCTTAATCACTCAATCGAAAATACAGTTGAATGTCATGACTATACAACCAATTATATGCAACGATACGAAGTTCCCAAACATCGGTTCAAATGAATCCACTACCATCCATTAATCCAACCACAATCTATCATGGTAGTCGACATGGGTCCATAATTATGTCTTTGACATATCTTCTGCAAAGATCTAAAAGCATGATTGTCATTTCTTTGATTTTTATGGTGAGGATGATGATAAGGTATATATTTTTATGCTAGTTGATCATAGGAAGTAGGCTCAAGGTTAGGTTTACTTACAGGAGTAGAACAACCTGGCATATAAACAACAATGTCATTTGTATGCTCAAATTCTGCAATGTGAGGAACATGCAACTCATCAATCTGTTTGGCACAATCAATATCAGGTTTCTCTTTTGGAAAACTAGTATGAACTCCACCTGCGACAAATAAAACTTCCCTGGTTGTAGCAAGGCCAAGTGTAGGTAGGGAGGAAACATAAACATCGTGTCCAAGACCAATCTTAATGAATGGAGACCTTTTAAAATTTATGATATCATCTAATGTTTCAGTACTGTTTTCAAACTTCAAGTTGTTATTCAACTTAATAGTTTTTTTATCCAATTCCTTTCTTAAGGAAACAATTTCATATTCTAGCTCTTCATAATTTTCTTCCTTTTTCTTCAGTGGCATTCTCACCACTTCTTCCATCCTTATTGCTTCTTCTAATTGAGCCTTTAGGTTCATGATGGTCTTTTCTATTTCTTCAAGGCTTTCTGATATTTTTTCTTTTGAATCACGATCCTCTTCTTCATATTTTTGCAACAACTCCTTTTGTTTCAAATTATTTTTCCTAAGCTTCTTTATTAAGGAACACACAAGTTCTTCTTCAAGATCCACTTCCCCTTCTAAATCCATCATTTTTTCCCTTTGTATTCATTTTCCAAAGTATCAATTTCCATTTCCATGTGTGCTCCCAAGATCTACCTTCCAATGGTTAGACTATTTTCGAAGGAACTTTCTTTGATACTAATTGTTGAACACAAACTTATACTGAGAGGGGGGGTGAATCAGTATAAGATTTTTTTTTACTTTTTCAAACATGCATAAACCATAATAAAATAATCACATTGCAAAACATGGAACACAATATTTACGTAGAAACCCTTTAAGGAGAAAACCACAAAAATTCTCTTTATAATTATTTGTAGGCACCAACCTACTAGAGACATTAATCCCCACTAGTACAAATCCTAGTAGGCACCAACCTGCTCTTCTAGATATTCCTAGACACCAATCCACACTGCTAAGTACCAACTTATCAAGAGACACCAATCTATTGAAGACACCAATCCCCGCTGCTAAGAACCAACTTAGCAAGAGACACCAATCTCTTACATATCTTCATAGATGCCACTCTATTGGAGACACTAATCCCCACAGCTAAGCACCAATTTAGCAAGAGACACCAATCTCTTTGTGTGAGTTGCACCGACCTTCATCGAGTCTGCTTGCCACTTTCACCTTCACTAGGTTTGTTTGATGCTTCTGCCTTCACCGAGTCTACTCACTTATTCTACCTTCACTAGGTCTACTCACTACTTCTTCCTTTACTGGGTCTGATCAAAATTTGAATTTCCAAATGGTAACTTTCTCAAACCTTGTTGTTTTGGGCCTCTTCACAAGAATGAACTTGTACAACATGCTATGTATCCAATTTTGAAAATATGATTTTGAAATTTTTACCTGAGGTACTTCTATATGTCTCCTCTATTCTCTAAAATTTTCACATTCTGAAGAGTCCCAGAAAAGATGTTATAGTGAAAACGCCAAGCTGCCCTATTTGGAACTGATTTCAGGAGAATTCAAGAGCCCTAACTTCCACAGGGAATATCTCTGCAAGTATAGCTAAGCAACATCCAAAATTTGTATCACATGTACACCAATATCTCTCCTCTATCTCGAAAAATTTTCAAGGTATAAAACATCCCAAAAAATAAGTTATAGTGAAAGTGCCAAGACGACATGTTTGAAACTACATTCACGAACCCTAAATTCCATAGGGAATATCTTCGAAAGTATAGTGAAACATCATCTTAAATTTTTATCACATGTACATCAATATCTCCACTTTGTCTTTGTAAATTTTTAAGGTCTGAAACAACCTAGAAAATAAGTTAGAGCGATAGTTCCAAGCTGACTTGTTTGAAACTGATTTCGGGAGCATTCAAGAACCCTAACTTCCACATGGAATATCTATGAACATTTAGTGAATTAACATCTAAAATTTGTATTCTATGTACACCAAGATATCTCCTCTATCTCTGCAAAGTTTTGAGGTCTGAAACATCCTAGAAAATAATTTATTGTGAAAGTTCCAAGCTTACCCGTTTGAAACTGATTTCGTGAGCATTCGGGAACCCTAACTTCCATAGGGTATATCTCTGAAAGTATAGTGAACCAACATCTGAAATTAGTAACACATGTACACCAAGATCTTTCCTCTATTGCTTCCAAATTTCAGGGTCTGAAACGTCCTAGAAACAAAGTTATCATGAAAATTCCAAGATGATGTGAAAGTGATTTCACAATTCAATCTTTGCTAATCCATTTTTCACCCACACACTTTCTCTCAATGCTTTCTCTTTTTATATTTTTTTCATAACCCTTCATGAAATAATTAATTCCTAATATCATGGGAAAATACCCCAAATACCATGGGAAAGTACCCCAAACCATGGGCAAATACCCCAAACCCATGGGTTTGAAACCACCATTTCACTTTTTACTTTTTCACATGCACCCCTTTTTTAATATATTTGTAGACCTATATATAGGAAATGTTGTGTTATTGCAATTTCATAATATGACATTACTGACATCATTAATATTTTGACATCAATAACAATAATTCCAACAAGCTTGACATTGGTTCTCAACTTTCAAATTGTGAGTGATATGATTTTTTTGTGGGTTCTATAATGTTTTTGTTTATGGGTAGTGAATTCAAATTCCACTAGGAATAGAACCAATTTGTTTCTCATGCGACAAAGATTAATTCAAGTAGCATATAGATACAATTTTATTGCGGAAAAGACAAGGGATGGAACTAAGGTTACATAGGCTTTTATATAGATAAAATATTATCATGCACATGATGTCCAAAATGATGGAAATAAGGTTTAATAGGCCCATGTTGTTGGTTGGAAGTTATATACATATTAATAATGGCAAACCAAATAGTTTTTAAGTCATCTTATTACCATTATTCCTTTTTTGTAATTCCACCATCACGAGACATTTATGTTTTCCTAAACGAGTAAGAATTGTAAGTCCTTGACTAGGATTTGTATAACATTTAGATTATGTAAATTTTGTTAAGATTTAGAAGTATTGTCTAGTTTAAAATTTGTGCTCATTGAATAAATGTACTTAAATTATTCCCTGTTTACCTAAAAAGCTATAGTTGGTTGGAATTCCCTTGAAGAATGAGGTAATACATGTTAATTGTTTGTTGAAGTACTCTCTACTCGGAATATTGTTTGCAATATTTTTTTAGAGAGTTTGTTTTATTGTTTGTTATAACAAACCCTATTTTCCAAAGTGCTTTCAATATGCTATAGATCCCTATATTTAGTGGTTATGGAACACTGTTTTCCAAAATAACATTTTCATTGGTTATAGATCTTATTTCAAGTGGTTGTAGAACATTGTATCAACAAAGGTATAACCATTGATATTTCATATTGACATAAGATTCTAAATGCACTGATTTTGGAAAATTGAAGCAATAAGAAGATTGAAAAAATTGATTAAGAAAATAATTAGGAAATGTAAAGCACCATTGTACCACAAGGCATTTACGTTTTCCTAAATGAGTAAGAATTGTAGGTTCTTGAATAAGAACTATATAACATTTAGATTATGGAACTTTTTTTAAGATTTAGAAGTACTCCCTAGTCCAAAACGTGTGATCATTGAATAAATGTACTTAAACTCTTTCCATGTTTACTGAAAATGTTATAGGTGCCTGGAATTCCCTTGATGGACGAGGTAATACATGTCAATTGTTTGTTGAATTACTCCTTGCTTTGAATATTTTTTTAATATTGTTTTTATAGTAATTGTTATATTGATTGTTATAATATACCATATCTTCCGAAATATAACTTTTAGTGGTTATAGATCTCGTTTTTAGGGGTTGTGGAACATTATATCGATGAAAGTGCAATCAATGATATTTTCATTTTGACATAATCTTCTAAATGCAAAGACTTTGGACAACTAAACCATCAAGAAAATTGGAAAACTCAATTAAATAAACAATTAGTATAAGTAAAGCACCATTGTATCATGAGACATTTATGTTTTCCTAAATGAGTTAGAATTAAAAGTTGTTGACTAATGACTATATAACATTTAGATTATGAAACTTTTGTTAAGATTTAGAAGTACTCCCTAATCTAAAATGTGTTGTCATTGAATAAATGTACTTAAATTCTATCATTGTTTACTTAAAATGTTAAAGGTGATTAGAATTCCCTTGATGAATGAGGTATTACATGCCAATTGTTTGTTGAAGTATTCCCTACTCTGAATATTATTTTTTATTGTTTGTTATATTTTTATAGTGTTTGTTATATTGTTTGTTATAATAACCCTATTTCCAAAGTGTTTTCAACATGCCATAGATCCTTGTTTTCAGTAGCTACAAAGCCTTGTTTTATGAAATAATATTTTCAATAGTTTCAAATCCTATTTTCAATGGCCACAAAACACTGTATCAATAAAGGTATCGTCGTTGATATTTTCATAATGACATAAGCTTCCAAATGCAAATATTTTGGAAAATTGAACCATAGAAAATTTTGAAAATTTGATTAAAGAAAACACGAGGATAAGTAAAACACCATTGTATCATGAGACATTTATGTTTCCCTAAATGAGTAAGAATTGTAAGTTATTTACTAGGAACTGTAAATAATTTAGATATGAAAATTTTGTTAATATTTAAAATTAATCCCTTGTCTAAGACGCGTTCTCATTGAATAAATGTAGTTAAATTATTTTATTTTTTATATAAAAGGTTACAACTGTTTGAAATTCTCTTGATGAATGAGGTAATACACGTTGATTGTTTTTTGATTGATATTAGATAAATTTCTCTTTATTAATGAAATTAGGCATACATTTTTTCCTTCACATTAATATTGTTGTTGAAATAACCCTCTTTCATCAAAATTGCTAGTTGTAGATATTAGGGATTAGGGTTTTTAGGGGATATCAGACTTCTTATATATTCTTTAATTAGTATTAGTTGGATAAATTCCATTTTAAAGAAAATAGGATTTACCCAATCTTTCATATACTACATTTCACAGTTCAAAGGAGACTACGACCCTACTCTGAATATTTTTATACGTCCAAAAAAGAGTAGCATCATTTTTTATTTTTTTATGTTTGTTGGACCTCTCAAACGTCGAACATACCTTGAAGGTTCAACATTTTTGTTGAATAGATGTCGGATTTGACATATAAAGATTCTTCAATGCTTTCAAAAACATGGAATTCCATGTTGCATGGACACGTGGAAGGTCAATTTTATGTCAAACTAGTGTCAGCTAACTGACAAATAATGGACACGAAATAAAAATATTCTAATGTTCTTATTGTTGGTCATTCAATTTGAAGTGGATGTTCCAAACATCAATTGGATGTTTAGGTAGTGTTGGTTAACTAATGAATAATGAACATGACAATAAAAACTTTTATTATGGTTAGTGTCGAGGTTGCAACATGTAACCAAGGTTACAAACATTGAATATGCAACACGACAAGCTTGAAATCAATTCAACATTTAGTTTACTCATGTTTGAAATTTGTTTGATATTTTAATTTGCATCAACTTTTGACCCCAAATATAGCAGTGTTTGACATATGACACCATCCTTTGTTCACATTTGTATAGGTGTATTTATCCCCATCTATGTTGGCACATGCACATCATTTTCACAATAAAGATTTCGATGCAAGACATGTTGCACTTGACTATGGAGTGGAGCTCAACCTTGACCAATCTAGTCATGCTAGCCACTATGATAAAACCTAATAGAGTAAAAGTTAGGTTATGTCTGAAATACAAGTGCTCATGCAAGTGGACTTTTCATCTTTCCAATGTGTTATTTTTAGGTGCAATGGTGGGATACCTTCAATCAAAGTAAAGGAAAAGTGTGATAATGGGATAACAAGTTTTAACTTTGGAGCCTTATGTTTTACCAAAACACTACAACCAAGTGTTTTTTACTTGGATGTGCTTGATAACGATTGGTGGTTCTTACTAAAACACGATCTGAGATCAAAACAATTTTTTTAGAGCAATAATGTTATCATGCCAAGTGACGAACATAATCAGGGTGATGACGACAAAGAGTGACATGTACATGTTTTATTTAAACATTTATGTTGTTTATGTCTCAATTTATTATGGATTTCTATAATTGGCTAACTATGTATGTATTTTTAATTATTACGCTTTAGTTAATTTTTGTAGTTATGTAATGACAGTTATATAGAGAACCAGTTGGCCCAAATGATGGTAGAGAATAAAGTATAAGTAGTGATGATTTCACAAACATATTTAATGAGTATATTTATGCATTATTATTTCTTATCAAGTTCTAATAATTCCATAAAGTTAAATACAATACCGAAATCAATTTTTCTTCATTTAATGTTATTGGATATGAAAAAAATTAACAACCATTTGCAACCATCATATTGAAAAAATAAATAAATTGTTTTGTAATTTCAATCTCTTTAATCTTTTATGAATCATTTTTAATTATATAAGATTTGCATGTTGTCTCTTTTTCATAAGATTAATATTAACAACTATTATCGTCAATACTATCACTTTAGTTGAAGGTATGTTTTTTTTTAATCTCTTTCTATATTTAATATAAAAATTTACAATTATTTTGATTTAATAGAAGATTTAGTCAAACAAATTCATGATTTAGTAAATCAATCCAATATGGTTTAGAATTGGTTTCATGGTTTAATATGCAATATGTTATCACTATAGTCTATTTTTCAAGGAAATAAATCATTATCACTATTTGTAAGATTAATATTAACAACTATGATCTTCTAGGTCATTTTAATTAAGGTATTTTTTTATTTCTTTTTTATATTTAAAATAATAATTTATAATTATTTTCTTGAATTAAAACTAATGTTTCATAAAACAAAATAAATTAATAAATTAATCAAATCTGATCTAGAATTATTGTCATGATTTAATATGCAAGTTGTTATCACTAATTATAATATTAATATTAACAACTATTGTCATGTGGGTCACTTTAGTTGAAGGTTGTTTTAATCTATTTTTATATTTAATATAAAAATTAGAATTGTTTTCGTGATTTAATTTGCAATATGTTATCACTATTTGTAAGATTAATATTAACAACTATTATCATCAAGTTCACTTTAGTTAAAGGTATTTTTCTTCTCTTTTTATATTCAATATAATAATTTAGAATTATTTTCATGAGTTAAGGTTAGAAGATTTCATAAACAAATTGATTTAATAAATTAATCAAATCTAGTTTAGAATTGTTTTCATGATTTAATATGTAAGTTGTTATCACTATTCGAAAGGTTAATATTAACAAGTATTATCATCTAGGTCACTTTAGTTAAAGGTGTTTTAAAGCTCTTTTTTATATTTAACATGAAAATTTAGAATTGTTTTCAAGATATAATAGAAGATTTAATCAAATAAATAAATTTAAAAGAATATTCAAATTTAATTTAGAATCAATTTTGTGATTTAATGTGCAAAATATCATCCTGTATTAATTTGGGGGTCGTTAATTTTGTTAGATTTAACTACCATGATTTTCATTTTATCAATATTAATAATAACTTCAATAAAAATGTTTAACAATAAACTTAAAAAATAAACTAAATTTTGCAATCATTGATTCAATCATTTAATTAATCAAATTTATAAACATGTTTAATAAAAAATATCCTATATTCCTAGAAAACAAAGTATTCACCTTAAAAAAGAGTTAAACATTATATGGCATCTCAAATATAATTTAAAAACAAATAAATAATTAATAATGCCAATAATTAACATACACTTTTTTATAATTAAAACAACATTAGCATCAATATGATATGAAAATCCATAATATACATCAATGATAATATCAAAATCATTATATATGTGACAAATATACATCTCGAGTAAAATATGATAGAGCGACAATGATCAATCACTCTTAACTTCAGGTTTCTTCCCCAACTCTAGCTACATCAATTAAATTCACACAAAACACATTGGAAAGAAAACAAATCTATTGTTGAAGAATAGGCACTCATTCATGCAGACACACACCACCAAACTGTATTCCATTATCTTGAATTTATAGGTTACATATCTTGATCAAGACATAAATTAGATCAAATTACAATCATCCAAACTAGGAGCAGATCTCCAAGATCCAACAAAATCTAAAAATAACAATAACCAATTCTATGTAAGGAAAACAATCCCAACATATGATAAATAAAAAACACCAGAACATTCTAGCACTATTCTCACAAATTCTAACACTCCCTCTTGAGGATAGTGCTAGGTACAAGAAATCCAAGCCTAGATCTGCAATCTTCAAACTTTGGTTTAGGAAGAGCCTTGGTGAAAATATCAACTATATTGTCTTCTATAGAAAAATATCCCATTTATATCTCCTTGTGGATGAGGTATCTAATAAAATGGTATATGGTATCAATGTGCTTTGACTTGTCATGAAACACCGGATTATTACTTAACTTTATGCAAGAATGATTATCACAAAAGATAAGTGTAGGACTCTTTTCCATCACTCCAAGCTCAAGAAATAATTTATTAAGCAATACTACTTCACAGCTTCCAGTATAGTAGAAATATACTCAGCCTCTGTAGATGACAAAGAAACATAAGCTAATTTCTTACTACTCCAAGAAACCATTCCAGAACCCAAGGAGAAATAATAACTTGTAGTGGACTTTCTAGAATTCACATCTCTGACCCAATCTGCATCAGTATACCCATGGAGATAAACATATTTGTTTATTTTGTACCCAATGCCATAAGAAATGGTCCCACTCATATAGAAAAGGACCCTTTTGCCTATCTGTCAATGGACCTTCTTTGGATTCATCATCAACTGACTTAGTACATTCACATTATATGATAAATCAGGATGAGTATTACACAATTAAAGAAGAGTACCAACCAATTGGCGATATAATGTACCATCTACTTCTTCACTCGGATCATCAACTCATACTTTGGTACAAGGATCCATGGGTGTGGAGATGGGTTTATAATTCTCCATTCTGAATAATTTAAAGACTTCCATAGCATATTTAGCTTGACTCAGAACAAGTTGATTCTTATCATGCCATACTTCTAAACCAAGGAAATAATGAAGGGGGGAACCCAAATCCTTCATCTCAAGTTCCTTAGACAATTCATTTTTCTACCAAAGAATTAAACTGTTATCATTTCCAGTTAGAATAAGATCATCTACATACAAAACAACAATAAAAATGCTATCACCATCACACATAAAGTATATATTAACATCAACAAATGATTTCTTTACTCCTTTTTCTTGAAATCACTCATCAATATGAGTGTACCATGCACGGGGAGCTTGTTTAAGACAATACAAGGCCTTCTTCAATTTTCACACAAGATCCTTTTTACTAAGAAATTCAAATACCTATTGTTGTTGTATGTAGACATCTTCCTGCAAGACACCATTTAAGAAAGTTATCTTCACATCCATCTAGTGAATATTCCAATTATTACTAGCAAGTAAGGAAATAACACACATTATTTTAGTATACTAGGAAATGAGAGCAAAGGTATCATTATAGTCAATATAAAGTTATCATCATAGTCAATATCAAGATTTTTGCTAAAGCCTTTTGCCGCAAATATTGCCTTATACTTCTTGATGGAACCATCAATTTTATGTTTCCATTTGAAGATTCATCTACTTCCAATGAATTTATTTCCTTCAAGAAGTGGAACTAAGTGCCATACATCGTTTTTCATGATGTTTTCATATTCTTCGTACATAGCTTCAATCCGCTGTCTAGAATTTGAAGCCTCATCAAATGTACTGGGCTCATAATAAATCAAGTTACTCATCAATGCAATAAGATTAGCTTCATACCTTCTATTTGGAACTCTGGGTCGTGAAGATCTCCTGGGAGAAGATGATTTTGGCTTGTCTTCATATTTCAAGCCTTCTTCTAGTCTCTTTATCCACATAGGAGTATCCCTTGTTGGTACTTATTGTTCCTCATGATCTCCAGTCATGTCATCTGATTGTTCTTCTTTTATGAAATTTATTATGACACTTTTACTTCCCTTATCATCTGCTTTATCACTGTCTTTTGAAACGTCTGCCTACACTTCCAAACCAAGAGTGTTAGATGTCATTTTGTAACCAAATTCATCAAAAATAACATCCCCACAAAGTATGGTTATCCTTTCAATAGGAATAAAAATACTATATCCCTTATTCTCATCACCATACCCAAAAAATACACATCTTTTGCTGGTAGGTTCAAGTTTTGTTCACATATCAAAAAATATATAAGAATATGATGGAGAACCAAACACTCTGAAATAATCCACATAAGGATTTACTCCTTAAAATACCTACTCAAGTGTAACTTCCCTCAATGACTTATGAGGACACCTATTCAATGTGTGCACAACATTAAGACATGCTTCTGCCCAAAGAAACTGTGGCATACCAAACTACTCCAACATGCACTGTGTAGTTTCAACGATGCTCATGTTTTTCCTTTCTGCGAGTCCATTATGTTGAGGAGTATATGGAATAAAATACTCCCTCTTGATCCCATACCTCTTACAAAAACAAATAAACTCATGAGACTTGTACTATCCACCATTGTCACTCCTTAATATCTTGACGCTACGACCTATTTGATTTTCTACAAAGATTTAAATTAAAATTTATTAAACACCTCACTTTTATGTTTCATGAAATAAATCCAACACTTTCTAGTAGCATCATCAAAAGTACAAGTATTCGTAAATATAAGGAGTACTCATCGGTCCACACACATAAAAGTGAATAAGGTATAATGGTTTCCTCGCAATTTTCTCATAATTTGTGAAGACAAGATATTTGTGATGTTTTTCCATGGCATAAGCATCACACACACCTCCTCTGGTAACATTAAATTATTGGATACCTCTTACCATCTTCTGAACTTTCTTGATAATGTCTAGGTTTATATGACCAAACCTCCTATGCCACAGCTCTGCTAGTGATCCATCGTCATGCAAAAACGCTTTATGTTCAACAATACCTACAATTAATATGTATAGACCACCATATCTAACTCCATTGCAAATCACCTTATTATCTTTAATATTAATGATGGTACAACTGCTTTTTCCAAAATTAACATCCATATCTTGGTCAGTAACAACACTTACTGAAAATAAATTCTTTTTATGACCATGAATGAACAAAACATTCTTAACAGTGCAATACATTTGCTTGTCATTCAAATAGGAGTTGTGCCTATTCCTTTTACTTCATGGGATCGATCATCACCCAAGAATACTGATTCTCCTTATCTGTCTTGAAGAGTTGCAAATAGATCCTTAGGAGGTGTCATATTCCTACTTGCACTATAGTCAATATACCATACATCTTTGTGAGAATCATTATCAGAAAGAGAAAATATTAAGGAGAATTTTTCAAACTATTTTAATAACTCATCAACTCCATCAGCAGAATTACCATCAACAGAGTTATCTTGATGAGACTTGGACTGATCGTCACCATGATGTTAATCATGTCTCTTTTCACCCTCAAACTTCCTTTTAAGATAGTCTCTTGCAAACTAACGCTTTCAATTACAGTTGAAGCAATTAACCTTTGAAAGGTTTCTTCTGGATGAAGAAGACTCTCCCCCATTGAATGGATGCCGAGGGGTATTTCCTCCTTTCTTTTTCTGCCACTTCTTTCCATACTTCTTTGTTTTCGACCACAAAGCAACATCTTTTGAATATTTTTGATTCTTCACTTTCTTACGCATCTCCTCGGATAGGAAAATTCCATACAACTTCTCGAATGAGGGCATTGTTTCTCTACCTGCAACATTTCTTACAAAAATTCCATAATCATTAGAGAAACCATTTAAAGCGATAACTACCATTTCTTCATTTGATATTGTATCATCTGCATCATGTAGTTGACCCTGAATCTCTTTGATCCCTTCAATATAATAATAGATGCTCTCTCCTTCGACTATCTTGCATGTGTTCAACTTGCTTCTGAGGAACATTCTCAACGACATGCTCGAACACTCAAATAGGGATTTCAACTTGTCCCATAATTCTTTGGTCATCTTGTAGTCACTTACATGCACGACCAAAGATGATCTCAAATTAATTGAGATAATCATTCGAGCCTTTATGTCCCTCTTACTCCACCTGGCTTGATCATTGGGATCTATTGATTTTAGTTCCTTCCCATCAACTATGGAGAAGACATCACGTTTATTCAGGATGAGCTCCATAAAGTACTTCTAGAAGAATAATTAGAGGCACCTTCCAATTTTTCAGAATCACTTAGTTTAAATTTGTCCATATTAGAAAATGGAAGACAACAACTAGAAAAAACTTGTGATTTGATCACATATTAAACTAGGCATACAATTAAATACCCACGAAACTAGAAGGAAAAGTAATTAATGGCTTACTCTTCACACTTGTTGCCCCTTAGAAGACACGATGGATTTCGTATCTTGGTAGTTCGTCTCTTGCTATCTTGTTGACAACTCCTTTAATCATAGAGGTAATGCATCCTTCTTCCTCTAGTGATCGGTTGCAGGTGGCTCCTCTTAGCAACGATTATGTCTCTCTCCAATTGAATATCTCTCCCTAACACACATGTGGCTTGATCAAATCTCTCTACCGAGAGCATCTCCTACAATAGGACATCTCCTACTCCTTTTTTTTCTTCATCACACACGAAGGCAGGTAACTCTTTCCAGTGCACAACTACTCTAGCGCACAACATGTTGGTTTATCCTTAGCTTCTCGTCTCACTACAATGCTTCTCACCTTAACGGTATTTTAATATTTCAATCAATGTTCATGTTCTCCAATTGGATCTACTCCCAAATGATGGCAGTGTTGCACAATGACATCCCCATGTTTTTCACGTGGGGTTCACCAAATTTAACCAGAGACGCGGGTTGTATTATGCCTTATATGCACCGTGGGTTTTGTCTTCACAATGGCCACTTCCTTCTCCTGACTATCTTGCCTAACATAGAACTCATACAACAACAGATTCACAAGTCCCTACACTCTGATACCATGATAGAGCGACAATAATCAATCACTCTTAACTTCGAGTCTCTTCCCCAACTCTATCTACAACAATTAAATTCACACAAAACACAGTATAAAGAAAATGAATCTAATGCTGAAGAAGAGACACTCATTCATGCATAGGCACACCACCAAATTGCATTCTTTTAGCTTGAATTTATAGGTTACACATATCTATCAAGATATAAATTAGATCAAATTACAATCATCCAAACCAATATAGGATCTCCGATATATAAAAAACTCTAAAAATATCAATAACCAATTCTACGTAAGGAAAACAATCCCAACCATATGCTAAATAAGAAAACACCAAAATATTCTAGCATTATTCTCACAAATTCTAACAAAATACACATGTAAAATATAGATATCAAATAATATACATCATAGCAATCAATATGCATGTCAACTACTACTATTTTCGCTACTAGACTTAGAGGCATTAGTACCTTCAATAGATAAGAAATAATATACAATGATATATGTATCTCCTACAACCTATATATCACCTGATAAGAGCATAGGAATACATATCACCTAATAAGAGCATAGAGGATATGTGATTCATTAGACTATGTAGTAGGTGAAGTATTGGGTGGATTAGTGTATGGTGCAGTAGGTGGATTAGTGGATGGTGCAGTGGGTGGTGCAATTGATGACATAGTTGGAGTAGTAATTAGAGAAATAGGTGGTGGAATAAGTGGTGGAACTAGTGAATCATGTGGAGGAGGAGGAGGGGGACTATACAGTTGAAAAGGTGGAGTAGGAGAAACTAGAGATGGAGGAGGAGCTGGAGGTGGAGGATCATGAAAATCTATAGGTGGTGGATGAAGAGGAGGTGGAGAAGAAGAATTCTTAGACATCTTTTCATTTGAACATGAATCTGATGAAGAGGATGAACAAGCATGTATCATATATTATCACCCCCCATCCTCATCCTCTTCCCTCAAATGGGGACATCGAAAATATGATGCATCAATAACATCATATCATAGGGAAGGCTTGGGGTCCTCCATGATCACACATTGTTATACTAGCTCCACTCCATAGCCAGATAGTAGTGTACATAATTAATTTTTTATCTTCTAGTGAAATATTTTATCTTGCCTCTATGGCATGCAGGGCTAAGAACATGAGCTAACTAATCAACCTCATCCATCTCTACATCAGGTTGGGAATATGCCTCACCAATATATGAGCCAATATCTACAAATTAATTGATAATAATAATTAGAAAAATTAAACAAAATCTTATAATCAATTACAAGAGCATTAAACAAGACAAAAAATATGCAACTAGAGTAATTAAAATATAACCATAACATTACCTATCTCATCTAGTAGTTCATCCTAAGTAAATAGAATGTTCGCACATTCTCGCAAATCCATCCCTTCACAAGGATATTATCTCTAATTTAAGACATGGTCATTATCACTAGATAATAGATCCAAAACCTTTTAATTCATAAACCTACATGGGTACTCTATCTACACCCTCTTGGGTAAAATCTCCCCCCACATGCACACACACACACATCGGTCATTGGCCTAGGCGGGAAGCAATCAAACGTCGGTCAATTCACTGAAATCCTCTCAAAAATAAAGTAAATAGATCTAAATCAAAGGGGAAGACTTGTCTCCCCTCAAACATGCTACAACAATGATCTATATTAATACACAACTATTGTAAAATAATGATAGACAACCCCGTATGTTCTCTGGCTACAACCGGAAGGTGGCTACAACCACTTGTCCTTGCTTCATCCTGCCACTCTAAAGTAGAAGTAGAATGATGGAACCACTTTCAACTTGTCACTGTGAGATATACCACCGTAAACCAATAAATATGAACCATGCATCAACCATGCATCAACTTGTACCTCAACCTGTAATCAACCTGTACCATAAACAAGTGCATCAACCTATACCAAATAACCTGTAATCAACCTGTACCATAAACAAGTGCATCCAACCATGTACCAAGTCTATACCAATCATGTGTCAACTACTCATCAACTATGACTCATCAATATGTACCAACATCATCAACTATACACCTCATGTATGTGCCAAATCATCATCTACTTGTCTCAACCATGTACTCGACATGTACCTCAACCAAAAGCCCTCATTAATTTCATCATCCAAATCTGATTTGTAGCTCTGTAATAGACCTGGTGTATATGATCAAATTCCTACAAACCTTCCTCAACTTCAACAACAAGAGACTAGCATTTTCATCAAACTTTTCTTTAGTCTCATATGCCTAGTTTTGGATTAGTCAACAATCCAAACTTGAAGTAATCATAACTTTGTACTTGTAATGTATAAATATCTAAAACTGATACACAATGTTATTCAGTGTGTTTTATGCAATTCCTCTAGGTTTCACTACTTGGAACCTCTAAGAAAATGAGTTATAGCAAAAATTACATACCTTGCTGAATTCTGGCTTATTCTAGAGAGAGAACTTGTAGAGCGTGGCCCACACAAAATATTTCTTGAATTTATCTGAAACTATTACAAAGCATACTAAAGAAAGTAACCTAACCAACACATTTTGTTTCCCTGAATTTGGATCTTTTTTGAAGAAGTTATGATGTTTTTACCCAAAACACCTGTTTTTGACTAGTTTTAGGACTAGCCACAAACCCTATTTTCCAAGGAGTGTAACTCCAAAAATTCAATGACCCACAAGCTAATTTTTTTTACCACAGATACTTGGATATGTTTTCTTAGTGAAATATCAATTTCATGGTATGAATCATTATAGAAAAAAAATTATAGCGAAAATGGTGAGATGACGTGTAAATAACATACCTTAGAAAGCACCATCAAAATAATATATCCTTCCTTGCATTTCGGAATTCTTTTCTTCACCTTCCCTCAGAATTTTGGCTTAGATATCCTTGGTTATCTCAGACACCTATAGATATTCAATATGCTCAAGTGTGATTAAAATGAGACAGCCTTGCCTCTTATTTATACTCTCCAAGTAGCTTCCTTAAAAACATCTTCTAGGTCACTTGGTCCCACTTTCCTTATTTTAGGGTTAACCCACTTCTAATTTCTCCATTAAATTTATTATAGAAACAATTTATTTTGTATTCACTTTGAATTATAATACACTCATTACTTCACTTTATTATTTACCTTTTAAAAACTCTTAAACCACTTTGACTACTTTGACCTTTTGGGACTTCTAGATGACATATGAGGGTCCTCCAACTTCGTAAGGCCATAACTCCCAAAATGTGAGGAGTTATGTGACGTTCCACATACCACCARAAAATGAATGACATGTACTATCCATATAGAATATTTTTATATGAAAATATATCAYAACTCATACCGTTATCCATGAAACAAACYTGGGTCCATTACCCAAACCCGGGGTCTCCAACTTCTCATGGCTATAACTCTCTAACCGTGAGGAGTTATGTGACGATCCACATACCACCAGAAATGGAATGATAATAACTATCCATMTAGGATAGTTTACCTGAAAAATTCATTTTCCTTCATCTCATTATTCCAAAATTAAKAATGGGTTCTCTTACTCCGCAAAGAGTCTTCCCGTGAGGGCTTTCACCATAAGGGGACCACTTTGGASTTCATTCATATTTACATCAAACAATCTTGGGTCCATTACCCAAACCTTTGTGCTRCGGGGATTTCTTCAAGGGTTGATATCAATGAMAACCAACCTTAATCAACAATCTCCCCCTTTGGCATTGATGACAACACTCTGATGCAATACTRAAATCATATCACTCATGCTCCCCCTGGAACCATGCCTTTGTCCTCTGTATTTGATAAATTTTCCTCTGTCCTCTGCATCTGATAAATCTGCYCCCCCTAGAATCATGYCTCTCTCCTCTGCATCTGATACATCTCTCCCCCTTTGTCATCAATGGAAAAGGTATCTTTCCATCTGGGGATGCTCCCCCTGACTGAAATGTCCTCTTATGGTGGTTCCTCGTGTACATCTAAGACATATAAAATTAGCATTAAAAAAGAATTCATTTTGGAGTAGAAATAAATCTAAGTCTTTGGCGAAGATATTCAAAGGCTTCCCGTGGAAGTGGTTTTGTAAATATGTCTTCCACTTGTTATTTTGTGCCCACATACTCAACTCCGATGTTCTTTTCTGCAACCTGTTCCCATAGAGAGTGATACTTGATTGGAATGTGCTTCGTCTCGGAGTGCATCACCGAGTTTTTTGAGATACTGATGACACTTGTATTATCACAATATATTGGAATGAGCTCATCATACTCAACCTGTATATCTGTCAAAGTTTGTTTCATCCAAAGAACCTGTGTACAACATGATGCTGCTACAATATACTCTACCTCGGCTGTAGATAGAGATATTGATGATTGTTTCTTACTTAGCCATGATACCAAACACTCACCTAAGTAGAACGTTGCTCCACTGGTGCTTCGTCGGTCATCAATACAACCTTCCCAATCTGCATCTGTGTAGGCAATAAGTGATAGATCTTTTCATTTTTGATGCCATAATCCAAACTCTTATGTTCCTTTGAGATATCTGAAAATCCTCTTTACTGCTAATACATGTGATTCCTTTGGTGCTGCTTGAAATCGTGCCACCTCTCCAACTACTTGCATTACATCCGGTTTGGATGTTGTCACATATAGTAAGCTGGTAATCATTGACCTGTATTGCCTCTGATCTGTAGACTTCAAATCATCATATTTTCTCAACTTAAAACTGGTTTTCATGGGAGTGATAACTAGTTTGCAATCTTCCATTCCGAACCTCTTTAACATTTATCTGATATACTTGGTTTGAGAAATAAAAATTCCTTGGTTGCTTTGGCGTATTTGAAGTCCCAAAAATAAGGATAGTTCTCCAAGTAACGACATTTCAAATTCATCCTGCATGTCTTTTGAAAATTTCCGGCTTAATCTGTCATCATCACTACCAAAAATAATATCATCAACATAAACTTCAATTAATAAAATATTACCTTGACTTACCTTGATGTAGAAGTTGTTGTCTGCACTTCCTTTTATGAACCCTACCTGCTGCAGATACTTATCTAGTCTGGAGTACCATGCTCTAGGAGCTTGTTTTATACCATACAAGGCCTTCTTTAATTTACATACATCTTTAGTTGGTGTTGTAAAGATGTTTGGTGAACGGATTTTTCTTCTAGTCTCAACTCCTGCATCTTTGTTTCCAATAATCTAATCTGAAGGATGATTCTTTTGTACTCATTTGCTAGGTGTCTTTGGAGATACTTTCTAAACTT
>ML790491.1:435923-466094 GCA_009831015.1 Picea engelmannii
CCCCCCCCCCCCCTCTTATAAATTAAAAACAATCGTGTAGTATTAATCACCCCTCCCTCTAATTCTCCTTTAAACCTATAATAAAAAATAAAAAATAAATACAAATTATAAATTAAATTTGTTTAATTCTTATCATTACATCAATAACGATTAATAATTATCACATTAATAAAATTAATACAATTAATAAATTGATAGAATTAATAATCAATTAATTATCACTACATTAATACAATTACTTAAACCATTACATTAATTAAAATGTATTCTAATCTGTATTAAAATTGTATTAAAACCAATTATAAACCTTACAATTTAATTAATAATTTATTAAAACCCTAATCTCTTTAAATTAAAATACTTCTAGATTTTTAGAGCCGACCCTAGACTTTAGACTTCTCCACCTCACATAGGTTCACTATTTATCTATGCTCTTCGGGTTTATCTTTACCCAGGCTCAAATGTCCTAATGATGGGTCCTAATATGGACTCGAAATGTCGACCTTCGATAATCAATATTGTGGATCCTCTGAATCCTCCAAACAATCCCTCCCACAGAAATATTATTGTTCATATTCATTCCCTGTACGGTAGGGAGACTCTAGATGAAATCTGTCGTATGGAAAATCTCAGAGTAAAGATTCAACGAAGAGTAGCAGATTTGGAATTTCTAAAAAACTATAGGGATAACAAGGTCCTTCCTAAATTCTCCCACATAGAACATAGAATGAATAATAAAGGGAACCGTGCAAATTTTCAGAGGTTAGGTTTGTCCATTGTAAAAAATGAGATAAAAAAGACCAGATTCGCACTTGATAACCTCTCGAAAACAACGCTCAAACTACACTTAAAGCTCGCACATATTATCCATCCAGAGCTATGGAGAACAATTGATGTGTTAGCATCCCTCAAAGTAGATAAAGAAAATGACATGGTGCACACCAGGAAGAAGCAGAAGTTGGAAAAACTATTAAATAATAACGTGGGAGTTAAACATAGAGAACCCGTGAAAAACATGATCAACCTCTCCTCACACGTACTTGACAGAGCCGAGTTGAGCATCCTTGAGAAAGGATTGAATTTTGTGATCTCACCCACCTCCATTCCAGTAGATAACCTGATTTGTTGCATAGAAGACAATATAAATAACCTAATAGATGAGGATAAAGGACTAGTTAGAAAGGATTGTGTCATTATCTTAAGAAGAGAGAAACCCCCAGAGAGTAATGTCAGCAAAGAAGAACGACAAGCCATCACGAGCTTGGTTATCCTCAGAGTTGATAAAGGTGGTGCCACAGTAGTAATGAATAAAGCAGATTACAACATAAGAATGATTGATCACCTGTCTCAATGTGAGAGCTACAAGAATCTTCCCAATAACCCTATTGTGAAGGTTATGAAAGACATCAAAATAGCTATAAAATATTCAAACCTAGATGAAAGAATAAAAAAATGTCTTCTCCCGAATAGTGAGATTACCCCAAGAATCTATGAGCTACCTAAAATTAACAAAGACAAGGCTCCTCTTAGACCTATAGTAAACACAATAGGCTCACCCACTTATGAAGTTGCCAAGTATGTAGAAAAAATCCTTAGCCCCCTAGTAGGTCATACAAAATCCTTCATTAAGGACTCTAATGATTTTGTCAAAATAATCAAGAATGAGAAGATAAAACCCGAGGACATCCTTATTAGCTTCGATGTTGTCTCCCTCTTCACCAAAATCCCACTAGATGAAGCCATCCAAGTTGTTAATGAAGTGACAGACCCGAAAAAAACAAATCTAGCAGAGGTTTGTCTCCGGTCCACATTTTTTAGCTATCAAGGTGAATTCTATGAACAAACAAGTGACGTAGCCATGGGTTTCACACTTTCTACCATTGTCGCCAATCTTTTCATGGAAAAATTCAAGAAAAAATCCTTAGATTCATTTCCTCTTAAACCATTAAGATGGAAGAGATTCGTTGACAATACCAGCATACTTTGGCCCCATGGTAAAGACGAACTAGAGAAATTATTCCAACATCTCAACGATATTTCTAAAGACATCAAATTCACAATGGAACTTGAGGAAAATGGTACCATTCCCTTCCTAGACGTACTAATCAAAAGGAAAGAAGACGGTAGTCTTGGACATAAAGTCTATAGGAAAAAGACCCACACAGAAAACTACCTTCACACTAGCTCTCATCACCACCCAGCCCAAAAGCTAGGCGTCCTCAACACTCTAGCCACGAGGGCCTTAATAATTTCCGATGATGATAACCTAGTTCAAGAAAAAGATCACCTCTCCAGGGTTTTCAAGAGCATAGGCTACAAGGACAAAGACATTAAGAAAATGATAAACAAATCCCTAGATAGAGAAAGGAATGGACCTAAACCACCCAACAAACAACCCCCCGGTACTATAGCCTACCTTCCCTATATCGAAGGAATAACTGATAAGATTGTCAGTGTCTTGATAAAGAAAGAGATTAAGACCTCCTTTAAACCCTCAGAAACCATCAAACAAAAAATAAAATCCATTAAAGATGAACCTCACCATAAGAAATGAAAAGGAGTTTACAAAATAGAATGCTCCTGTGGTAAATGCTACATAGGATAAACTGGTCTTTCCTTTCAGATTAGGATCAAAGAACATGGAGAAGATATAAAAAATGAACATACTCACACCTCAGCTTTAGTCAAACACTCATTTTCATCCAAACACCACATACGCCTAGAAGACACTTCTCCAAACGCAAAATCAAAGAAGCTATTGAAATCCTTAAACACCCTAACAACCTGAATAGAGATAATGGCCTGGAAATTAGCGAAAACTGGATTCCTCTAATCCAAGACATGTGCACAAGGTAATTTACATTTTAACCTTAAAACCTAGGTTCATCTATTTCACCTCCTCCTTTCAATCAAACACCTGATTTTTGTAATCCCCTCCCCCCCCCCCCTTTTTTTATATAAATTAAAAGAAACCTTGCAGTATTAATCACCCCTCCCTCTAATTCTCGTTTAAACCTATAATAATAAATTATAAATTATAAATTATATATAAAAAAAATTAAAAATAAATAAAAATTGAATTTTTTTTTATTCTTATCACTACATCAATAACGATTAATAATTATCACATTAATAAAATTAATACAATTAATAATCAATTAATTATCACTACATTAATACAATTACTTAAACCATTACATTAATTAAATTTATTCTAATATATATTAAAATTGTATTAAAACCAATTATAAACATTACAATTTAATTAATAATTTATTAAAACCCTAATCTCTTTAAATTAAAATACTTCTAGATTTTTAGAGCCGACCCTAGAATTTAAACTTCTCCACCTCAGGTAGGTTCACTATTTATCTATGCTCTTCAAGTTTATCTTTACCCAGGCTCAGATGTCCTGATGATGGGTCCTGATATGGACTCGAAACTTCAACCTTCGATAATCAATATTGTGGATCCTCTAAATCCTCCAAACAATCCCTCCCACAGAAATCTTACTGTTCATATTTAAACATGTAGGCTATTATGTTCCTTGGATATGAATATAAAATCACACACAATATGCAAAGAATAATATTGAAATTCTCCACTCTTTATTAATATCAAAACCCTTACGATAGGGAAACACCTTAGAATTGATCCTTTTATGGAAGGAATCCACTCCTATTCACTTTCCTCTTCAAGGGGGAAACTTCCTAATGAGCTAAGCTCCAATTACAATAATTTTCCAAACCTTATAAGGAGGATTCCATCCTTATTTATAACTAATTAAGAAACCCTAATCATAACAACCTCCTAACTACCTAGTGAACCTTCTTTAATGAGGCCCCATTACATTTATTCAATGCTGCTATAGTGGGCCTTATTTAATAAATACAAGCATAGTGGACCTAGTTCACCTTACATTGAATGGAATCCACTATTATTATTCTATTATGGGCGCTCTGACCCCCCATTACACCCCTAGGAAGGATCCCAACATTCCACCCCCCTAAAGGATCCCAACATTCCACCATAACTATAATTCATGGTCCCATGGATGAGTGTGGACCATAATGTTGAAGTAGGCTAGAGAACCAAGGTCCCATGTACAACCGCTAGCCACCATGTTGAAGAAATCCAAGCTCCACCTTAAACCTAGGTCCTATGCCCAAGTGATTATGTGGAATCCCCTTTGAATATACCTAAACTTAATAACTAGTTGAAAATCAGACTCCAAATGTCTACACTAGTCACGTGGATCCAAATATATAGATCCATCAATATCCAAAAAAATTGTCCAAATAACACACTAGTACTGCAGAATAAACAAGATTAAAAATAGTAGTCATAACAAGCTATTGAATTCCCTCCATGATGTTCTCTACATAAGGTGGAGTAGAGTCATCAAATAGAATATGAAAATAGTTGTCATCCCACAAATTACAACTATCCATATACCAATCATCACAATCATCCTCAAAATAATATCAAGCATATTGTTCTTCCTTGATGCAAGGGTATGTGGTCCTAAGAATATAGGTCTCCTTATATTTAGCGATTATCTCTTTAATATCTCGGATTCCCTGAGACCAAACTTGGAGATCCTTTTCTAACAACATTGCCATATTGCCATTTTTTCATGTCCATTAGGGTTTGAGAGAGAAAATTTGCAAGGGTTGTATTGCATGACATATCAGTTGGAAGTACAACATATAATATACCAAATCAACCCCTAAAAATACTCTACCCAATTATGTTGGTCTAGTGGCAATATGAGCTCCGTTTCAAAAATATATGAGCTCTGCAGTCTCGCAGGTGTCACAAAAAAACCCTAAAATAAATAATTTTAAATCAGTGATATCTTCACTCCTAAACTCTAATTCGAACGACTTTTTTTTTAAATCAATGTTTTTTTTCCGATAGAAATTCAAATATGCAACCTCTTTCTTCAAATTCTACTTGGAAAGATACATGAATTGATTTAAGTGTCACGACCCTCCATTTTTTTTGAAAACTTGCAAAATAGTGAAAAAAAAAATCTTTCATTTTTTTACCCAAGAAAGAGCTCTAATACCAAATGTTATGTACCTAAGATCTGAAAATAGAATTACATACAAAATATTCACTAATAAGATAGAAACTATCCACACTTTATTAATATAAAAACCCTTATGGTAGGACAACACCTTACAATTGATCCTTTTATGCAAGGAATCCACTCCTGTTCACTTGCCTCTTTAAGGGGGAAACCTCCTAATGAGCTAAGCTTCGATTACAATACTCTTCCAAACCTCATGAGGACTCTATTGTTATTTATAACTAATTAATAAACCCTCATCATAACAACCTCCTAATTACCTAGTGGACCTTCTTTAATGAGGCCCCATTACATTTATTCAATACTACTATAGTGGGCCTTATTTAATAAATACAAGCATAGTGGACCTAGTCCACCTTACATTGAACGGACTCCACTATTATTACTCTATTATGGGCACTCATCCCCCCATTACACCCCTCGGGAGGATCCTAACATAAGATCCCAATTGGAAAGACAACAAAGGCCATAAGTCTTTCTTATCTAAAGCAAGAGATGCTCCAACTCCATGTACAAATGTTTTCTAGGCCACTTCTTGTAGGGACAATTTGTTATGAATGAATTTTGGTAGAATATGAGGAGCTTTGATTACTCCAAAGTCTCTAATATATGTCCCCTTGTTGTTGAAATACCAATCACCAATATTACCAATTGCCTACATGGCCCTCTCAAACATGCACTTTGCAAGCTCGGGAAAGATCAACCTATGTAGAGGAGCAATAAACTTCTTACAAGTTTGCATGTAGTGAATCATATATCAATGCTCCCATAGGTTCTAGTATTATTTTAACATCCTACTCTTGCACACACCTGATTTGACTTATTCTTTGAGGACATTTGCATCCAAGTGATCCAATTCATTATATGATTGATTGTTTCACTTATGGATTATGATGATGTTGGGATATGATGATATGTTATTTGATTATATATGTGTCGACATGTGCTATTGACTAGTTTCTCCTGAGTGTGCAGGACTTTTGATAGATTTAGGATGTCAATGGCATCGATGGACCTCCTTGGAATCTGGACCGATTCGGGGAGTGGACTGTTATGGTTTGAGTATTTTTGTTATTGCATATGTGACATATGGCTTGTATATTATGATGTTGTTTATGGATCGCTGACATATTTCGTTGATGGATGTAGGATGACGATAGCTTGCTAATCAGACTCACATTTGGAGTAAATGGGTCATGCACGACAACCCGAGATATTGAGGGAGAGGTGTGGCAACAACCCTGCCACAACCTACTAGCACTCTTGTTGTGGCTCAGACTGTAGTTTAACGATTACCTAGTCTGAGAGATCCACGATGTCGTGAGGGAATACTAAGACAGTCATTCACGAAGATTCTAAGGGGTGCGTAATAAGGCAGGGTCCTTATTCCTTAGAGGCCCTTAGTCTCCCACAAGGTCACCTAATGGAGTTTTGACTCCAAAGGTTAGACATCTACCAAAATCAGTAAAAGGCGAGTGGCACCCTTGGAGCACGTAGTGCGTCTTGAAGGGCACGTCGCATAATTGGAACATGAATAAAGGCGAGTGGCACCCTTGGAGCATGTAGTGCATCTTGAAGGGCACATCGTGATGTTTAAAAATACGTAAGTCAATGAACCTAGGTTCCTAGAAAATGATATCTTACCTTGACATGGTCAGCCTTAAATTAATTATGTATAAGTAAAGTTTGTTAATTATAACCTTTCCCTTAAAAATTTGCTAAGCCTAGGTCTAAGTAGGATGTGAGGACTAAAAATTAATTAAACAATTAATAAGGGGGGATGAATAAAAAAAATGGGGGAAAATAAAATTTATAATTTAAAGGAGGATTAAATTATCTAAAAATTTATTTGTTGTTTGTGTGCAAAACTTGCTAAATTCTAACTTAGACAAAAAGGGAAATTTAAATGCAAAAGGAATGTGGAACATAGAGAAGAATCTAGTCTAGAGAACTTTACTAAAATGAACTCAACTAATATTTAAGAGGGGTGTCGGTCATTAAAGGAAATGGAGGGAATGAAGGGACATCAAGGAACATTTTTAGGAATGATTTTAGGTGGATGGGAGAAATTGGCAATTTAAATTAATAAATTAAATGAATTTCTGGTGCAACGAAGGGATTGGGTGACAAGTGTACAGGGGAGAATATTTCCTAATTAATTTTTAATAAAACTAATTTAATGTGCAAATGGAAAGGTCGCTAAGAGGAAATCTATAAAAGAAACGACAGAGAAGAGGAATGGGTCAATTTTTGGCAAGCATAAGGTTATGCTGCCAGATTTTTCTTGATTGATTTTTCATGTGGGAGTTGGGATACCCAGCTTGGATAGGAGTGGTAGCTTGACCTTGTGAGGTGAGCTAGGTGCTAGCTTATTATCTAGTTTGTGTGATTGGCACATTTGCGGCTTGGGGGGCTCAAAGGGAAGAAGAGTACCCCTAGCGTTGGCTGGGAGGTACCGTTGAGGTCTCAGCATTAGCAAGAAAGGAGTTGGACGGAGCGCAAGCGTGGGACAAAAACTTTGGATTCTTCACCCTTCGGTTACAGTACACATGTCTAATAGTTTTTGTTGTAAATTAGTTAAATGTTTTTATATGTGAAATTTATATGTTTATGAATTGTAATGGTTTTTGCATAGTTGGGTATGTTTGTTTTATTTGGTTAGATAAAAATTGAAATGGATTTCCCTTCTTGACTGAAATTCATCTGTTGTCTCCTTCCCATTTCCCCTATTTTAGATTTAAATGTTGATCTATGACTGTATTACCTTTCTGCTGCGTTGAGGAAAAGATATCGCTCTACACCCTCACACCCAATTCAGTTTTTAATTTAGTTTATATTGTCTCAAGTAAGTTCTCCCAACTCTCCTTTCGTTTGTTGTGTCCATCCCTTCTTCCCTGCGATCTAGGTGTTTTTCCTCTCGAAATCCTCCAGTTGTTGATCCACCCCTATGTTTTTTACTATGCCTAGGTCGTTTCCCATTTTTTTTACTCCCTAGCGCCCATTCTTCTGAGTGAATTGTGTGTCACTCTCCTCAGCATTTGGAGCAAATCGTATGGTGCAAATCGCCCATCAATTTCTCTCCTCACCCAAGCCTTTGCATAGATATCCCATGTGCTTTGCTCTCACTTCAACCAGCATTCGAATGGTGTCTCTGCGTGTCCATTAGGTGATTTCTTATCATCCATTTCACCTCTGTGAAGCTGATGGGTGCGCAGGTCATACCCACTTGAATTCTTCATTTGTCCTCTACGAAGCTGAGGGGCGCACAGGTCTCATTTCACAGGATTTTGGGAGCCTTACGTTGCCTAAGATTGTAAAGCTTATAAGGTGGTCCATAGGTTAAGTGTTGTCTAAAGCAAGAGATCTATTCTTTGTGGATTCCTTGCTGGCCTGTAGAAAACAATCCCAGAAAATTGAGTTGTTAGATTCTGTGTGTTTCCTTGATTTTCATGGTATTTAATTTTGTGAACGATTTGGGGGCTGCAACATTATCTTGCCTTCCTTAAAACCTCTGCGTTCATTTATTGTCCCTTCCTCTAGGCTTATCCATTCCTGAATCTTTCGTTGTCTGTATTGCAAATTCGTTTTACTTTCAGAATATTTGTTTCAAGGTCTGGATCAAGGGCCGAACCAAGGTCCGTATCAGGTGCCGCATCCAGGACTAGATAGAGTGTCGGATTAGAAGTCACATTGTTTAATGACTAACTTGTGGTGTGCAACTATTGTTTCGATTCTCTGTCCTTAGTGCCTTGTGTACAGTTGAGTTGGGAAAATCTATTGAATTTGACCCTTGCGAGCCCTTTCTCCTTTGAGTTTTTAAAAGTTGATTTATGTTTATGTTCCCATGTCTTGTACAGTTGTGAAGATTTTTCTGTCTTAAGGAAATCTAGATTTGTTTCTTAATTTGTTGAGAATATGATTTTATATTCGTTCTGATGTTAGGGAGATTTGTGTTTATTTATTAACCGGATCACTCGTGGTGCAATCTTGAACTCGTATCTTGATGTGAACTTTAAATTCGCCCTGTATCCATTTCCTTCCTGACGATTTTATTCCCTTGATTTAATCTCTAAGTTGGCATTTGAATTTCACCTAGCTTTCTTCATCAGAATTTTTTTGAGATCATGAACAACTCTGTGTTGGGATTAAACCGCTAGGGTTTAGGTCTGTGTTTCCTTGAAATCTGGACAGTGACACTTCCTTCCTCGTTTGGCAGTTTTACCAAGATTTTACCTTCCGCGTTGGCAACTTATATCCCCGTGTGTTGACGGTCAAGCCTTTGTGCTAGAATCCCATAATCGTTTGAGTATTCGATATCAGTCTAGTATCCTTCCATTTTTCTTGTTGCTAAGTAACGTTCAATCTGGAGGAATTACGAGAAACGTTTATATGTACTACACCTCAGGAATTCCCTTTTATCCTTGCTGGAACTTTTTAAAACCATTTTAAATTATAGAGGAATCTCATGGTATGTTCATCAAAGTCACTTCATTGGCACTCCTTAAGGTCTTTTTGTTAGCCATGAACACCTGGATTGATGTTCCCTTACCTTTAACCTCTGCTTTTTTGGATGCAACTCCTACCCACACCGATTTCTTGCTTCCTGTATTCTTTTTATTTCGAAATTTTCGTTATCAGAAATTGCTCTATAACAGGGTCCTGATGAAGGTCCAGATGGAGGATCGGATGAAGGTCTGGATTGAGGACCAGGTTAAGGTCGGTTGAAACTAAAACATTTTTTCACAGGTTCAAGGGTTGGAATAAATTCCAGAACTCTTCCTTGGATTCTTAACTCGGAATGTAGCTTAACATCTAATTATCTATTAATTGTTACAACTGATTGGACATTTTTAATTCCTTTAATAAAATTGAGAAAAGTAAATGCACTCTTATTTATGGAAGAATAAGTTAAGATCTTCCTTGAAATTTCTTTAATGGATATGTAAGCTGTCGAATTATTAATTATTTCCCTTGCTAATTTTCTTAGTTTTATAAATGGGTACATGATGAAGGGTAGCATGTTAAATTATGGTATTGTTTAAGCATGGATGATATCCTTGTAATGCTTAGTTGGATATGTAAAGTAACATCATGTCCTTACATGATGGGTGACGATTTATCCTCTTATGGATCCCTTAGACATGAGTTTATCTTAGACTCATTGATTGTAATTACACTTATGATTCTTAATTTTTATATAGCACCACCTTATACGAAATTCACTTTATCGTTACCTCAAGGATGGATTGAGTAGGTTAGATTAGGCCTGGCACTATGATGAATTATCTTGATGTTAATTGATGATTTTCCTTCTGAGACAAATTGAGGGATTTATGGTTTATGTTGTGATGTGTCATTATTAAAATAATGCATTGGTTATGATATGTTGGTTATTAAGTTAATGCATCGATATATGTATCGTTATTCACGACAATGTTGTGCCAGTTTATGTCGTGTAGGTTGTTAATATGTTAATATTAGTAATTAATATGTCGTATGATGTACCAATGTTGTCATTATTAATTGTAATGTATATTTCCTAATGCAACAAAAAAATAAATTGGGTTGTTGTAACGGAGAGTCGTTACATATGGTATTAGAGCGGGTTCAAGCCCACGACTTGGGAACATTACGCCTTCTTCTGCATCAACACTTGATTATAATTTATAACTAATTAATTTTATTTGTATTCGTGCAGGTAATCATGGTTAGAGGATGTCGTGGAGGTAGATGACGTGGTGCTAGGGGAGGAGGCACAACGCCTCCAGTAGCATCCACGCCCGAGGAGTCTAACTCCCAAGAAGAAGAACAAGTCATTGGACATGAACATATAGTCATGGGAGATGTAGTTGGGTTGATGAGATTCTTTCAGAGGATGTCAAAGGCCCTGGTAAGCCATCTGGCTAGAGATGAGGCCCGGGCGTCGGTACCCCCAGAGGGTCCACCGCACGCCCCAGCCGGTACTAGTAGAATTCACCAAGAACTCGAGAAGGATAAGTTTCCCAAGTTCTTTGGTGCCACGGATGACATAGTTGTCGAGGCATGATTGGAGAATATGGCGATGTGATTTTCACTTTACAACTATACCTCCAACACGACGGTCCACATGGTGGTCTTCCAGCTGAAGGGGAGTGCTCTGCTATGGTGGAAGACGCTTCTGCCACAACTGAACATGGTCGTCGAAGACGTGTCATGGGAACTGTTCAAGGAGTGATTCTGAGAGAGGTATTTGTCGGAGGAATTCGTTGAGTGTCAACTCAATGAGTTCAACGCCTTGTGACATGGCGGTCGTACGATGCCTGAGTACGAGGCTCGTTTCATGGAGCTACTTAGGTATGCTCCACATTTGAACACTAAGAAGATTAAGTTCAACGAGTTCATTTTTTCATTAATGTCAGCATTCGTGCGAAGGTGAGGATTTTAATGCCTCAGACATTTCACGACGTTGTTCAGAAGGCCCTCATCAGCGAGGGTCAGAGCAGGACTCCGGTGAGACCAACGAGATAGGAGACATCTGGTGTGCAGCAACATCAGACACCTGCCAAACATCCACCAGGGTATTGAGGCTCTTGGAGAGGATCCACATTCACGACCACATGGTGATTGGCACCTCAACAATGAGCTACCTATAGAGGAACACAACACCAGCAACAACATCGTCCACAACAACAACAGTACAGGCTTGTTCAACAGAGCAGACCAAGATTTTAGGTTGGTGGGTCATCAACTTCCACTTCGAGGATCAGGAGTATTGGACCGAAGACCAGATGTTGGACATGTGGAGAGACACATTACCAATGTGGTTGTCCGGTTGAGAGGGCCAGAGAAACCGGGTCACTCGAGCATACCACAGTAGGAGATTTGGGCAAGGCCCATCGGATTCATGCAGCAGTGAACAATCGTTAGGATGAGCACCAATCTACTATGCTCGAGATGTCAGGTACCATTTTTGACCAAACCCTTAGTATTTTGATAGATCCAGGAGCTACAAAGAGATTTATTTTTTGTGCAGCACTAAAAATTATTAAGGTAAAGGTAGTCAAAGACGATGAGTTTATCTACGTAGAAATGGTTTTTGGAGCCAAACAAAAGGTTGGAGGAAAGGTTACGGGCTGTAGCCTTAACCTGGGATATTTTTTCACGAAGACCAACCTGTACGTCACGATCTTAGGATATTATGACGTCATGATCGACATGGATTGGTTGGGATCACATGAGGCAATACTCAATTGTAAGACGAAATGGTTGAGTTTGGTTGACAATGAGGGACAGATATGTGTGATTGTAGGAAGGAACCAGGGGGGTTTCCCTAAGGTTCATCTCTTCCCTACAACTACGGAAGATCATGCGTAAGGGGTGTAAGATATATGTGATCCTTGCGTTGAACGAAAAGGGCATGGCGAAAGGACTAGAAAACCTTTTGGTAGTATAGGAATTTACGGATGTATTCCCAGAGGAGTTACCAGGGTTGTCTCCTGAGAGGGAATTGGAATTTACCATCGACCTAAAACCGGGGACCGAATCGATAGAAAGAACGTCGTATCGGATGTCGACCCCTGAGTCACAGAAGTTGAAAATGAAAATGAAGGAGTTGTTGGACCTATGACTTATACGTCCAAGTGTGTCACCTTGGGGTGTACGGGTTATTTTCATACGAAAGAAGGATGGGTCGTGGAGACTCTGCATTGACTACCTTCAATTGAACAAGGCAACAATCAAGAACTAATATCTGTTGCCAAGAATAGATTCTCTATTTGATCAGATGAAGGGCGTGATAGTTTTTTCGAAGATCGACTTGAGATCAGAGTATCACCAGTTACGGATCAAGGAGGAAGACATTCCTAAGATCGCGTTCAAGACGAGGTTTGGACATTACGATTTTACTCTTTTACCTTTTGGAATGACAAACGCCCAAGGGGTATTCATGAGCTTGATGAATGGGGTGTTCAGCGAATACTTGGACAAGTTTGTTCAAGTATTCATTGACGATATTTTGATATATTTTCAGATGATGGAAGACCATGACAAACATTTGTGCTTGGTACTACATTGTCTATGAGAAAACAAATTGTTTTGGGAAACTGTCGAAATGCTCGTTTTATCAATTGAAGATTCATTACTTAGGGCATGTCATCTCCGACGAAGGTATCGTTGTGGATTCAACGAAGGTACAAGCTATCATGGAATGACTTGCACCAATGAATGTCCTAGAAGTACATAGCTTCATGGGTTTAGTGGGATATTATCGAGGTTCGTCGAGGGTTTTTCAAAGATAGCAAATCCGATTACGGAATTGCAGAAGAAGAACAAGAAATTTGTGTGGACCGAGAAATGCACGGAAGAATTTTGAAGGCTCAAGGAGTTTTTGACGACAACGCTGATACTAAAAGTCCCTAACATCGACAAGGTCTTCTTGGTATGCATTGACACATCCAAGGAAGGATTAGGCAGGGTCTTGATGCAAGACGGTCGAGTGATCGCTTACATATCGAGGAAGTTAAGAAAGCATGAGGAGAACTACGTGACGCACGATTTGGAGTTTTTATCCATTGTGTATTCCCTGATAGTGTGGAGGAACTACCTTATTGGATGGAAATTCGAACTAAAAATGGACCACTGTGGTTTACAACACATTTTTACGCAAAGAGAATTGAACGTGCGACAAAAGCATTGGTCAGAACTGCTTAGCGAGTACAATTTTGAGATTACCTACATAAAAGGAATAGTGAACATAGTGGCTTATGCATTGATTCAAAGACAATGCATATTTTCGATGCTAACTCTTCAGACGAATCTGCATGAAAATATTCTAACTTTACAACACGATGATGAATGGTACAAGGAGGTTAAGGAATTTATCGGACAAAACACCATGTTGGTACCAAAATTTAAGGGATTTATTGTGGACAATGACGAATTAATGAGATATAATAATCGGATTTACATACCTCCCAATGACGAGTTGAGAAGTTTTATCTTAAATGAAGCTCATAGAGCAGTGTACATGGCTCGCCCAGGAGTCACGAAGATGAGGGCTGACCTTAAACCCTTATTCTTCTGGAAATGAATGAAGGCGGACATAGTCAACTACGAGGAAATATGTCTAGAATTTCATCAAGGGAAGGATGAACATAGACATCCGACAGGATTAATACAACCACACGCTATTCCAGAATCGAAATGGGAGGTCATTTCGATGTACTTCATTGCTGGATTGTCGATGACGACAAGGAGGCAAGAATCAATTTTCGTGGTAGTTGACACTTTGACGAAGAGTGTGCATTTTATCCCTATATGTATGATGTATCAGGCACTAGACATATAAATATTTTTCATTAATGAGATTGTGAGGTTGCATGGTGTGCCTAAGAGGATCATATCCGATCAAGGATCGGTGTTTACATGATGATTTTGGACTAGTTTCCAAGAGGCTTTGGGAACCCAACTTAACTTTAGTACCACATATCACCCGAAGATAGACGGGTAGACAGAAAGAACGAACCAAATATTAGAGGACATGTTGCGTATGTACGTGATGGACCAACATAAGCGTTGGGAGGAGTTCTTGCCACTAGTAGAGTTTTCATACAACAATAATTATCAGAGCACCATTAAGATGGCGACATTTGAGTTTCTTTACGAGTAATTATGTCAGACTGCTTTGAGTTTGGATCAGCTTGAGGATAGGGTCCTGGTTGGACCAGAAGGATCCAAGAAATGGAAGAGAAAATGAAAACGATAAGACAAAGGATCAAGGAAGAGCAGGATTGGTAGAAGAGTTATGGTTATGTGCATCGCACTGACCGTAGTTATGAAGTTGGAGATCGAGTCTTCTTGCGGGTGAAAACACACAAGAGTTCGATCACATTTGGAAAGGGTGCTAAACTCTCTCTTAGGTTCATGGGGCCTTTCAAGGTTATGGAAAGGAAGGGGCCCATGGCCTATCGACTAGCCTTTCCTGATTCTTTGAGGTGTATGCACGATTTTTTTCATGTATCTGTTTTGAGACAATTATGTTAGTGATCCTACACATGTGATTGACATGAGTTCTTTGCAGGTATCGGAAAAGGGTGTGCTCACGGTGAAGCCAATCCACATTATGGAACATTGGATTCGACAGCTACGGTGTCGAACAGTCGATCAGGTCAAGGTCCAGTGGCACAATTATAGTCCACACTCGACTACCTGGGAGGACACATATGATATGCGTCAACAGTTTCCATTTTTGTTTGATAGCTAGACATTTAGATATTGTGAGATACTTTATTTCTGCACTTGTATACTGTGAAACTTCGGGACGAATTTTAAAACAAGACGGGGTGTATGTAACATCCTGATCTTGTGCACACCTGATTTGATTTATTCCTTGAGGACACTTGCGTGCAATTGATCCGGTTCATTATATGATTGATTATTTCTCTTATGGATTATGATGATGTTGGGATATGATGATATTTTATTTGATTATATATGTGTCGATAGGTGCTATTGACTATTTTCTCCTGAGTGTGAAGGACTCTTGACAGATTAAGGATGTTGATGGCACCGATGGACCTCCTTGGACTTTGGACCGAGTCAGGGAGTGGATTGTTATGGTTTGAGTATTTATGTTATTGCATATGTGACATATGGCTAGTATATTATGATGTTGTTTATGGATCACTGACATGTTTTGTTGATGGATGTAGGCTGGCGATAGCTTGCTAATCATACTCACATTTGGAGTAAAGGGTTCATGCACGACAACCCGATATATTGAGGGAGAGTTGTGGCAACAAACCTACCACAGCCTACTAGCACTCCCGTCGTGGATCAGACTGTAGGTTAACGATTACCTAATCCAAGAGATCCACAATGTCGTGAGGGAAGACTGAGACACTCGCTCATGAGGATTCTAAGGGGCGCACAATAAGGGAGGGTCCTTTTTCCTTAGAGGCCCTTAGTCTCCCACAAGGTCACCTGACGGAGTTTTGACTCCAAAGGTTTTACGTCTACCAAAATCAGTCAAAAGGTGAGTGGCACCCTTGGAGCACGTAGTGCATCTTGAAGGGCACGCCGCATAATTGAAACATGAATAAAGGCGAGTGACACCCTTGTAGCACGTAGTGCATCTTGAAGGGCACGCCGTGATGTTTAAAAACCTGTAAGTCAATGAACCTAGGTGCCTAGAAAACAATATCTTACCTTGACATGGTCAGACTTAAATTAATTATATATAAGTAAAGTTTATTAATTATAACCTTTCCCTTAAAAAGTTTCTAAGCCTAGTTGAATTTAAAGCCTAGGTCTAAGTAGGATGTGAGGACTAAAAATTAATTAAACAATTAATAAAGGGGAGATGAAGAAAAGAAAAGGGGGAAAATAAAATTTATAATTTAAAGGAGGATTAAATTGTCTAAAAATTTATTTGTTGTCTATTTGCAAAACTTGCTAAATTCTAACTTAGACAAAAAGGGAAATTTAAATGCAAAAGGAATGTGGAACATAGAGAGGAATCTAGTCTAGAGAACTTTACTAAAATGAACTCAACTAAGATTTAAGAGGGGTGTCAGTGATTAAAGGAAATGGAGGGAATAAAGGGACATCAAGGAGCATTTTTAGGAATGATTTTAGGTGGGTGAGAGAAATTGGCAATTTAAATTAATAAATTAAATGAATTTCTGGTGCAACTAAGGGATTGGGTGATAAGTGTACGAGGGATAATATTTCCTAATTAATTTTTAATAAAACTAATTTAATGTGCAAATGGAAAGGTCACTAAGAGGAAATCTATAAAAGAAATGGTAGAGAAGAGGAATTTATCACTTTTTGGAAAGCGTAAGGTTATGCCGCCAGATTTTTCTTGACTGGTATTTCTTGTGGGTGTTGGGATACCCAGCTCGGATAGGAGTGGTAGCTCGACTTTGCGAGGCGAACTGGGTGCTAGATTATTCTCTGGTTTGTGTGTTTGGTACCTTTGCGGCTTGGGGGGCTCAGGGGGAAGAAGAGTACCCCTAGCGTTGGCTGGGAGGTACCAGTGAGGTCTCAATGATTAGCAAGCAAGGAGTTGGATGGAGCAAAAGCACAGGACAACAACTTTGGATTCTTCACCCTTCGATTACGGTACACATGTCTAATAGTTTCTGTTGTAAATTAGTTAAATGTTTTTATATGTGAAATTTATATGTTTATGAATTGTAATGGTTTCTATATAGTTGGGCATGCTTGTTTGATTTGGTTAGATAAAAATTTAAATGGATTTCCCTTCTTGACTGAAATTCATCCAATGTCTCCTTCCCATTGTCCCTGTTTTAGATTTAAATGTTGATCTTTGACTGTATTACCTTTCTGTTGCATTGAGGAAAAGATATGGCTTTGCGCCCTCACACCAAGTTGAGTTTTTAATTTAGTTTATCTTGTCTCAAGTAAGTTCACCCAACTCTCCTTTCGTTTGTTGTGTCCATCCCTTCTTCCCTACGATCTGGGCGTTTTTCCTCTCGAAATCCTCCAGTTGTTTATCCACCCCTATGTTGTTGACTACACCTAGGGTGTTTCCCATTTTGTTTACTCCCTAGTGCCCATTCTTCTGATCGAATTGTGTGTCACTCTCCTCAGCATTTGGAGCAAATCGTATGGTGAAAATCACCCACCGATTTCTCCCCTCACCCAGGTGTTTTCATATATCTCCCGTGTGCTTTTCTCTCACTTCGCCCAACATTCGAATGGTGTCTCTGCATGCCCATTGGGTGATTTCTTATCATCCCATTCTCCTTTGTGAAGCTGAGGGGCACGCAGGTCATACCCACTTGAATTTTTCCTTTCCTCTCTGTGTTATTTCCAGCCTTAAACCCTCTGTGTTTTGGTCTCGTTTCACAAGAGTTTGGGAGCCTTACGCTACCCAAGCTTGTAAATATTATGAGGTGGTCCACAGGTTAAGTGATGTATAAAGTAGTACCTCTATTCTTTGTGGATTCCTTGTTGGCCTGTAGAAACAAATCCCATAAAATTGAGCAGTTAGATTCGGTGTGTTTCCTAGATTTTCGTGGTATTTAATTTTGTGAACGAATTGGGTGTTAGAAAAACAGGACCGCGGAGCAATAAAATAAAACAAATGCAGAAACAAAACACAGAAGACACACAATACAAGAGAGACACATATTTACGTGGTTCACCCAGTGTGGGCTACGTCCACCAGAGAAATTGCTAGCTCCTTCCTTTATTATTATCCAGCAAATGAAGGGATACAACCTACAACAAAACCCACTGTAACTTCCTCTTCTTTCTCTCACAGTCTCCTCTCTCAGAATACAATATTCACCATCGTTCATAGCCGCAATACATTTCCCTCATAAAAGAGGGTTGCCTTCTAGGGAAAAAAACCCTAACATAATCTCTACCGTTAGATCTGCGACCTTATAATGAACGATCCAGATTTACAATGAAATTACAATATACTTTTACAAGGCAATTTTTGCTTCGGGGGCTTCACCCCCGAACCCCCGCTGGGGGCCCGCTTTCCCCCAGACCCCCCAGCCGGGGGGATGGACCCCGCAGAGGGGGTACCCCCCCTCTACACTCCCCCGCGTGGAAGGGTGTACATACTTCTGGGGTGTAAATACTTCATGGGGTATAAACACGGCTGAAAACAAGGACCTCTGAATCAGGAAGATAATCAGGCTCCACAACCAACATTGGGGGCTGCAACATTATCTCACCTTCCTTAAAACCTCTGCATTCATTTAGTGTCCCTTCTTCCAGGCTTATCCATTCTTGAAGCTTTCACTGTCTGTATTGCAAATTCATTTTCCTTTCAGAATTTTTGTTTCAAGGTTCGAATCAAGGGCCAGACCAAGGGTCGTATCAGGTGTCGGATCCAGGACCAAATAGAGTGCCTGATTAGAAGGCACATCGTTTAATGACTAACTTGTGATGTGAAAATCTTGTTTCGAGTCTGTGTCCTTAGTGCCTTGTATAGAGTTGAGTTGAGAAAATCTAGTGAACTTGACCCTTGTGAGCCCTTTCTCCTTTGAGTTTTTAAAAGTTGATTTATGTTTATGTTCCCATGTCCTGTATAGTTCTGAAGATTTTTCCTTCTTAAGGAAATCTAGATTTGTTTCTTAATATGTTGAGAATGTGATTTTATATTCATTTTGTTGTTAAATCGATTTGTGTTTATTTATTAACTGGATCACTAGTGGTGAAATCTTGAACTCATAGCTTGATGTGAACTTTAAATTCACCCTGTATCCATTTCCTTCCTGACGATTTTATTCCCTTGATTTAATCTCTGAGTTGGCTTTTGAATTTCGCCTAGCTTTATTCATCAGAATTTTTCTGAGATCATGAACAACTCTGCGTTGGTAGTAAACCGCCAGGGTTTACCTCTGTGTTTCCTTGAAATCTAGATTGTGACCCTTCCTTCCTCGTTTAGCAGTTTTACCAAGATTTTACCTTCCGCGTTGACTACTTATATCCATGTGTGTTGACGGTCAAGCCTTTGTGATGAAATCCCATAATCGTTTGAGTATTCAATGTTGGTCTAGTATCCTTCTATTTTTCTTGTTGTTGAGTAACATTCAATTTGGAGGAATTATGTGAAAATTTTGTATATACTACACCTCAGGAATTCCCTTTTATGCTTGCTGGAAATTTTTAAAACCATTTTAAATTCTACAGGAATCTCATGGTATGTTCGTCAGAGTCTCTTTGTTGGCACTCCTTGAGGTCTTTTTGTTAGCCATGAACACCTAGATTGATGTTCCCTTACCTTTAGCCTCTTCCTTTTCGGCTGCAACTTCTACCCACACGGATTTCTTGTTGCATATATTCTTTTTATTTCAAAATTTTCGTTATCCGAAATTGCTCTATAACAGGGTCTTGATGGAGGACCGGATGAAGGGCTAGATTGAGGACCGGATAAAGGTCAGTTGAAACTAAAAAAAAATTGCACAAGTTCATGGGTTGGAATAAATTCCAAAAGTCTTCCTTGGATTCTTAACTCGGAATGTAGCTTAACATCTAATTATCTATTAATTGTTACAACTGATTGGACATTTTAAATTCCTTTAATGAAATTGAGAAAAGTAAATGTTCTCTTATTTATGGAAGAATAAGTTAAGGTCTTCCTTGAAATTTCTTTAATTGATATGTAAGCTGTCAAATTTTTAATTATTTCCCTTGCTGATTTTCTTAGTTTTATAAATGGGTACATGATGAAGGGTAGCATGTTAAATTATGGTATTGTTTAAGCATGGCTGATATCCTTTTAATGCTTAGTTGGATATGCAAAGTAACATGATGTCCTTACATGATGAGTGACGATTGATCCTCTTATGGATCCCTTAGACATGAGTTTAGCTTAGACTTGTTGATTGTAATTACACTTATGATTCTTAATTTTTATATAGCACTGCCTTATACGAAATTCACTTAATCATTACTTGAAGGATGGATTGAGTAGGTTAGATTGGGCCTGGCACTATGATGAATTATCTTGATGTTAATTGATGATTTTCCTTCTGAGATGAATTGAATGATTTATGGTTTATGTTGTGATGCGTCATTATTAAAAGAATGCATTGGTTAGGATTTGTTGGTTATTGAGTTAATGCATCGATATATGTATCGTTATTCACGACAATGTTGTGCCAACTTATGTCATGCAGGTTGTTAATATGTTAATATTATTCATTAATATGTTGAATGATGTGTCTATGTTGTCATTATTAATTGTAATGTATATTTACTAATGCGACAAAAAAAAAATTGGGTTGTCGTAACGGAGGGTCGTTTCAAGTATATATGAGTAGGAGCTTCACTTGGCTACCACTACCATCCCATTCTAGGAAAATGGTTGACCATATAGGATGATATGAGGAATGTAGGATGTGTGCTTGGGGCCACATGCTTGGCCTTGGAAATGGCATGGCCCATGGAAACTGAAAAAAATGTCACACTAGTTGAAAATGGTGTTTATTTCTGTGATTTTATACACCATAGGGACCCAATACTCCATGAACTTAGTGCCATCCTCCTCACCATATAATATGTTGATGATTTCTAGAGTTATTTTGAAACGATCCCTCAAGAGTCTAGTGGGATACATTCTTGTTCTCCCAGCCCTAAAGGATTTGGATTTCACCCACCAAATTTTCATGAGGTCATTGTAGCTCAAAGGGAGTTATAGCATATAATCATCATCCATGTATACTTTTGTCAATGGAATGATCAATGAAATAAAGAAATGTATTTGTTATATGTGTCTTTGATCAAATGATTATCAATATTTTCCAGGATGATGAGCCAGGAGATGACCTATGCATAAGGAAATATAGTGGGTGTGGCAACCATTTTGTGTGTATGTGATTTCTTAATGGATTAGTATACATTACCATCCGGGTTGGTCTCATCATGAAGGAGTGGTAGCTCTAGAAAGGTTTCTTCTCTAGACATTTGGTACAAATCACCCCATTTGTAAAATTTTCCCACAACCATATAGAATTTGGTGTCTCCATAAATGTGCCTAAGAATGTCGACATCTAGTTCAAGCTCAATTGCTTCCTCTTGATCAGGGTTGAGCTCAATTACTTGTTCTTTTTGTTTCTTGGATTTTTTAGATGCCATATCTGAGTTCCACAACTCATCTATTTCAACAATGGGAAACATTAGTGAAGTTAGATCTAAAATAGAAAAAAAAATCTTGTTTAGGGAGAGATTATTCTAAAATAGAAAAACACGGGAGATGGGCACTTTTCTTATCTTCAATGTCAATATTTTTAGGAGAATTTCCATTATAATTGTGTTTTATCCATTTTGATTGTGTCATTTGCAGAGATGGTAAGTTGAGCACCTGAAATCTTGGTCCATGGGTGATGGTAGAAAGGAGGGAGATCAAATAGATAAGATGGTAGTCAGGAATATTTCCCATTTGGTTGAATTTCATATTTTTCCTAGCTTTTCGTGCTCAAAGGGTTTTTGGGTTTTGCATTAAGGAGCCACTTCTAGTTTTAGTCATATGGAAGAGAAAAACCACCCTTTTTGTTATATATGGGTCATGGGTTGGGTTGGTCGGTGAACATGGAAAGATTGGAATTCATTTTCATGAAGCCCTAGCATTCGTTCCTAAAAGGGCTTGCGAGCTATCACTATAGTGGGAAAAAAATGTTATATAAGATCAGGACTTTGGGTTTTAAGTGAGCTTGGAAGTGAATCTGTGTCAAGGTCCTTTTTTTCCTTTGACCAAGGTTCAAATCCATAATCCTTCGTTTAATGGGGGGCACTCCAAGGCAGTGATTTTGTTGTTATCAGTTGGGTGTGCAATGATTCAACTACTAAAATGATGAGATTTTTCAATTTCCCAATTTTTTAGATTACTGGCAAGTGAAATCGGTAAAATATTCTCTAATGGCCAATTGATGAATTGAAAAAAATAAAGAATCGCATTCTATCATGGAGTACGATGCTTACCTCAATCGTGACAAGTGGTCAATTGTGAGTGGATGGTACAAGCTTCTTTTATTGTGACAAAATTGAGAAACTTTGAATACTTTGGTTGCTCATATGACATCCATGCACTCAAGGATTTTTATTTTTTTTTGTAAACATAGAATGAAAATAAAATTTGAGTTTGGAGTGCTTTTATAAAAGAGGAATGACCCTTTTATTACCTTTTTGCCACTTTAAAAAAAATCACAAATGATTTGGATCGCATGCATGGAAAATTTATTTCCATGCAATGAGTGTTACTGGTGTGCTTATGTAAGGTTTACAAATTTGAAGTTTAGTGTGTCTCATTAAACTTGTGTTTGATGCGACAAAGGTGTGATTATCATGTCATTATAATTTTTTCACATTTGTGGTGTATCGTACTATTTGAAGTTTTCATCTAATGTGATAAAGTGAGCATGTCGTGTAATTTCATATTTTGGATATTTGTGGCATATTGCATGGGAAATATTTTATTTTGGCAACATGTCACATGAAAATGCATTGTGTCACCAAGGTGGTAAATTTTTGAAGTTATGGCACATTATAAGGATAATTGTTTACTTTGCAATGTATTGCAACCTGGAAACTTTTCAAAGTTATGATGTATCACATCAACATAAAGTTGTGAAAGTCGTGATACATCACAAAAGATGAAAAAATTGTAAGTTGTGAAATGATTAAGTTTCACAAAAAATTTCCAAGTCCTTTACATTGCAAGAAACCAAGTTTTCCCATGCTATGTTATGTCACACCAAAGTATATTTTGATTGCATTGTTTCAAGTAGAAGGAAGTTTTATGAAAGTGTGATATATCATGATTTAATAAAGTTTTCAAGTTGCGATAAGATAGATTTTCTCAAAGAGAGCTAGATCAAGACATCAAAAGCAATTTCAAGGCTTGATAGAATCTTTGAAGAGTGTCAAGGACTTATTCAAAATGGAAATGCATCTAAGTCATTGTGATAAGTTTGAAAGACTAGTCTTTTGAGATTCAAAATCCAATTGGGAGGGGCCCCAACCCCTTTTTAAATTTAATATGTGACAAAGACAAAAGAAAAAGGGTATGGGGAAGTTGTTTCTTTCTTAACAATTGGTGACACATTGTACAAAACCATGAATCTCTGCAACTAAGATTTTATACAATCACAAGTTATATTAGGACAAAAAATACCTTTTGTGAAGAAACATTACTTCAATTCAATGGGTTCCCTCTATAACTTGCACTTGAGATTGGTCGAATGAGTACTCACTTACATTTTGGGTAAATCACTAGTCATAAATGCAAGGCCAAAATATGGTATTATTTTCCTGACTTGGTTTCTTCCTTAGATGTCGGTGTTGTGCCAAAAATTTGTTACAAACAAGGGATGTTGAAAAATTCAAGTTATTTTATTCATGTTCTCTTTGTGTTACTCCACTTCCAACAAACATCCATATCCTCAACAGAGTCACCTTGATATCACAAGCCTTGCTCTGTTGCCAATGGGAATCCATAACCTTGGCAAAGATACCCACATGATCCATAATGTCTTTCCCAAGCCTTTATATTTTGATTTATTTTGAGAAAGAGGTGGACAAGGTATCTTAGTTATCCTTTAAAGGCATGTGGGATGATACCTATTATCTGAAAAATATTTTAGATATGCCTAGTTTGATAATAAGCATCTTCCTCATATGTAAAACAATGGGCATTCCATTAGCCCCTAAGTAAAACATCAACCATTGTTAAGTGTGTGGGTGGAACCTTGGAGATAACTAGTAATCTATCTAGAATTGAACTTGAGTTTTTCATAGCCATCCTTTGTTCAAGTAATGTCCCACCACTAAGATAGTTTCTTAGATACTAGATTGATGTCTTGATTAAAGAGATTTTACGAATTGATGTTTTATCCATTGATCTTAGAGTAGATTTCCATGATGCTTATCAACTATGCTCAAGGATTCCAAAGAAATCAAAGCACTTACAATGCACCTTCAATCAATTTATAGAATAACATTGAAAATGACAATTATTTTGAAAAGAGACTAACTAAGAAAAATATCAAATAATCATAAGTTAAAGAAAAGAAAATTACGAGCATTCTAAATAAAGAGAAGAAAGCAGGCAAAGTTTCAAATGCAAAACTTGAAAACAAACAAAAGAAATATATTATGTACAAGTTCACTGCCCAAGAGGTATCTAATTGAAGTATCTTTTTAAAACTTGATTGTTAACAAGAAGGAGGTCTACTTATCCTTCTAGGTTTTGCATACTATACGTGCCTAGGCCAATTTTTCCAACCACTAAGTAAGGCCCAAGACATAACTATTGGAACTTTCCCTTTTCTTCATGTAGCTTGTCCCACTTTAGAATGATATCTCCCACCCAACAGTTCTTTTCTCCTATAGATTTTTTGTCAAACTATCTCTTAATGTTTTGTTGATGTACAACAAATTTATCCTTTGCCTTCTCCCTTTCCTCTTCTAATTTGATCATGGTATCAACCCTCCTTTGCATGAATAGGAAATTATGCCCATGTGAAGCCTGGGATAATTAGAGAGATAGTAAGAATATATTTAGAGGGAAGGTGGCTTCTTTTTCATAGAATAGAAAGTAAGGAGATGTTCCTAGAGAGGCTTTAGGGGTCACTCTATTGTACCATAGAACACTTGGTAAGGTATTATGGAAATTTCTCCGGTGGTCAACCAAAGTTATTTTCATAAGGTGGATGAGATTTTTGTTGGTTGACTAAGCTACACCATTTCTCTGAGGGTGATAGTTGGTTGAGTATCGTAAAATAATACCATTATCTAAAGAAAACTTAGTTTAATTTAAAGAAGAAAAATAAGTGGCATTATAAAAAAACAAGAGTTGACGACATGCCAAACCTAGTAATCAAATGATGCTCAAAGAATTGTATAATTGCCTCCCCATTTACCTTTGTTAGTGGTACAACCTCTGCCCATTGTGTGAAATATTATATTGCAGTCAAGATTTACTTGTGTCGCCTAGAGGATTTTTTATCGATATCTCCAATTATGTCCAAACCCCATTGCTCAAAAGGTTCTTCAATAGTTACATGTTGTAAAGGAATTGTTGGTTTCTTCTCTCTGCTAGCACACTTCTAGCATATCTTGTGTTTTTGAAATATGTGTGGGAATCCTAGAAAATTGTGGTTAATTCATCCAACTCTCAATATCCTATGAGTTATTGTATCACCTACAAAATTTCCTCTATCAATTCCATCATGCAAATCTACAAGTACTTTGTCAACATCCTATTTTTCAATACACTTGAGGAACACACCATCATAATTTTTCCTAAATAGGATGTCATTAATAAGTTGGTACTGAGATTATCTAAGCCTAAGTGATCTCTTTTGTTTTGAATTAAGATGATTGGGAAGAGTACCATGTTGTATATATTTCTTCATGTCATTGTGCCAAGAATTTGTCTCAATCAACACATACAAAATCTCATGTGTGAAGAGTGATATATCATTTTCCCAACCTTCTTCTATAGAATTAGCTAGGTCTAGTGCTTCTGCTGCTAACCTGCACAAACCTTAAATTATGACTATGTTTGTAGGTTTGAACTCTAAATCTCATTCCCATATGGTTTTTATCCAATTCCCTCTTCACTCACTCAGTTCTTTCTGCATGAATAGTGACCTCATAGATTGGTGGGGTATTATTACCTTGGTGTGGTTTTTCAAAATCTAGGGTCTAAACTATTTCATTGCTTTATAAGCAATGGAGGATTATTTATTAATTGTTGGCTAATTTAGTTATTCCCTTTGTAAACCAACACCCATAAATGAAATTGGGTGTTCATTCGCTTTCTCATCCTTTTGTCTGAGCACTGCTACAAGAGAATGATAAGAAGTGAATGTGTATAATGAGAAGTCTTTATTGAAATTCGGTTTAGGAAATGCCAATGTTGCGGAAATGTTAGACTTGACTTTGTCAAAAGCCTATTTTTCAATAGAAGTCCATTTGAACTACAAATACTTATTTATCATCCACTAAAGAGGTTTGACCATTCTTGCAAAGTCAGCTACAAATTTGCACACAAAATTTATCTTTTCGAAGGCATCGACTTCTTATTGTTGGGCATGGAAATCTACATTATATCTTTGGTTCATTCTGGATCCACATCAATACCATCCTTAGAGATGATATGCCCGACTAGTTTACCTTTTGAAGCAATGAATATGTTATTCTTGGGATTAAAATATATGCCATACTTCCAACATCTTTCAAAACTTTGTTTCAAGTGATGAAGGTGGTATGACCTTTTCTTGGAATACTCAGTAACATCATCAAGGAAGACCATGACACTCTTACGGATCAATCCTTTTAATGTTATTTACATGGCACATTGGAATTATGCACCCATGTTTATAAATACAAAAGGAATTCTTCGGTATGTGTACACCCCCCACTTTAGTATCAGAATAAACTACCAGAAATTGATTGTAGTCAATGAACTCATCTAGTATTGAGAACATCTTAGAACCAAAAATGAGTTGTAAGATCTATTCCATCCAATGGATAGGGTAATTATCCATGTTAGATACTTGATTTAAATTGTGTAAATCAACATAGATTTTTCCTGACAAGTACCAAGTTTGCCACCTAGGTTAAATGGAAAACTTTAAACATGATTTTAGCATATACTAATATTTTGAGCTCCTTTTGTATCAGTGGTTCAAGTGTTGGATGAACTTAATGTAACTTATATTGAAATGGATTTTCACCTCATTTGAGATGAATGGCATGTTGTATGATTTTTGTTGCATGTCTTTAGATATTCATACGTCCATGTAAAGACATCTTTGCATTTTGTGAACAGTTGGATGTACGCTTGTTTCTCATCTTCTAAATAACATGTTCCAAAATTGATGTATTTGGGATTGTCTTTGGTTCCCAAGTTGACTAATGCATGACTCATATAAAAACTATTTGACTTCACATTGGTTGTTTATTGAAACCTTGTTTTCATATCAAACAAGTTATATAGAGTCAGAACCCCTTTAGGTATTGGGTTACTCTTGAAGTTATCCATGTTGTCCCTATGGTATTGCATAAAATTTTTGTTTTCCTCATCATCTATGAAAACATCCTTGAAGGTGCCTAAATTGGTGAGAAATTCAGTGTTTTGTTCATCATCGTTAATTACCCTCCAGTTAGTTATATTTCTTGGTACCGAGGACCTAGAAATTAGTTCAACATAAAAACCATTATTTAGGGGAGTGAATATTGAAGTATTGTTAGCTAAAGTGTTATTGACTATATTCTTTGAACAAGGAATAGAAGCGATGTAAAATGCATCAAAATTATCAATCAACTTACAAACCTCCTGGTCATAACCTTTCAAGTGAGGAGACATATAATGTATAGAATTCTTTACTTGTCTGACGATGATTCCTGAGCCACCAAAAAAATTTAAGCATTTTAACTTCAAGTCAATATCTTTTCTTAAACCTTGAATCAAGGCCCCATACTCAATTGGGTTGTTGGTACAGTAAAATTATAATTAGTAGGAGATCGAAGTTATTTTCTTGTATGCATCGACGAGAATACAATCTACCCCGGGTCCTTCCTATGATATAGAACCATCAAAAACCAATGTCCAAATGTTAGTATTTACATTTATGTTAGATGAACTAGTATTAGCTAACTCTAATACTATACAATCATTAGCATAAGCCCAAGTGAAATAAAGGAGTTCAGACAACGTATCTGATTTGAGAGGTGATTGTCATAAATGCATAACACCCAAAGTCAATTTCAAGGAAATAATTACCCAAAATCGAATGAGAGAAGTTGAAAGGTTCATTCTACCCTTCTAACTCTATAACAATGTGTTTCATATGGACTTCCTTGTATACCCTGATTTGATTCATCTTTCCTTTATATGTCAACCATAGGTGCAACTAGTTAGTAGTGAAATAACCATGCAATTCTTATGACCATTCTATGCTCATCAAAAAACTCTAAGCCTGGGGAATGTCAACAACAATGACGCTAATAATTTGGAAAATTGTGGGGTATCAAGCTAGTCTTATGATGACATCTTTGAGTTCACCCATAACTTTTACATTAAACCTATCCAACTGAATGATTCTAGTTGTGCACTTGGAGGGAACAACATTGATCTTTTGACATATGGAATATGGCATCACATTAGATGATGCTCCTGAATCTAACAAACAGTCATGTACATTATAATTGTAGATTTCAAAAGTAAAGAGAAATGGAGGGATTTGTGATTTTAAAAGTGTGCCTATGCTAGCTACATTTATGGTATCTTTTTGTACGGTTTTTTCCTCCTATTTATTTTTAGTTTTCAATCTATTTTCAATGGGTTTGAGTTGGCTTTCACAAGCGGATGTGGTTTTTTATTGTGAGTTGGAGAGGGACTTAAAGGTTTTCAAAAGGAAATCTCTCTACTGAGGTAAACTATATATGTCATACATTGAAACATTAGCTTTGGTATTCTTCATATCCTCAATGGAACTATGCTCCATGGGTTGCATGGTCAAGTTTTCTACAGTGGTATTGTTGGTTTGGTTTGCATTGGTAGAAGTCTTAGGTTGAGATGGAGAGGTCTTGTTTTGACTCTAAGCAAGGGGGGTGACTTTCCTAATGGCTACAATGGGTTTAGTAAGAAGATTAATAGTGGATAAAGGAATTTAATTCTCAAATTGTTCTTAGAGTCAAGTGCCTAGTCTGAAAGGAACATGGTTGCTTCCCTATCACTTACCCTTCCTCAATAGTTTCCTCAGTCTCAGCTTCTTGGGATTTCTTATCTAAAAGTGACTGTTGATTGAGAAGTTGGTTTATGAATAGTTTCATGGAAGTAATGCATTGAGGGAAAGTCTTATCATAATGGTTGGCCTAATGGAAAGTGATTCCTTTTTTATATTTAGATTTAGATTTGAAGGTTTTCTGGGCTTTTGCAGGGTGTTGGCTTTTTTGTGGAAAGGTCTAAATGTTCTCAAGTTAAATGTTCCTTCCTAGAATTATTTTTTAGATAAACTACCTCATTAGACAACTCCTTGACTAATTTAAGTATGATTTCTAGGTTAGTGGGTTCCTTTTCTATAGGTTAACAAAGGTTTCATGTTCACATCTAGGGTTTTGTTGTCCTCTCCTCCTAGATTTCCCACTAGAGTGAGCATTTCTTTCTCCACCTTCCTAGCTTCTTCAAATTTATTTTCCAAAGTTGTTTTACCAGTCCATATAACAAGCATATAAATAGATGCATGTAAGGAAGATGTGTGGTATTATACCACCACAACTTCAACTGGTTGGGCATTATCATGGAATTTATTGAGAATCATGGTGAAGCGTTGATTGAAAACTTTGATTATTTTTTTTTTCTCCATATTAATGGCTATTAGTTATTTCAAAAGAATAGTTGGAGTTTTACCTTCACCAAATTTATTGATATGTTTCCTCTCAAAGTCATCCCAGTGTATGATAGAACTTGTTGGAAAGATATATTACCAAGTGGGTGCCTTGTTTTAGAAAGTATAAGGAAACAACCTACAGACAACATCATCATGTTCTACATTCATTAACCTTATGGGCACGCAGTGTTAGACAACTGAGGGGGGGGGGGG
>ML790491.1:527785-561735 GCA_009831015.1 Picea engelmannii
TTGGTGTTGAGTTGAACCCCCGATAATGTGAATCTTGGAGTGATGAATAATCATAATTCTGGAGTTCAATATTCATGTTCTCCACATTTTTTAAAATCTTCCCCATATGTGACTAGGGTTCAACAATTTTGTTATCCCCATTTTCATGATTTCCTTGTATTCCAATATCACCTATATGGAACCTCTCTTCTAGGGTATGTAAGAGGATGGTTGTCATGGGATTTTGTAATTGCTCCATCTTTTCATCGATCTTTTCCATCTTTTGTTCCATCTGTTGTATTTTTCTTTGTGTGTTTATCAAATCAAAATTTTCCATTGACCTATCACTCAATTTGTTAAATTGGTTCTCCAATTTGTATAGATGGTTATGTATCTCTTCACTTTCTTCACGAGTCATGGTTGAACTCTTTGGAGGTTTAATTGGTATAGATTTTTTTGCAACACCCTTTTCCATGTGGGATAACAATAATATTTATATATAGTTCTTCTATATTTCAATTTTACCATACTTTTTGAATCACTCGAAATAGATTTTCCAATCAAATTTATGTTAGTTGTAAGTGACATACCTTTAAAACCTTGATTTGGAGATTGTTTTGTAGGACAACCTTGTACCTAATATAGTCTAAAAAAAATTCATGTCTAATTTTGAAAGTTTGGTATGTGGTATCCTGAGATGCATTCTCTGCAATGACATAGGTTTGAGTGAATTTTGATGTGCCAAGAAAAATTTATGGTAACTTTCCCAAAACTTGTTGATTTTTTCCTTTTCAATGGAGTGAACTTGTACAAACTGCCACATGCTAATTTTTTAGATCTACTATTGAAATTTTAACCTGAAATACTATGGTTTTTACCCTATTCAGTAAACTCGTGGAGCTCAATTTGGATCTATATAGAATCCAATATGATTGTTTTACCTAGAACACATGTTTGAGACTAGTTTTAGGGCTAGTCAAAAGCCCTAATTTCTATGGCCTATATTCCTGAAAGTATAGTGAACCAAAACCTAAAGTTTTTACCATTGGTACTTCACTATGTGTTCTTAGTCTCCCAAAAATTTCATTATAAAAAAAATTATCAATTTTTTTTATAGTGAAAGTGCCAAGATGATTTATTTGAAGGAGCAAAACCCTAGGGGTTTTTACTTAATGAACCTGTGACATAGCACCTGCATTCGTGGGATATTAAAGAATACCCCTAATTTCACTAGATATTGATAAATACCTCCCAAAATCATTTTTTTAACCCCCCTCCCAATACATATTTCCAATAAAAGACACCCCTATTTTAATTACATACCCCTTTTTATACCCCCCAATACATATAAATCTCTTGAGACCCCACATCCCCTCCCAATACCTACAACATATTGACCTTATTTTTCACAATTCATAAACCCCCTTTATGAATGAACGTGATAATATGTTGGTCAATAAGGTGAATCCCCCATGGATACCAAATGTTGGGCAAGAAACACCCAAATAACATAAGAATAGAAAGAGAAGTAACACCCAAATAGATAAGAATAGAAAGAGAAGTAACTCCATGCCTTGAGAATTAGATAACATAATGAATGATAAACCTCTTTGAGGGGACAACCTCCTTTTACAATATAATAAATGTACAAGTTGAGATTCCTTCTAAAACTAGGTCTCCTTGGTATATATAGGAGACAAAGGGTAAAATTACAATTAAAGGGTCTAGTCACCTAATAAGGATAACAATAATATAACAATAGAAATGTAATAACTCAAATATCTAGGGCTTAACAGAATACAAAGCAACTCTGTATATCCTTCTAACTCGAGTAAAGAAACATGAAATGCTATATTGTTGTTGCAAAAATACAATCACTCAATCACGATTCATTAAAACATTTTATTATGCTAGAATACATTTGAGCTCTTCAATAATTTATTGCTCACTCATTCTCTCATATTTCTTCTTTGCAGTTGTGGTTGCATGTTCTAGAAGAGAACAAAGACATCTAAGACTCGTATGGAGGATGCAAGTCATAACTTGATATCTTGAGGGTTTGTAGATCAGTTATATTGACCAGAAGAAGCTCAGATGGATGCATTTTTTATTTGGGAAGCCTCTAGTGAAGTGAAAAATCCCTTGAGATACATAGATGAATCAAGATGATAATAAATACTTATGGGGCAACAAGATACTTCTGAGACCCTCCAAACATAAAATTTTACTTCTACAAGCTTATGAGAAGGGTCTGTTGCCTATGCAAACCTTTAGACACAACGTTTTACCTCGTAGAGCATCCATATGCAACATTAGCTTCCTCAATGATTATTTTAGCTTATAAAGACCCTACATACAACGTGTTACATGAAGATTGCATGAAGATACCTTTGGGCAAGGCACAAGACACCTAGGCAGTGCAAGAATAAGTGAGTTAATGCTAAACACATCCAAGCAATGCATATAGCATCCATCGACCATTATAGAATCCTTACAGGTGAAATCTTGTTGTGTAAAGATGAAATGAGCCTATATGAGTAAATCACTAATGCTCAATAATTGGTGCAATGTTATAAGAGCAACAAGACATAAAGACCATTATCTCACTCTATCTCACTAAAGGCAGTACAAAAGGAAAATTTCTATGTGCAAAGGGTTGACACACCTTGGTGTAGCGACTTGGATAAAAGAGAGAAACCACACTTAAAAAAGGCTAAAGATAGACTTAATGAGCCAAAATGTGTTGTTAAGAGAGCTTCAACAATGTGTCAATACTTGCAGTTATGGGTTTTTCCTTGGGAAGGAAAAACACACTACCAAGAGAAGTGAAACAATGCATCAATGCAACAAGTAGTTAATTTTACCTTGAGGAGGATTCATTGGACTCCACACATGTTTAAAATTTTTATGAAGCTAAAACACATCAGTCAAGGAAATGCAATAAGTAAGCCACCAATGCATTTTTCCTTGAAGAATATGGAGTAGTTGAGCCATCAATTCATTTTTCCTCAAGGATTGTGTAATAACTAAGCCACCAATGTATTTTTCCTTAAGGAATGTGCAATGATTGAGCTATCAGTGTGTCTTGCCTTGAGGAATGTGTAACAATTGAGTCATCGATGCATTTTTCCATTTTAGGTTACTTGTGGAGTGTTTTTATCTTCTAGAAAAGCTTGTGCATCAAGAACTCACCCATAGATATTACATCATCATTGCTTATTCTTGGATGTGCCTTTCCATTCTTAATACAATTCTCTCTTGTTGTACGTAATGTTTTACAAGTTTATTTTTATGGTTGATTCTATTTCATTAAGTTATGAGAGAGTTGTCTAGACCCAATATGGAAAGCTAGGTGGGAGATGGGAAAAATTTGAGTGTGGGTTCATATTCTCCATACTCATTTACATATAAATCAATTAGTTTCAAAGCATACTTTGATACAAGTGAATATCGGTGGCCACCCACCTCTTCCACTGACTCATCACGGTTCTCTATCCTGGCCATTTTTGTTATGATTTTCGGGTCCTAAACTTTCAGAGTCGTTTTGAGGCCCTGAATGATGTTTTTTGGCCATTCAAGTCATACCAATAGTTTTATTTTTCAATTATATATTTCCAATGAGCTACTAAATGCCCCAAATGGAGATTGTATGCAAAAGTTGTTCCCTGGGAAGTTGACGCATCAACTAACCAACTTGGAGCATGCAAACCTTTTGGCACTTCACCTCCTAGGGTTAGGGTTTTGTACCTTTAGGGTTATTTCTTTATGTTAAAAGGCCATTCTTATAGACCATTGTGTTATATTTTTGTGAATGAGCGTAGCCAACATCTCTTTCTCTTTAGATATAAGATACCACCATTCTAGAAAGTTTGTATTCTACAGTGTTCTACTATTTTATTCATCAATAGAAGTTGGGTTTCACGACATTTTTGTGTTCTCTACTATAGTTTTGTTTGTATCTCATTTCGTTCTCAATACAATATGGATCGTTGGTATCAGATCACTCTTTTCCTTGTTATTCTCGATGCATGTCCCCGGCGAGGTTAGGGTATAGAAAGTTGGGTCTTGAGCTAGTTTCAATTGGGGACGACCACTCTCACCAACCCAAGCAACCTCCCATAACATAAGAAAAGAGATATGAAAGAGTAGGATATCCTTTCAAAATGTTTCTTGAAGAAGCCCTCAAATGATAGTGGAACAAGATGATGGACACATTCGCCCAGATCCTTCAACGAATGTCGACAGTAGGTGATGCACCTTCAACAAGAAGCCATTTTGGAGGTGCGACACCCTTCAAGGTACAAGTTAAATTTGATATCCCCTTATTTGAAGGCCAGACAGATGAAGATGCTTTGGAGAAATGGTTGAATATGTTAGAAGGGTATTACTCTATTCAAAAAAATTCCAATACTGAAAATATCACCTTCGTTCTCCTTAAATCCGTCCCACCATGTCAAAGATTGGTGGGAATGTCATTGGGAGAGACATAACTAAGACAAGTCTATGGAATTTGGGATAGGACACACTTGGGAGGCCTTTGTTGATGCCCTTGAGGAGGAGTTCTACCATGTCTAAAACTACGATGACCAATACATGAGATGGATGATTCTGCGTCAAGAAAGAGACCAAATGGTGTCGAAGTACGCTAACATATTCCATACCTTACACTCAAAGTTGGGTATCATTGACTCTAGGCGACACCTAGTTGTAAAGTATTGCAGTGGCCTACACAGGTACATACAAAAAATATGGATTTCTCATACATCTCCTCACTGGGAGCTTCGTATTGATATGTCGTCGAAATTGAGCAGAAATTTAAGCAGTGAAATAAGCGGGAGTTCGGGTCTATAAATATGCAACAACAAAAGCATGGAAAAGGTGGCCCTAACTCACAGAACAAGGGACAAAGCAGGGAAGGCCAACCTCAACATATCCAATCCAAGCTACATGAAAAGAAGGGTAACATGAAGACAAAGAAGGACATTGGAAAGTGGTGTGAGTTCCACAAAATCCCTTGACATTGCACTGATGAATGCCGCTCAAAAAAATCATTATTGGTCGAGCTTAAAGAAAAAGAGTCAGACCCCAACTCAGAATCTAATTCAAATCAATATAAGGGAAATAAAATCATCAATGCATAACCTAGTGCTACCATCGCTTCCATAAAGATCCAACTAGATGATTCAAAGGAGCTTGAGGAAGGGGAGTGCCTCTTTCATTCACATATGTGGGTGAAGTGAACCCCATCGCATTTCATTGTTGAAAGTGGGAGCCAGAAGAATCTGATCTCGGACAAGGTCATCAAGAGATTGAATTTGTCGATGATGCCACACCCCCAAACATACACCATTGGTTGGTTGATCCAAGGACGAGACCTTCACGTCAGCTAGTAGTGTTGCATGTCCTATGACATCAAGCCCTTCAAAGATGAGATACTACGTGGTGTTGCCCCACTTGAAGTTTGTGATGTTGTTTTAGGACAACCTTCTATGTGGAAACATCATGTTATTTATGAGTCTTGACCACATAGTGTCATTATCACTCTGGGGGGTCATCAATACAGGGTACCTGAGGTAGTTATGACTACTTCAATTTCATTGATCTTGACAAAACAGTGCCGAAAATTAAACTCACAGACTACGAAGTTTGTCGTCTTCATGGTTTGATAAGAAGGGGAATGAAAGGTCACTATGACCACCATGACTTCAACACAGGGTCTCTCTACACAACAAAAACAAGTGGACAAGCTTGTTGAGGAATACAGAGACCTCTTCGCTTCATTTGTAGGGGTGCCTCTACATTGTCAATTCAAACATCCCATTGATTTGATACTTGGTGCTCCCTTGCCCAATGGCCAAATATATGAATGCTTCCTTTTGGAGAATGGGGAAATAAAGAGTCAAATTCATGAGATCATCCACAAGGACCGCATTCAACCAAGATCCTCACCTTGTGGGAGCCCAATTGTGTTGATGTAGAAGAAGGATGGAACGTGGCAACTTTGTATTGACTATACAACCCTAAATAAAATCACTGTCAAGAATTGATATTCGATATTTAGGATTAAAAATCTTCTTGATTAACTCAAGGGTTCCAAGTTCTTCAACAAGATTAATCTAAAGTCAGGCTATCACTAAGTTTAGATAGAATCAACTGATGTATGGAAGACAACCTGCAACTCTAAAGAAGGCCTCTTTGAGTGGTTGGTCGTGCCTTTTGGATTGACTAATGCTCAAATGGAATTCATGAGGATGATGGATGATATCTTGCAACCATTCACAAACTCTTTTATGGTGGTCTGTTTGGATGGAATCCTCATCTTTAACTGGACCTAGGCAGAGCACATGCAACACATTTAGCAGGTCCTGATAACCTTGTGGAAACAAAATTTAAATTCCAGCCTAGAGAAATTCTCATTCGACAAACAAAGAATCCAATACTTAGGATACATCATGGATGAACATGGGGTGCATGTGGAGCTAGCCAAGATCCAATTCATTCACGATTAGCCAGCCCTGACAACTCAGACAGAGCTCCATATCTTCTTGGGCCTTGCCAACTTCTACCGTGGATTCATGTTGAGATTCTCTCATATATCTTGGCCATTAAGTCAAGTGACCAAGGGGGAAGATAAAGCTAAGTTTCTCTAGTCTGAATCATAGAAGAAAACATTCCAAGATTTGAAACACTGCCTTTGTTTGACACTAGTCCTCACATTACCAGATCTACAATAGCCATTCGAGATCGAGGAATGTGCCTTTGACTATGCTATCGATGTTATCCTCACTCAACAGGGACATCTGGTTTCCTATCATAGTGAGACATTGATTGTTGTTGTTTGTGGGTATTCCACCTATGACAAAGAGATGCACTCCATCATGCATGCATGGTTATAGTGGAAGCATTACATTTTGGGCAAGGAAACAATCATTCACACTGATCACAAGCCTTTTCAATTCATTCAAACACAAGGAAAGCTACAGAGTGGCCACCATCAGAAATGGTCCACATGCCTACAACAATTCCACTTGAAGATTAAGTACAAGAAGGGAAACACCAACTGTGTTGTTGATTGCCTCGGTTGGCCCCTAGTTGTGACCCTCACCAAAGTTCTTAAGTATTGTGGGCACAAGACCTCTAGGTGACCATAATTATACAAGAATGACTCTTATTTCATTACTACTTATCATACCCTGAGTTTCGATAAATAAGTTTTGAACTTCCACCTCTAGGATGCGCTCTTATGCTACCTCGACCATATTTGTGTTCCTTCAAGCGAGTGTGAAAAGATAATTTTGGAGGCACATTACATTCGAGTGGAAGGGCACTTCGGGTTGGAGAAGACAATAACAATAATTTATAAGCATTTCTACTAGCCCAAGCTTTGACACGACATCGATCAGTACATCAATTCGTGCACTGCATGTGCCATCACTAAGTCGTCCATCAAGAAGGAAGGGCTATACACTCCTCTCCCTACACCAAACAAGCCCACATGTTAGGGTTTCCCTCCACCAAAAATGGTCACGATTGTGTTTTTGTGGTCATCGATAGGTTCTCTAAGATGGCCATTTTGACTCCCTATAAACATATTATCACATACATGGCCACTACTAAACTCTTCTTTGCACATGTTTGGGTTCATTTTGGGCTACCACATACCATCATTTCTGATAGAGACCACAAGTTCCTCAACACCTTTTGGTCCAACCTGTGGTCTCTGATGGACACCAAGTTGACCAATCGACTACCTTCCATCCCAAAACAAATGGATAGACAAAGGTGGTCAATGGGATCATTGTTCATATCCTATGCATGTACAACTCTAAGAATCCACCTACATGGGATGAGAGCCTTCCATATATTTAACATAGCTATAACAAAGTCCTCCACAAGTCCATTGGCCACAACCTTTTTTAGGTGTGTTTGGGGTTCCAACCATTGGTCCCCATTCATGTAGCTCTGCTAATTCCATCTTCCCTGACAGAGTCCGCTGATGCTCATACTGAGTCAGACATAGCATCCAAATTTGTTGAACAAATCCAACACCTCCAACAATAGGTTCATGATATCTTGGAGAAGGGTAATGCCCAGTATACACAACAACATGATGAGCATCGAGTTCCTCACAAGTTTCAAGTTGGTGACAAGGTGTGGTTGCATTTGCAGAAAGAGCGCCTCACAACCCCCCATAGGAATCTCATACCACTCCAATATGGGCCTTAAACCATCACAAAGGTTGTGGTGAAAATGATTTCGAATTGAGTATTCCTCCTTTCCTTGGCTTGCACCCAATATTTAATATGGAGTTGCTTCAATCATATTTCCCACCTCCATTGGACACCTTGGAGGTGGATGATAAATTGGCCCCTATAGAACTCAATTATGACTGCATTTCACAAGATATAATGGATTGGATCATGGACACTAGGATGAAGGGAACCCACCAACAAAAAATACAACTCTATCGAGTTGGCAATGCAGGATGACTACTTCAGCAAGGCAAGTGGCTCATTAAGGTTCGGATTTAACAAAAGTTTCCCCACCTCTCGAGGGAACTTGACACAATGGAGAACATTGATTCACAANGGGGGGGGGGGGATTGATCTAGGTGGATACCGTTGGCCACCCACATATTCCATTGACTCATCATGGTTCTCCATCCTGGCCGTTTTTGTTATGATTTTCGGGTTCTCAACTTCTGTGGTTGTTTTGAGGCCTTAAACAATGTTTTTATGTCATTCTGAAGCCTAGGTTTTCCATGACATCCCTAGGCCCTACCTTCTCGATTATATATTTCCAATGAGCTACTAAATTCCCCAAACGAAGATTGTATGCAAAAGTAGCGCCCTTGGGAAGTCGACGCATCAACTAATCACCCTAGGGCCCACAAACATTTTGGCGCTTCGGCTCCTAGGGTTAGGGTTATCGACCTTTAGGTTTCTTGATTTATTTTAAAAGGCCATTCTTGTGGCCCATTGTATTATCTTTTTGCAAATGAGGATAGTCGATATGTCTTTCTCTTTAGAGATAAGCTACCACCATTCTAGCCAGTTTGCATTCTACAAAATTCTACTATTTTATTCAATAATAGAAGTTGGGTTTCACTGTATTTTTGTGTTCTCTGCTATAGTTTTCTTTGAATCTCATTTCATTCTTAATGTAATATGGATCACACTTGGCTGAAAATTCATGGCTACTGTGTTTTATTAAACTATTGGCAGGGTTTGTTAGTTATTGACACAAGTTATTTTATGTAAATTGTTGATTTAATTCTTTGTGTTGTATGAATTGATTTATATCTTATACTCTCATTGAACAAAGCATAGGAGAGATCAACTCCATGCTTATTTTGTTATTCATTATCATCTCGTGTGTTACCTTATAATGATTCCCCGTCCTTTATCAAACAAAGAATTTATGAGATAACAAGTACTTTACTTGCTTGGTTACTAAATGATATATCAACTTACTTCTCTTATTGATTATGGTGGTTGAGGTTCTCTTTCATTATTTTTCCTTCTCAATATTTCATTACTCTATTTACCAAAATTTAGAGAGAGAGAGAGAGAGAGAAGGAATACTCTGCTCTTCCTCAATCCATTTCCTCTGGCTGTCTCTTGGCATAAGTATACCTTGCTTCCTCTGCTCTTTTCCGGTCAATCCATTCGCAATATAATATAAGGCCTTTTCCGGTCAATGGCTGATCTGTGTGCTTCCTAGTGGCTTATCTGTCCACCCTTTCTTTACCCGATAACCCGTATCCTTTACGTCTACTTGTCCTTCGTGGATCTTTCAATCAATCCTGGGCAGTACTACCACAACCTTGTAATATAGAGTTTCTCATTGTGCAAGTTCCTTGCCTAAAGGAGGATGAGGCATAGAGGACGATAGATAAATGTAAAGACAATGCAATTTTTAGTGGAATGCAAATGCAAAGAGTGCTTAAGAATAAAAATTTTGGAGAGTGTATAGGCCAAAGCACAAGTTCCATAAGTGCCAAACATAAGTTAAAAATAGATGCTAATAATGCCTAGATTTGATTGATTAAGTCTCACTTGTGTGAGCAATTTGTAATTTCTTATTTTTAATGCATTTTGTTCTCACAAACTAGTTGAAAAGTCAAAGTAGGGATGAAAAAGTTTGTAATGAGTTCAGAGCTTGAAAAAATCAAGAGTAATCTAGGGTAGATAAAGGGGTAGGAAGTTGGAAGGCCAAGAACCATGAACTAGACTTGTAAATGTAATCATTCCCTTCAAGCAAAAGGTCCTCTTTTTGGCATTGCAAGCTATCTTCATATGTTAATAAAGAGATTGTTGTTATCAAGTTTCTTCATACTTGATCCAAATGGATATCGATGGCCACCCACCTATTCCACTCAAGCTCAAAACATGGGTTTCCACCTTGGTAGTTTTTCTATGGTTTTTTGGTCCCTGAACTTTTGGGGCCATTTTGAGGCCCTAAACGACTTTTTTTGGGATCGACAACGCCTTAAATATAATGTCAAGTAAATACTGGGTTGAACGAAATGTGTTGTCCTCGGCTAGACCTTTCTAACGAGATATCGTGCGTCCCAAACAAATATCGTATGCAAAATTTATGCTCTCAGGAAGTTGACGTATCAACTACCCCCATCGGGGCCCACAAACCTTTTGGCATTTCATCTTCCAAAGTTAGGGTTTTGGATTTTATTTATGTTAGAAAGGAATTTGGAGCCTCATTGAAAACAACATCTTCTTGCAAATGAGTGTATCCATCACATCTCTTCTCAGAGATAAAGTTCCACCATTCTAGTGAGTTCATTCACTCTGTATTTTTACAGTTTATGTACATTTATTTCATTAATAAAAATTGTGCATTATTGTATCTCTGTGTTTTTGTAAATATATTTGTATATTTACTTGTTATATTTCCTCCATTTCATTCTCAAAATAATCTGGATCAGTGGTATAAGAGCATGTTACTCCTTGTCGTTTCTTAGTGCATGTCCCTGACGAGGTCAAGGTATAGAGAGTTGGATCTCGAGCTAGTTTCTCTTGAGCAAAACCACTCTCGCTAGCCCAAGCGGCCTCCCATGGCAGAAGAAAGGAGAGACGAGGGAGCATAAGATCCTATCAAGTTGTTTCTCGTGAAATCCCTCGCGCAACAGAGGAACGATATGTTGGAGAATTTTTCCCAAATCCTTCAACGATTATTGACAATAGCAAGAGCGTCTTTGTCAAGCAGTTTCTTTGGAGATGTTGCCCCATTCAAAGTACAAGTTAATTTTGATATTCCCATATTTGAAGGTCAGATCGATGCGAATGCTTTGGAAAAGTGGTTAAATCTTCTAAAAGGTTATTTTTCTATCCACAATTTTTCTGATAGAGAAAAGATCACCTTCACACTCCTTAAGGTTGTCCCCCATGTCAAACATTGGTGGGAAACTTACTAGGAGAAAAATTCCACAGAGGAGTTTGGAATATTTGGGGCTGAGCCCATTTGGGAATTTTTATGGATGCAGTCAAGGAGCAAGATTACCATGTTGGAAACTATGACGACCGGTACATGAGATGGACCACATTGCATCAAGAAAGGGACCAAACACTGCCATGGTTCACAAATACCTTCCATACCTTGTGCACCAAGATGGGTATCAAAGAATCCGAGCGAAACTTGGTTCTAAAATACCATGGGGCTCTACACAAGTACATCCAAACCAAAATGGAGTTTTTGGACATCTCATCATTGGGAGCCACTTATTGATATGCTGCCAAAATTGAGTAGAAATTTAAGCAGTAAAACAAGTGGGAATTTGGGTCTGCAAATCTACAACAACCAAAGTATGGTAAAGGCAACCCTAACTCACATAATAGTCAACCTCAAAACAACCAGTCCAAGCCACAGGAAAAGAAGGGTAACTGGAAGATGAAGAAGGACACTGGGAAGTGGTTTGACTTACACAAAATCCCTTGGCACAACATTGATGGATGTCGCTCAAAACAATCATTGGTGGTCAAGCTCAAAGAAACAGAGCTGAGCCCCAACTTGGACTCTGATTCAAAAAATAATAAAAGGAAACAGATCATTAGTGAAGAATCGACTGCTATTGTCACGACCACAACAATCCAACCAGAAGAACCAAAGGATCCTAAGTAGGGGGAGTGTCTCTTCCATTCACAAATGTGGTTGAAGGGGAACCCACTACATTTTATTGTTGATAGTGAAAGCTAGAAGAACCTAATCTCAGCAGAGGTTGTCAAGCAGTTATATTTTTCGACAACACCACACCCACAACCATACAACATCAGGCGGCTTCTCCAGGGTCGAGATCTTCATGTCAGCCAACAATGTCTCCTGTCCTACGACATCAAGCCATTCAAGGATGAGGTACGGTGTGATGTTTCCCCACTAGAAGTTTGTAATGTTATGTTAGGCCAACCATATATGTGGAAGCGTCATGATGTTTATGAGTCTCAACCCCATAGCGTCATTGTTACTTTGGGGGTTCAACTCTACAGGATACCAGAGGTAGTTATGACTACTACCCCGACAAAACAGTACTGCAAAGTAATCTCTCATACTGTAAAGTTTAGCCTCTTCACGATCTGGTCAGAAGGTGAACAAAAAGAAATTGAAACCACTACAACCTCAACCCAAGACCTTTCTATCTATCAAAAGTAGATTATATAAGGGCATAAAAATATTGTTGCTTCACCTACATGGGTGCTTCCACACTGTCTAATCAAGCAAAGTTATAACAGAGCCCTTCATACTCCTCATGTTGCATCTTCACCGACAGAGTCCTCCCACACTCAAGAATATCATGTAGCTAGATCGGTTGAACAGATCCAACCCCTTGAGCAATAGGTTCATAATGACCTTCAACAAGCTAAGCAAGACAACTTTTGCAGCAAGGAAAGCAAATCACCAAGGTTCATATTCAGTAAAAGCTTCCCCATCTCCCATAGGAACCTGACGAAATGGGGACCATTGCTTCCTAAGGGGGAAGTATTGATCTAGATGGATATCGGTGGTCACCCACCTATTCCACTGGCTCAAAACATGGGTTTCCACCTTGGCAATTTTTCTACAGTTTTTCGGGTCCTGACCTTCTGGGGCCGTTTTGAGGCCCTAAACGACATTTTTTGGGCTTAATAGTGCCTAGCATATGCTAGGAGGAAAATTCTAGGTTGAAACAAATGTGTTGTCCTCTGATAGACCTTTCCAACGAGCTATCTTGCGCCCCAAACGAATATCGTATGCAACAATTACGCCCTCGAGAAGTTGATGTATCAACTACCCCCATCGAGGCCTGCAAACCTTTTGGCGTTTCATCTTTTGGGGTTAGGGTTTTGGATTTTATTTATGTTAAAAAGGAATTTGGAGCCTCATTGAAAATATCATCTTCTTGCGAATGAGTGTATCCATCACATCTCTTCTCAAAGATAAGCTGCCACCATTCTAGGGAGTTCATTCACTCTATATTTTTACAATTTTTGTACATTTCTTTCATTAATAAAAATTGTGCATTACTATATCTCTGTGTTTCTGGAAATATATCTTTGTATTTAATTATTATATTTTATCCTTCATTTCATTCTTAAAATAATCTGGATCAACACTCTTGGACATTGTATTTGTATGTTGATGCAGACCCCCCTTCTCCCCTTGGGGTTGCTCGACTTCCCGGTCTAGGATCATTCAAATCAAGGAGTCAGATTGACACTTCGGGCCTTTATTAGACCCAAATAAATCTACACAGGTCCCCTTTCCTTCTTTTTTTAGGTTCTTTCAAACCCACGGGCTCTTTCCTGTCCTCTTTGAAGGAATTAATTAACAGACACTAGCTCCCCTTGCGAGGTCCTTGCTTTCACATATGACCTCGAGCTATGTCCTCACGGAAACACGTGATTGCGGAGCGATTGAAATTGGTTTGAGACCACACCGATTTTCTCCCCAGAATTCACTAGCCATTGCCACGTGTCCTTTTAGCAATACCGTGGTTTCAATTGTGGTCCACTCTCAGAATTTTAAAGTCCGAGCACTTCCTGGCCCCGCAATTAAGCGTGACAGTTGATCTCTGAATCTCAGCTATGCCTCTTGATCAACAGATACAATATGTCATCTTTCTACCTTGGTCAACTGCCAGTCAATGAACTATGTCCTTCTTGAGCACACACTCCTCAGTCTCCCAATCTATTGGTGCGTGTCCTCCTCTCAAATTGACGATTACAATCGATTTCACCTTTCGGGCTTCAAGAGTTTCAATTCTAAACTATTCGCCTTCTCCCAGAGTGCTTTTACCTGAAGACGACGATCTGTCGACGCATGTTCCTCAAAGATCAACGACTGTGGTTCTCTTCGGCCCTTCGGGCTTCGGGAGTTTCAAACTTCTGCGCCTTCTCCCTCCCGAAGTGGCTATCTTCTGAAGTGGAAGATCTGTTGACGCCTGTCCTCAATGAACAAACGACCCAGATAAACTCTGACTCTCCGACTTTCGGGAGTTCTTGTTCCACACCCTCCTTCTTTTTCCGGAGTGGCTTTTTCCAAAATGGCAGATCTTCTTCCACGTGTCTTCCTCAAATCAAAGGCCCAGGTCCTCTTCGGGACTTCGATCTTCAGAAGTCTCAACTTCTCCACACTATGTTTCTCTCGGAGCGATTTATTCGAAGTCCACGATCTAACAATGCGTGTCCTCCCGCAGATTGACGGCTCCCAGCTACTTCGGCTATTTTGGCTTCGGGAGTTTCAAACTCCTACACACCCGTTCCTCCTAGAGTGCTTTCACCCGGAGTCCACGATCTGTTGACACGTACCTCCTTCACGATCAATGACTATGCGTGACTTCGACACTTCGGGATTCAGGACTTCGCAGGTCCTTTCTTCTGTTCACTTCCAAAATATTTAAGGCTCGTGCACTTACCTCTGTATCGGACAATTGTCGATCCTCTGCGGCTAGATCCAACGACTAGGATCTGTTCTTCCCCTATGCGTTCTTCTTCTATCTAGACGTGGATCTAGCAGTCCAGATCTCTTCCTGCAACTCGATTCAACGACTATTGTTACTCCTTCTGAACTTGCACTTTCTCCCGAAATTGGGAAGATTTCTAAGTGTTCAAGGATTTTGGCCCTTGAACATTCTCCTGCGATCCCGCTATCTTGGGACGTCTTCGCTTCTTAGGACGTTATCCCTCCTAATTTTTGGGACTTGGAATAAGTCCTTCTCTATTCACTCTTTTCTCGATCTCTTATGAGATTTCGAACTGACTCAGAGATCCACAGAATCTCAACCCTTCCACTTCCTTAAAATATTTCCCTGGTGCCCTCCTGGCAACCCAACGCTCGTCCTCCTTGAGCTTGTAAAGTAAAACTACTTTACTTATGGCACACTCCTTGTGCTCGATGAAGTCTTCCAACGACTTCTTCAACACTCCGTCTAAGTGTTGGCCTGGTGAAATTCTTGCACAGGTCTTCCTCCGAAATCTTGATTTCTTTCAGGTTCAATAACGCACTCCTTGCGTCCTCTCAACACACACTTGCAGAACTCTACAACGTATTCAGTAACTCTGAGGTTTCTCTTGAGTTTTGTGATTACTCTGGTGTGTCCTCTTGACAAGTTCTTCTCTAACTCAATAGAATTCGGATGCGCATTCTTTGTGTTGACTACATAACCTCCAATATTTTGTTGTGCACTCCTTGCACAACCTAAGAATCCATAACAACTCTATAACTCATAGACACATAGTGAAGTCTATCTATCCCCTGCAGATGAATTCTAACATGCATCTACAACATTCGTAAACACACACACATAACATTCATTCGATACACATAAACACACAAAAAGTTCATATGTGGGAAAAAATCCTTTCTTTCTATTAAGATGAATGTCTGATTACAATATATGCAGGTTGGACAGTAACAGAGTCTCAACTCTCTCAAAACAAACTATTCTACCTCCTATTCAATAACAATACTCCTCCAGCCGCCTCATTTGGGCATGCCATGTATCTACCTATAAAGGAAGGTCCTAGGGTTCCCTCCGACTACCTCTTCTATCAAAGTAACAACTAACAACTACTCAAGCTCTGTTACATTCAAGACTGAGAGTGAAACTCCCAGACCTCTCAAAATCATTCAGTTTTCGAGCGTTTCACTCTTCTTCAATCATCCGTTCAAAACTGATCTACAGAAAAATGTCAGCTTTTAGATTCCAATTAATTTTAAAAAGGCACGTTGTGGTGTTGAGTTGTCCCTCCATGTGGGCTTTGCTAATGATGCTCCTGCATCATACTTTTTTGCTGGGAAAATCATGAGATCCTGCTCATGGCTCCCTCTGCCATGTTGTTGAGATCCTCCAGGGTCCCATACTTTCTCTTGGGGCTGTTCATCTGCTCATTTTCCTTGCTGCTTCTTTTACCTTGTTGCTACTGCAGGTTTTCTTCTATCCCATACTTCTCTGATGACTGCTTCTTGTGTTGCTTACTACATCAATCTCTTTATCTCCTCTATTTCTTTGTCTAGTTGGTCCACTAGATGGTTTCCCCCCTACAGTATGCTCTGTTTTCTCTTCTCTCCATCAATTTCCAACTTGAATTGTTAGATAAGATGCTTTTGTATTTTTACCCTTCTCCCCAGGGCTTCCAGCTCTTCACACAGATCAACAAGATCCATGTTATCTTTTGTTTCATCCTCTTTTGTAGGTTCGCATTCTACAGTTATCTCTTGCTCAACTCCTTGGCTGAAAATTTTGAGCATTTCCATCGAATGCTCTTCTTTCTCCATCTCTTGGGCACATTGAAATGTGTGCTCTTTCTCCTTTTTACCAATCTGATTAATCTGAACTTTCATTTTATCTTCATCTTCCGTGGCACTAGTTGGCCACTTTGCTACAGACTCCAGTTATGCAATCTCACCACTGAGTTGTTGCTCATCTTCCGCCTCTGACAGATTGACTTCTGTCATCTCCTCTTGTGTTGGTTCAACTCCAACTTCCTCCAACTGCTCCCCAGGCTGGTATGCTCCTCCACCTGTTTCCAATTTGACATGTTGGATATGCCTACTCTGCATATTTACCTTTCTCTCCAGGGATTCCAGTTCCTTATGCAACTCAACAAAATCTATGATGTATGCTTCCTCTTTTGCTGCAGGCTCCAGTGCTGCAGTCATCTCCTGTTCAGCTCACGGGCTGAAATTTTTGAGTAATTATGTTGAATGCTCTTCTCTTGCAATCTGCATGACTGTCTCCTGGCAACCATCTTCTAGTTTTGGATTGTCCAACCAATCCTCCAACATCTTCATCTCTTGGTCCCATTGAGTGAGAAATTCATCTGAATTCTCCTCTTTTTCTGTTGGGGCAGACATTAGTGTCTGCTCCTTCTCCCCCTCTTTGAAAGTCTCTGTTGGCTGACTTTCCTCTGTGGTACCTGCATCACAGGCACAGTTATTCTTAAAATCATTTGGCCTGATGGCCTCTTTCTTAGATTCTTGTTGCACCACCTCCTCATATGAAACACATGTACTAGCCTCTGCTGGACTATTTGGCAGGAATATTTGAATTCCCCCAATGATCAAAATGCATTTCTAATCCTCCTCCACTAGCTCTCCTTGCTGATATGAACTCTCAGCTGAGTCGATGAGACCTTTAGATAGTCTCCTCTCTCCTTCCTTTCCCACTTGGCAATCTGAGATTTATCTTTTTCCCTCCTGGCAGTCTATGAGATCTTCAACTGATCTCATCTCATTGCCCCCCTGGCAATATGAAAATTCATCTCTGCCCTCCTGGCAGTTTATGAGACCTTTAACTTATCTCACCTCCTCCTCATCACTGAGGTTCCTCCCAATATCTGGTTCACAGATGTGAATCACTTTCTCCTCTACGCCACTGAGGTTTTCAGCATACCTCAGCCACTTCCTCATTACATGTTGTTGCCTTCCGGCTAACAACTTATGGACATGCCACTCTGCTTTCCTCTTCAAAGGCCATTCATATGTCCAGTGTACCTTTGTCTCCTGTTGCATCTTCAATGCTAGCTTTTTCATCTTCTCTCTTATCTCCTTGAGCTCCTTGTCTACATGTTCTTTCTTCATCTATTGGTGGTATTTATCTTGACCACGCTTATGGCCTCGAGTAGCCATTTTCACCCTCTGCTTTCCCTCCTAGAAAGTTTGTGCATTATTCTGTTACACAGAGAATTTCCAATTTTTCCCTGCAGCCTACCTCATTGTCCAATTGTTGTTGCGTACGTGCAACCATCATCCATAGAGCATCAGTACTATGTCTTCTCCCTTTGCTTGTTGTCTACATACAAATTCAAGCTCTTGATACTACTTGATGTAGTCAGACTATCTCCTTCATCTCCTTCGCCTGAAATCTATAGACAAAAATCAACTCTGATACCACTTGATGCAAACCCCCCTTCTCCCCTTGGGGATGCTCAAACTCTCAGTCTACGATCATTCAAATCAAGGAGTCAGATCGACTCTTCGGGCCTTTATTAGACCCCAATCAATCTACACAGGTCCCCTTTCCTTCTTCGTGCAGGTTCTGTCAAACCCATAGGCTCTTTCCTGGCCTCTTCGAAGGAATTAATTAACAGACACTAGCTCCCCTCGCGTGGTCCTTTCTTTCACATATGACCTCGAGCTATGTCCTCACGGAAACACGTGATTGCGGAGAGGTCGAAAGTGGTTTGAGACCACACTGCTTTTCTCCCCGCAATTCACTAGACGCTTCCACACGCCTGTTTAGAAATACCGTGGTTTCAATTGCGGCCCGCTCTCATAATTTTAAAGTCCAAGCACTTCCTGGCCCCGCAATTAAGCGTGTACATTAATCTCTGAATCTCGACAATGCCTCTTGATCAACGACTACAATCTGTCCTCTTTCTGCCTTGGTCAACTTCCAGTCAGCGACCTTTGTCCTCCTTGAGCACGCACTCCCCGATCTCCCAATCTATTGGCGCGTGTCCAACTCTCGAATCGACGGCTACGATCGATTTCACCTTTCGGGATTCAGGAGTTTCAATTCTAAACTCTTCGCCTTCTCCCGGAGTGCTTTTACCTGAAGACGATGATATCTCGATGCGTGTTCCTCACAGATCAACGACTGTGTTTCTCTTTGGCCCTTTGGGCTTCGGGAGTTTCAAACTCCTGCGCTTGCTCCCTCCCAAAGTGGAAGATATGTTGCTTCCTATCCTCAACGAACGAACGACCCAGATGAAATCCAACTCTCCAGCCTTCGAGAGTTCTTGTTCCACACCCTCCTTCTTCTTTTGGAGTGGCTTTCTCCGAAATGGCAGATCTTCTGCCACGTGTCTTCCTCAAATCAAAGGCCCAGGTCTTCTTCCAGACTTCGGCCTTTAGAAGTCTCAACTTCTCCACGCTCTGTTTCTCCCGGAGCGATTTATCAGGAGTCCACGATATAATGACACATGTCCTCCCGCAGATCGACGACTCCCAGCTACTTTGACTATTCGGGTTTCGGAAGTTTCAAACTCCTACGCACTCGTTCCTCCCAGAGTGATTTCACCCGGAGTCCACGATCTGTTGACACGTACCTCCTTCACGATCAACGACTATGCATGACTTAGACACTTCGAGCTTCAGGACTTCGCAAGTCTGTTCTTCTATGCACTTCCAAAAGATTTAAGGCCTGTGCACTTACCTCTGGATCGGATGACTGTCGATCCTCTGCACCCAGATCCAACGACTAGGATCTGTTCTTCCTCTCTGTGTTCTTCTTCTGTCTAGAAGTGGATCTAGCGGTCCATATCTCTCCCTGCAACTCGATTCAACGACTGTTGTTACTCCTCTTGAACTTGCACTTTCTCCCAATATTGGGAAGATTTCTAAATGTTCAAGGATTTTGGCCCTTGAACCTTCTCTTGCAATCCCGCTATCTTGGGACGCCTTCGCTTCTTAGAACATTATCCCTCCTAAGTTTTGGGACTTGGAATAAGTCCTTCTCTATTAACTCTTTGCTCTATCTTTTCTGAGCTTTCAAACTGACTCAGAGCTCCAAAGGATCTCGACCCTTCCACTTCCTTAGAAGATTTCCCTAGTGCCCTCCGGCAACTCGACGCTCGTCCTCCTTGAGCTTGTAAAGTAAAACTACTTTACTTATGGCACACTCCTTGCGCTCGATGAAGTCTTCCAACGACTTCTTTCAACACTCCATCTAAGTGTTGGCCCGGTGCAATCCTTGCACAGGGCTTCCTCCAAAATATTGATTTCTTTCAGGTTCAATAACACACTCCTTGCGTCCTCTCAACGCACACTTGTGGAACTCTACAAAGTATTCAGTAACTCCGAGGTTTCTCTTGAGTTTTGTGATTACTCTGGTGTGTCCTCTTGACACGTTCTTCTCTAATTCAATAGAATTCGGATGCGCACTCTTTGCGCTGGCTACATAACCTCCAATATTCTATTGTGCACTCCTTGCACAGCCTAAGAATCCATAACAACTCTACAACTCATAGATAGATAGTGAAGTCTATCTATCCCCTGCAGATGAATTCTAACACGCATCTACAACATTCATAAACACACACACATAACATTCATTCGATACACATAAACACACAGAAATTTCATATGCGGGAAAAACTGCTTTCTTTCTATTAAGATGAATGTCCGATTACAATATGTGCAGGCTGGACTGTAACAGAGTCTCATCTCTCTCAAACAAACTATTCTACCTCCTATTCAATAACAATACTCCTCTATCCGCCTCATTTGGGCATGCCGTGTATCTACCTATACAGGAAGGTCCTAGGGTTCCCTCAGACTACCTCTTCTATCAAAGTAACAACTAACAACTACTCAAGCTTCATTACATTCAAGACTGAGAGTGAAACTCCCAGACCTCTCGCGATCATTCAGTTTCTGAGCGTTTCGCTCTTCTTCAATCATCCATTCAAAATGGATCTACAGAAAAATGTCAACTTTTAGATTCCAATTAATTTAAAAAAGGCGCGCTATGGTGCTGAGTTGTCCCTCCATGTGGGCTTTGCTGACGATGCTCCTGCATCATATGTGGACTATTTTTTTCTTGCTTAGTCTTCTTGGTGCTTGTGGATGTTGTTATAATGTCTTGTGGACTATTCTCTTAATTATTTTGCTAATCTTTATTGCTTGCTAATCTCTAATAGGAAACATGGAGTTTTGCAATGGCAGTGGCCTAATCTCTAATATTCAACAACTTTGACTATTCATATGCATATGCAATGGACTACTCTCTCTTTTTTCATATGATTAATTTTGTTTCATTTCAGTTCTTTGCTGCTTTGTGGTAGGGAGTTTCTTGGTAGCTTGTAGACTATTTTCAATTGCTCAAAAACTCTCTCTCTCTCTCTCTATATATATGTGTGTGTGTGCTTTAGTTTTTTTTTTTTTTCACACAAGCTAGTGGATTTCTATTAATATAAAAAGGTGTGGCCTAGACCACAAAGTACAAAAAAGAGTTCAAAAAACCACAAGTCCATCTCTATCAAAGCTTCTATTAGCCTAATGATTAACCTCCAACTATTACTTGTCCAAATCATAATACCAATTCTACTCTTGAAAATATAGCTTTGGTAGTATATACCATTTATACAAATTGTTAAAAAAACATACTTTACTTATTATTGACTGGTCTTGGAACATAGTCATTCTCTTGCTGGTCTTGATCCTCAACAACTTCCACAGGTGTATTCAGGTCTGGAAAATTCCCCACTTCAACTGCTTCCCCTCCTGCTTGTCTTGCTACAAAACTTGAATTACCAGGTTCCTCATTCCTACGAGCTATATGTATTTGGAGAGTGACCAAGTGTCTGTGCAAGAAGTCCACTTCATCCTGAAGTTGGCCAATAAGAACACGATGCTGAATAAGAGTATCAAGGGTGAATGATGCTGTAGAACTGAGAGAACTGACACTGATAGACAATCTTTGCCTTTCTTCTATATTGCTAGCCTCCATTTCCTCGTCCAAGTTTTCAGACCAATCCATGTTATCCATAGGATTTTCTTTGTCAAAGAGAATTCATTGAGGTTTGAATTGAATGTTGTAGATGGGATGCTTTAGCACCTCAATCGACCAAGCATGACTTGTTGCATAGTTCCTACTAGTATCTTGCTCCACTCCACTAGAATTGTTCACATGATTGTAACCACCAATTGCTAAATCAGAGCCTAGTCTCTCAAAAGACACCTCGAGGTTGTCTGATGGACCGACCTGGCCAAGCGTCGAGCAACCTAAGCATTTCCAAGGAAAACCAGTCGTCCAGTATTTCACAACTTACAAATAAACCTTGTTCCTATATAAACTCAAATAACCATCAGTTTGACATACCTGCATATCAATAACAGGATTATCGTGCACATGNAGCGTCGAGCAACCTAAGCATTTCCAAGGAAAACCAGTCGTCCAGTATTTCACAACTTACAAATAAACCTTGTTCCTATATAAACTCAAATAACCATCAGTTTGACATACCTGCATATCAATAACAGGATTATCGTGCACATGTTGGCCATGCATCACCCAGATATTGCTAACGATGCCTTCCGAAATTAGGCTGAAGAGAAGTACTTTTTCATCTTTTCCACCTTCCTCCATGATCACCATACACCTCCTCTGCTTCAGAGCCATCAATTTGGGAACTAATTTGAGCCCACACCGTACAAACCTCCTTCATCTGAAGATCCAACCACAAACTAACAGATATAACCCATTAATGAGATTGATTGTGTTCAGACGCCTTATTGAAATTCCTTGAGGAAATAATGTGCATGCCCCTACCACACAGGTGGAGGAACTTGCCACATGCTGTGGGCTCAAGAAACATATGGACACGAGCATGGCTACGGGGGGGGGGGCAAGACCACACACCACTCTGTTCACCCCCACATGACTAGGGGCTAACCAAATGGCCTTATTTGCTAAGGCATCAACTTCTTTCTTATGATGTCTAAAAATATGATAGAATTGAGCCTTAAAACTTTGAAAAGAAACTCTAATGCGGTCCACTAGATTTTCCAGGCCTATATCTCTCGGGGAGGAGGCCTTGATAAAATAGAGAATTGTATTTTTGGTATCTCTGACTATATTTAGGGCATCGATTTGTCTTTACTTTGCTAATTGTACACCAATGAAAAGAGCATATGCTTCTGCTTTGTTATTGGTGGTGGTCCCTAAATTCCAATAATACTCCAATACTCATTTTCCTCTAGGGTCAAAGAGCACCCCTCCCGCACCCGCCTCCCTGATATATATGCTTTAGTTGTAAGCTATATTTACTATTGTTTTTATCTAGCCATGTTTAATCTTAGCTTGGTTATTAATTGGTTTTATGACAGAAAAGTGAACTTTGCATTTGAATTGTTTCACTTTGAGAGAGAGTTCATGTGGTCCAATTCAAGTTTATTTATGATAAGAGTGGTAGACTCTTCTCCCCATTATCGACGACATTTCTAGATCTTGTTCTTTGCTCATTTAGTTAGGATTTAATTAGTTGCATTTTACATTTGAGCATAATGCATTTGCTGCATTCACCCCATCTTTATCTACATTTTTGCGTTTTATATTAGTTACTTAAGATTAGATATATAATATAACATAATAAAACATCTTACCTTGCATAGTGCAGTTGGGCCATTTCAATGATGGAAGCACTAAGTAGGCCTTTTGTTTGAGTAACCTATGCAATTGACGAGGATCAAAAGACCACATCAAAAGATTTGTAAGATGTCATAGATCTAAGAGACCCTTAAGCTCACATTTATCTCTCACTTTTTTCAAATGTTAGAAATGTTTCTTCAATACAACAAGATTAATATCCTTTTATGATACTTTCTTTTTCAAGAATCTTTTTTTCATTTCCCACTCAATTGGGTTGGATCTTCCTTATTATTTTGAATTTCTTATTTTAAATTAAGATTCTTATGTTTTCTTTAAAGATAAATTTATACACTATACCTTTTGTTATAATATACTTTAAAGGTTGATATAAGTCAAATTTAATTTTTTAACAGACATTAATATATAAAATAATCTAAATTAAAATATTGTCCATTAAAACTTGAAATATATATAATTAGATATGTAAAATATTTAATAAATAAGTCGAATAATTTCTTATCAACATCATTCTCATCCCTAATGATTAATATTTTATAAACTTAAATGATTATTTTTTAACATTATATGTACTTTCTTTCTTATAAATTTATATAATTTTTTTCCTTGCCATGATTCCACGAGCATCAAAACCTTTTATCAACACCTCAATTTTATTTTCATATTTACCAAGCCAAGTACATTGGAGAAAAGCAAAATGCTTTTCAATCCAAGCGAAGAGAAATCTAGAACAACTTGCTACTTCCAACACAATTCATGCATTACCCATTGCATGGGGGCCCAACAATTGAGTCCCATGGGGTCATTGCCACTTCGATACCATACACACCTGCAACAATAATGGGACTAAGCTACACATGATAACATTTATAATCTCAACCTATAATTGGGAAGGGCTCTCTTTGCCAATAATTTAGGATCTCCCCCTTTCACAAATGACATCATCCACATGTACTTTGGTAAAAATTATTTTGATACGGTCCCAAGGGTGCATGAGAACACCGACCCCAGCTACATCTACTTTTGCTTTGGTAAAAGTATATCGATTATTAAAGATTTCCTTAACCAGGGTAAGACCTGGTTGTTTGCTTTGGTAAAAGTATAGTGATTATTAAAGATTTCTTTAATCCGGGTAAGACTTGGTTATTAAATTTAATTGTGAGGAAAAAGTTTTATGGTGAAAGCCTTAATTAATTTTAAATTAAAAAGTAGTGGGTTTGTCAATTTATTAAGTTATTTGTTTTTTAAGAATTATGAAAAAACAAAAAAAATTTTCAAAAGAAAAAGTAGTAGATTTGCTTATTTATTAAGTTACCTCGTTTTTATGTTAGTAGGTTGTGTATTTACTTATTTATTAATTTATTTTGTTTTTATATTCTTAATAAAAACTACAACTCCCCATAAGAGTTTTTATGTTAGTAGGTTGTATATTTGCCTATTTATTAGCATACCTAGTTTTTATATTCTTAATAAAAGCTACAATTCCCAACTCTCCATAAGAATTAAGAAAATTGAAAAGAATTTCAAACTAAAAAGTAGTGGGTTTGTCTATTTATTAAGATTGGTTTTTAAGAATTGTGAAAAAATAAAAAGGAATTTCAAAAGAAAAAGTAGTTGTTTTGTTCATTTATTAAGTTACTTCGTTTTATGTTCTTAGTTGTATATTTGCCTATTTATTAACTTACCTCCTTTTTATATTTTTAATTAAAACTAAACTCCCTATAAAAATAATAAAAAATTAAAAAAAAATTTAAACTAAAAATAGTAAGAAAATTAAAAAGAATTTCAAACTAAAAATAGTAAGAAAATTAAAAAGAATTTCAAACTAAAAATAGTAAGAAAATTAAAAAGAATTTCAAACCAAAAAGTAGTGGGTTTGTCTATTTATTAAGATTGGTTTTTAAGAATTGTGAAAAAATAAAAAATAATTTAAAAAAAGTAGTGGTTTTGTTCATTTATTAAGTTATCTTGTTTTTATGTTCTTAGTTGTATATTTGCCTATTTATCAACTTACCTCGTTTTTATATTCTTAATTAAAACTACAACTTCCTATAAAAATAATAAAAAACTAAAAATAATTTCAAACTAAAAAGTAGTGGGTTTTTCTATTTATTAATTTACTTTGTTTTTAAGAATTGTGAAAAAATAAAAAAAAAATTCAAACCAAAAAATAGTGGATTTGTTTATTTATTAAATTACCTAGTTTTATGTTAGTAAGTTGTGTATTTGTCTAATAGCTTAATGATTTACATATAATGGGCTACTAAAAAATAGTCATTGATTGACTTCATAAGAATGGAGATCTCGGGTAGCAAACCTTGAAGCATGGAAAGAAAGAATTGCAGATATTTATACACATTACAATCCATTTCATTTGAGCATATATTCAGAGAGATGAGCAAAAAAGTCTATTGCCAATCAAAATATGCCTTCTACAGTTGTCGTGGAAAGATCACATACACATTATGGATGGAAGGTCAGAAGGGCCCTACTCAATACATTTCTCTATAGTTTTTCCAGGCTCACAGAAGTTTTTTTTGTTTATGATTTTCTTCTATGTATGATCCACCAATAATCTCAGTTATAGACCATGTGTATGTTCCTTCTAGTCAGAGTTTTATGTTTTATAGACACTTAGTCTATAATTTTATGTTTTATTGGCACTCAATGTATAACAGTTAAGGATAGATTATGTAAAAAGATTATATTATGTTTAATAATAATAATAATAATAATCTATTTTTAAGGTCACAGCCAAGCCAACACACCAAATTGATGTATGAGACCCCCTTGTTTGTGAGACAAAGGACCCCCTACCCCTTTGGATTTGAAATAATGTGAAATTTTCATTTAGAAAAGTTATGTATTTGTCCATTTATTATATTAAGATATGGTCTTAAAACTTAATTTTAGTGATGATAAAGTGTTTGTTTGACTTTTTACAACTAAATTAGTTAAAAGATTGTTAAATTAGAAACATAATATTTGAACTATGACTATCTTTACCAATCACAATATCTTACGATATTATAAGTTTTTTTTGACAGTTTACACCTAAATTAGTTAAAAGACAGCTAAATTGGATCATAATATTTGGACCATGACTATCTTCACCAATCACAATATTATATCGGATTAATTTTTTTTTTACATATAAAAATTATTTTTTAAACATTTTTTTTATTTAAAAAATTGTAAATTTCTATACCAACAATGGGAACATGGATATCTCAGAAGTGCAAGTGCAGAATTAGGTTTGAGCAGGAACTTCGTTTCCAGGTCAATTTAAAAAAACAATTGAAAACGCACCTATATATATGTACCCCTTTAACAATCTCAAAAGCATATCTGAACAGCAGAGCTCAAAGCGGGTCTTTATTTTGTTGAGCGATGGAGAACGAAACAAGGATATCCCTTCGTATATCCTTTTGAAATAACGGGAGCGTTTAGCTATATGATAAATTGAGACAAAGAGGTTGCCGGAGCTTGCTATTGGAAGCAGGAAGGGTTTGAAACCGTCCCTACGGGTAAGGATTTTATATTTAACCTAAAAATGAAAGAATGAACAAGGCCTTTTTTCGCGTTCACGGAGAAAAATGAAGAATGTATGGGCATCTATTTGGTAATCCATGAAGTGAACGACGCTTTAACTTTCTTTTTCGTTTATACAGGTTTTTGTCCAATAGTGGCGTGCGTTCGTATTAGATTCCTGGTTTATTATTATTTGTCCGTGTAGTGTGCTTTTGCTTTTGAAATTCTGGTTATTTTGGGGGAAAACAGGCCTTCGATTTGTGCATTTCGTTACAGATTTCTTCGTTTTCAGGTAATTTGTTGGTCGTTGCTATTTGTGCCGTTCATTGCTTCAATTTAGGGCCCGTTTTACTTCAGACGCTGTAAGATTTGGCGGCTTCGCAGGCTTTGTTCTTATTTCCAGTGTTTTCAGCAGAGTTTCGGATTTTATGCCAGATTCGTTTGTTCTTGGATTTTTCATTTTCATTGTCGTATTTTTTTTTTTCTCTCTCTCGTCAATGATTCAATTTGCTTAAAGAGCTTTATAGGCGCTACTGAAATAGCCATAGCCTTAGCATGCGTGAAAGTTTTCATTATTTCTGAGTATATTTATTTAATATATTTTTCACATGAATTTACCTATTGGATGCTTCAAAGCTACTCTGTTTTTGGGCTTGAACCCTACCAGATTGACATTTTGGATATATTTCTCTGCTGTCTCGGGTTTTTGTGATGTAGGATAATGTCTGCCTTCAATCTTGATATTTCCTGTTTTATTGCCTAAAGGCTCTAGCTTTTAGAGGCTGCATACATCTGTCCGTTTTTGAGCATTTTTAAGCTAGCTAAATATTTGCTGCTAAAATCTTGAATTTCTATGTCAGATTTGCAAGAATTTGCTAATTTTCAGCCATGCTCACCGGAAATTAATTATTTTATTTGGGAACTCATATTTTTATCTCGTTTTCTTGACATGAATAATACAGGAGTTCGCTGTGCGCTCATGATAATAGAGTTCAGTTCCCGCCTTGTTGGGTAGTTTTCTTCCGCGACAGGTTCGTCGGGGATCTCTTTCAATCTCTCCCGTTTCTCCCTCGAATGCTACAGTTTATGCTGGCTCTGTAAGATTTATCCACTTTCTAGAACATCCTCGACTATATCTCAGATCTACAGAAGGCTTTCCGTTGAAATATTATCCCCGTCAAATTTGTCCGTTTCTGAATTTAGCTCGGTCAGGCTATTTTGGCCACAGAATATAAATATCCTCCAATCCATTTTCTTCGGGCTTTCTGTTTTTTTTCATACCAGAATTTGCCTTTAATTGTGCTCCTAGACAGACGAGGGGTGAAATTACAGGTCAGTCATCTGCAAGAAGGGATTCGTAGTATTTGCTGCGGATTTCTTCCAAAGTGAACGAACCCTGAGGAAAAGTTGAACGTGAACGCGGAGCCATGTCTCGGAGCTGCTCTCAATGTGGTCACAATGGCCACAACTCTCGTACCTGTGTGGGAAATGCTGTGATGCTCTTTGGGGTTCGTTTGACAGATGGACCAATGAGAAAGAGTGTGAGTATGAATAATTTATCAAATTTATCTCAATATGAGCACTCGGATCCAGCTGAGGACGGTGCTGAAGGCTTTGATGGTTATGTCTCGGATGACCTCGTTCATTCCTCCAGCAATGCCCGTGAGAGGAAGAGGGGTCAGATTTCTTTTCTCCTATTACAACTTCTCGTTTAACTGTTAGCAACACTATTCTGATACATCTAGCGGTTTTTCAATTTTTATTAAGGTTTGGGATTATTTGTGTTGCAGGAGTGCCCTGGACAGAGGAAGAACACCGGATGTTTCTTGTCGGCCTGCAGAAAGTCGGTAAGGGAGATTGGCGGGGCATTTCCAGAAACTTTGTAAAGACAAGAACACCGACGCAGGTTGCTAGCCATGCACAGAAGTATTTCTTACGCCAGAGTAACATGAATAGGAGACGCCGTCGATCGAGTTTATTTGACATCACAACTGATACAGTATGCTTTACTTGCTTTTGCCTTGGATTGTGCATTCTTTGTGCTATATTTGTTGGCCACTTGTGGTTTGAAGGGCTGGAGCATAATAAATTTTTGTAATACTTTTTGCTTTTGTATATATGTTCTGATTTGAAGGATATAGGTTAACTGTTAATGTGTCTTGTAGCTTTTGGTGATGGTTTGGATGTATTCTGTAGTTGTGCTGATGGTGTTGATGTGTTTTGTAGTTTTTGAGCCTTCCAGTTGAAGAAGATCTCGTCCCAGGGACTGGAAACCCCCTTCCATTTCCAAGTCAGCTGAGTTTGGGACAAAGTTCAAGCTTTCCGGCTCCAGAAGCGGGGAATTTCGCTATCCCCGTCACATCTTTTCCGGTTCCTCTGTCTCATGTAGTGCTGCCAGGTCTACCTGTAGGTAAACCACATGAATTGGAGAAACAACAGGAGTTTACACCCATGGACTGCAGTGAGAATCCAGAGTCATCTCCAATGGCATTGACTTCTGAAGCTGCGATGGATGCTTCTGTCAGCCATCCGAATTTCATGGATGTACCTCCTCCACCCCAGTATCGAATATGGAACCCAGCTCTGCCGTTTCCTTCCGTTGAAATCTCAGCAACAGCAGGGTCAAAGCTTGTGAAGCCCATCCCAATTATTCCAACTCCGCCCTTGAAGACTGCTGAATCTACTAAGAAAATAGCCACATCCAGCCAGAAACCTGTAATGGAGCCCTCTCCATTGTCTTTGAAGCTGTCGGAACAATCAAAGCGGCACTCTGCATTCCAGTCAATGACATCCCTTAGTAGCCACGAGATGGAATCGCAAGGAAACCTCGGCAATGTAATCAGCGTGGCCTAAGATGTAGTTGGAGTGGATAGGCCTTCGAAGCTAGTCATGGTTATGAAGGGAATCTATTTAGCTTGTCTGCTGGACCTGCAACTATTCTATTTTTTGTACGTTATATATTAAGGATTTGAACTTTTGCCCAAAGAAGATGCAGATCGTTTATATTTTGGAAGCCAAAATTTTGATTGAACGCATGATAAGAGCATGAGTTAGTGTTTTGTTTATTTATGGAGAAACCCTAAATGTGGCCTTCGTTCGTCCATGGCATACACAGGTTAGAATAATGGTTTTTTACCATTCACAGGGTGCTCCAAGAGGTGCATACAATGGGCTCTTCAAAAGTATCCGTATGAGACAGGAGAATTCCTTGGATCAGTTGAATCTGTTTCCTAATAGATGAATAAAAGGAGCTGTTGTACATCCTCTAAGCAGTGCTAGACATCGCATAATTTACTCAGTAGTTAGGACTGCAATCTGAAGTTGGAAAGGCACGAAAGACATGCCATATTAAATTAGAGATGATTTCATAGTACTGCATTTGACATGGTTTCTTAATATGTCCATGTATTTTTTGGGTCATCATTTCCCCATGCCTTGCCTTGCCTTTGGTCAAGGAAGCTATGTCAACTTAAGCACAGTAAATAGAATTGCATTTAGCATTAGAGTTTTAATCATCTTCTAGAAACTGGATCAAGACCATTTCATTCTGAGTAAGTGGTTACTGGTTCGCTTGAGCTCATTTCTCATTCCTGTGTATATGCTCCGATTAGTTTTCAAAATCTACTTTGGAAAGTGGCATGGATTATTGTTCTTTTGTTGATCCTGACATTAAAAAACAGGGAATGGTTTTTGATTGTTTACTGCTAATTATTGTTCTTTTGTTGATCCTGACATTAAAAAACAGGGAATGGTTTTTGATTGTTTACTGCTAAGATGTGTTGTTAATACATATTTTATTTTTCTTTATTGTTATATGTGTTCCTCCATTCTCATCTCATAGAGATTACTTAATCTTATTTTATGTAGATTTATTTTTTCATATCACTCTACTTTGCAATTAAAATATAACTGTTGCTGCGCAAACGATTTTTAAATGTTAGCTTGCTCAGACTTTCATTTCTTAGTTGTATTCCTCTGTTTTTGACATAATATCCTCTTGTTTTTGCTGAGTATTTGCATTCTAATTTGGCATATACAACTTTGTAGAACTCAAGTTTGCATTCTCAATCATCATGTTATTATGAATTTGGCATATTCAATTTTGTTTAACTCAGTTTTGGTGGCAATTCAAAAATGATTTAATGTCACTGTTACTTATTTGTTCATGCTTATTTTAGCAATTTGCATTTGTACTTATGGTGACAGGGGTGCATATTCTTCAACTAAATCACCGACTGTGATGCGTGTATAAGTTCGTTTAGATAGAATAAATACATTATATTAGCAAAAGTTGTTCAGTGCACATAACAGATGCCTTTATTGTCTTTATCGGATTTACATATATGTTCCACTACAACAGGCGGTGTACATTGTATTGTTTTTATATAAAAGTTTGATGGTAAGAATATCGTGTCCAGATCTGAAATGCACTTGCCATTGATATGGTCACTTGGTCTTTCCTCTTTTGGGGGTCTACATTCTTGGTGTGCAACTTATTTGTCACATCTTATAAGTATTTTCAATTGTTTTTGATGTTTTCAAAGACTTTTTAAAATCAGAATGGAATGGAAACACTATTGATGCTACTGGTTTAGGAATTTTAACTACAAATCTCAATGAAAATTGATTACTTGTTCCGTGAAAGGGACACTACGTCATTTGTTTCCTTCTAGTGAAAGATACCTTGAATCATTTTTTTTTGTTTTCTCACCATTTTGAACAAGGTCACTCTCGTGTTTTAATCCCCTGTTAAGGATTGAACAAACTTCTCTTAAGGTTTTCATTTCACTTACCAGTTCCACTGAAAGAAGTGAGGTGCTAGGATTCCTTTTATTAAGCTTTTTGGAGGGAATAGTGTTATATATGGTAAGACTGTGTTATTCCTTTTACACATCCCGGCCTTGTGCTTTGGTTGCTGCTTGAACAATTTGGGCAGCATCTTTGCTTTAAAATTTTCGTACATCAAAACACCCAAATGTTCCAAATGCTCATTGGCTACATGTTTGCGAATATAGGTGCAGAAGGTGGAATTTAAGTGCGGTGCTTAGAATTATGATTGGAAGAAATATTGTTGAATTCTACTGCATTAGAAGGAAAACAGTGGTATAGAATATCAGAGCAACCCAATATGTTGAATTCCTTCTGGGACCTCCGCTGCCCCGTGGGGTTGGCATTGACCTTGTCTTTTCACGCCGCTGTGTGGTTCAAGTTGCTCTATAAAGTTTCTAGATTGGTTGTAAACGAACGAAGACCACGTAGGCCGTAACGTAGCTTTACGAAAGATCTCAAGGGATCTGGCAGGTCGCAGATGGGAAATATTGGATAGCTTGTTAAAGTATTATCTAAACGTCTTTCTTTATTGTGGCTTACATTTATGCTAGGGGCCCATATGTCGCAATGCCCTCTTAAAAAGCTGGTCCAGATGATGACTGCTTTGTCTGTTTGTTGAACAGGCATTGCCGGATATGCCCGCAGAGAGAGTGGTGTCTGTTGCTGCAGCCGGCCAGCACCGCCTTTAAATAATTATTTTCAATGGATAAACGCACCTCCAATATACTTGGAGAATGCAACGATACATACGACAGTTCGATCGTTATGTTCACTGGGTTTGTCCCCCACCATTTCCCGATCAAGGCACGCACTTGCCACCATCTTGGAATATATGGGGATTCCTTCTATATTTATCCTGACGTATCTAATTTATATCCACACATTTCTATATGTATTAATGTTTATAAGTGGTAAGTCCGTCCTTGTGATTTTTTATTGAATATGTTTGGTAATGACAAAAGTTCTATTAGTATGTTGCCACCATGCTTATCTACATGTGAAAATAAGTATTTATGAATATAAAGAAAGCATGACAATGACATATCTGCAGTTAGAAACGATATAATGTGGACCATTCAATAAGGGTAAAGTTCACGAAGGTTTTGTGAATGTGAAAGCACATGGGCCATTCAACAACGACAATACAAGAAGTTTATGTGAATGGGTTATTTTGCATTGTTCTGATTAAAGGTAACTTTGCAAAAGATAGGTTGTAGACAGATTAGAAATACAAATAAATGAATTTATATAATGTATTATTAATATTCATTTATAAACATTTCTATATATCTTATGATTTATCATATTATTTTTTATTATTTACAATTTTACCATTTAACATAATATTACATTACATATTTCATTTATATATATCTGTATATTTATATTCAATTTAAAATAATATCATATTACATATCATATTTATATTCAATTTAAAATAATATCACATGACATATCTCATATATATATATATATTTAAAACCTCAAAATATAATAAAGTTTCTTTCATATTTGATCATTCAAACTGAATATTTTGAGCCATCCTACCCTGATAGATTATTAGGTTTACGATGTATATTTGGAGTTCAAAATTTGTATTTTACTGCTGATATTCATGTCCTCGGACTCCTGCATTGACAGCTGAGGCGTGGTTCCCAATTTTCAATTAGCTGTATTCGCTTTTATCTGGACGCATGCAACCAATGCATTTGCAGCACCTGGAAGACGGATTATTAAACTTAAGACGGAAATCCAGAGAGAACCCAGATGATATTGTGTATATATTCTAATTAATTATACACCATAATTATGCATATCTTCATGGTCGAATATCTGAACGCTGATGCGCAATCGTGCCTTAAACTAAGCGTTCTTTCCTTTCTTTCTTTGGAATTCGTATTCAAAGAATAATTTATTTATGAGTTGACTTTCGTTTATTTCTCAGCTAAATAGGATTGCAGACATTCCATCAAAATCCAACTATACGTTCCCAATCCACAAAGCCCAG
>ML790491.1:561835-575313 GCA_009831015.1 Picea engelmannii
CATGTGCACGATAATCCTGTTATTGATATGCAGGTATGTCAAACTGATGGTTATTTGAGTTTATATAGGAACAAGGTTTATTTGTAAGTTGTGAAATACTGGACGACTGGTTTTCCTTGGAAATGCTTAGGTTGCTCGACGCTTGGCCAGGTCGGTCCATCAGACAACCTCGAGGTGTCTTTTGAGAGACTAGGCTCTGATTTAGCAATTGGTGGTTACAATCATGTGAACAATTCTAGTGGAGTGGAGCAAGATACTAGTAGGAACTATGCAACAAGTCATGCTTGGTCGATTGAGGTGCTAAAGCATCCCATCTACAACATTCAATTCAAACCTCAATGAATTCTCTTTGACAAAGAAAATCCTATGGATAACATGGATTGGTCTGAAAACTTGGACGAGGAAATGGAGGCTAGCAATATAGAAGAAAGGCAAAGATTGTCTATCAGTGTCAGTTCTCTCAGTTCTACAGCATCATTCACCCTTGATACTCTTATTCAGCATCGTGTTCTTATTGGCCAACTTCAGGATGAAGTGGACTTCTTGCACAGACACTTGGTCACTCTCCAAATACATATAGCTCGTAGGAATGAGGAACCTGGTAATTCAAGTTTTGTAGCAAGACAAGCAGGAGGGGAAGCAGTTGAAGTGGGGAATTTTCCAGACCTGAATACACCTGTGGAAGTTGTTGAGGATCAAGACCAGCAAGAGAATGACTATGTTCCAAGACCAGTCAATAATAAGTAAAGTATGTTTTTTTAACAATTTGTATAAATGGTATATACTACCAAAGCTATATTTTCAAGAGTAGAATTGGTATTATGATTTGGACAAGTAATAGTTGGAGGTTAATCATTAGGCTAATAGAAGCTTTGATAGAGATGGACTTGTGGTTTTTTGAACTCTTTTTTGTACTTTGTGGTCTAGGCCACACCTTTTTATATTAATAGAAATCCACTAGCTTGTGTGAAAAAAAAAAAAAACTAAAGCACACACACACATATATATAGAGAGAGAGAGAGAGAGTTTTTGAGCAATTGAAAATAGTCTACAAGCTACCAAGAAACTCCCTACCACAAAGCAGCAAAGAACTGAAATGAAACAAAATTAATCATATGAAAAAAGAGAGAGTAGTCCATTGCATATGCATATGAATAGTCAAAGTTGTTGAATATTAGAGATTAGGCCACTGCCATTGCAAAACTCCATGTTTCCTATTAGAGATTAGCAAGCAATAAAGATTAGCAAAATAATTAAGAGAATAGTCCACAAGACATTATAACAACATCCACAAGCACCAAGAAGACTAAGCAAGAAAAAAATAGTCCACATATGATGCAGGAGCATCGTCAGCAAAGCCCACATGGAGGGACAACTCAGCACCATAGCGCGCCTTTTTTAAATTAATTGGAATCTAAAAGTTGACATTTTTCTGTAGATCCATTTTGAATGGATGATTGAAGAAGAGCGAAACGCTCAGAAACTGAATGATCGCGAGAGGTCTGGGAGTTTCACTCTCAGTCTTGAATGTAATGAAGCTTGAGTAGTTGTTAGTTGTTACTTCGATAGAAGAGGTAGTCTGAGGGAACCCTAGGACCTTCCTGTATAGGTAGATACACAGCATGCCCAAATGAGGCGGCTAGAGGAGTATTGTTATTGAATAGGAGGTAGAATAGTTTGTTTGAGAGAGTTGAGACTCTGTTACAGTCCAACCTGCACATATTGTAATCGGACATTCATCTTAATAGAAAGAAAGTGGTTTTTCCCGCATATGAAATTTCTGTGTGTTTATGTGTATCGAATGAATGTTATGTGTGTGTGTTTATGAATGTTGTAGATGCATGTTAGAATTCATCTGCAGGGGATAGATAGACTTCACTATATGTCTATGAGTTGTAGAGTTGTTATGGATTCTTAGGCTATGCAAGGAGTGCACAACATAATATTGGAGGTTCTGTAGCCAGCGCAAAGAGTGTGGATCCGAATTCTATTGAATTAGAGAAGAACGTGTCAAGAGGACACACCAGAGTAATCACAAAACTCAAGAGAAGCCTCGGAGTTACTGAATACTCTGTAGAGTTCCACAAGTGTGCGTTGAGAGGACGCAAGGAGTGCGTTATTGAACCCGAAAGAAATCAAGATTTTGGAGGAAGACCTATGCAAGGATTGCACTGGGCCAACACTTAGATGGAGTGTTGAAAGAAGTCGTTGGAAGACTTCATCGAGCGCAAGGAGTGTGCCATAAGTAAAGTAGTTTTTCTTTACAAGCTCAAGGAGGACGAGCATTGAGTTGCCAGGAGGGCACTAGGGAAATCTTCTAAGGAAGTGGAAGGGTCGAGATCCTTTGGAGCTCTGAGTCAGTTCGAAAGCTCAGAAGAGATAGAGAAAAGAGTTAATAGAGAAGGACTTATTCCAAGTCCCAAAACTTAGGAGGGATAATGTCCTAAGAAGTGAAGGTGCCCCAAGATAGCGGGATTGCAGGAGAAGGTTCAAGGGCCAAAATCCTTGAACATTTAGAAATCTTCCCAATTTTGGGAGAAAGTGCAAGTTCAAGAGGAGTAACAGTAGTCGTTGAATCGAGTTGCAGGGAGAGATCTGGACCGCTAGATCCACTTCTAGACAGAAGAAGAATGCAGAGGGGAAGAACAGATCCCAGTCGTTGGATCTGGGCGCAGAGGATCGACAATCATCTGATCCATAGGTAAGTGCACAGGCCTTAAATCTTTTGGAAGTGCACAGAAGAACGGACTTGCGAAGTCCTGAAGCTCGAAGTGTCTAAGTCACGCATAGTCATTGATCATGAAGGAGGTATGTGTCAACAGATCGTGGACTCCGGGTGAAATCACTCTGGGAGGAACGAGTGCGTAGGAGTTTGAAACTCCCAAAGCCCGAATAGTCAAAGTAGCTGGGAGTCGTCGATCTGCGGGAGGACATGTGTCATTAGATCGTGGACTCCTGATAAATCGCTCCAAGAGAAACAGAGCGTGGAGAAGTTGAGACTTCTAAAGGTCGAAGTCCCGAAGAAGACTTGGGCATTTGATTTGAGGAAGACACGTGGAAAAAGATCTACCATTTCGGAGAAAGCTACTCCAAAAGAAGAAGGAGGGTGTGGAACAAGAACTCTCGAAGGCCGGAGAGTCGGATTTCATCTGGGTCGTTCGTTCGTTGAGGATAGGCAGCAACAGATCTTCCACTTCGAAAGATAACCACTTCGGGAGGGAGCAGGTGTAGGAGTTTGAAACTCCCGAAGCCCGAAGGGCCAAAGAGAAACACAATCGTTGATCTGTGAGGAACACGCATTGAGAGATCGTCGTCTTCAGGTAAAAGCACTCCGAGAGAAGGCGAAGAGTTTAGAATTGAAACTCCCGAATCCTGAAAGGCAAAATCGATCGTAGCCGTCGATTTGAGAGTTGGACACGCGCCGATAGATTGGGAGATCGGGGAGCACGTGCTCAAGGAGGACAAAGGTCGTTGATTGGAAGTTGACCAAGGCAAAAAGAGGACATATTGTAGTCATTGATCAAGAGGCATTGTCGAGATTCAGAGATCAATGGACACACTTAATTGTAGGGCCAGGAAGTGCTTGGACTTTAAAATTCTGAGAGCGGGCCGCAATTGAAACCACGGCATTGCTAAACAGGCGTGTGGAAGTGTCTAGTGAATTGCGGGGAGAAAAGCAGTGTGATCTCAAACCACTTTCATCCTCTCCTCAATCACGTGTTTCCATGAAAGAAAGGACCTCGCGAGGGGAGCTAGTGTCTGTTAATTAATTCCTTCGAAGAGGCCAGGAAAGAGCCCGTGGGTTTGACAGAATCTGCACGAAGAAGGAAAGGGGACCTGTGTAGATTGATTGGGGTCTAATAAAGGCCCGAAGAGTCGATCTGACTCCTTGATTTGACTGATCCTAGACCGAGAGTTTGAGCAGCCCCAAGGGGAGAAGGGGGGTTTGCATCAAGTGGTATCAGAGTTGATTTTCGTCTGTAGATTTCAGGCGAAGGAGATGAAGGAGATAGTCTGACTACATCAAGTAGTATCAAGAGCTTGAATTTGTATGTAGACAACAAGCAAAGGGAGAAGACATAGTATTGATGCTCTGTGGATGATGGTTGCACGTACGCAACAACAATTGGACAATGAGGTAGGCTGCAGGGAAAAATTGGAAATTCTCTGTGTAACAGAATAATGCACAAACTTTCTAGGAGGGCAAGCAGAGGGTGAAAATGGCTACTCGAGGCCATAGGCATGGTCAAGATAAATACCACCAACAGATGAAGAAAGAACATGTAGACAAGGAGCTCAAGGAGATAAGAGAGAAGATGGAAAAACTAGCATTGAAGATGCAGCAGGAGCCAAAGGTACACTGGACATATGAATGGCCTTTGAAGAGGAAAGCAGAGTGGCATGTCCATAAGTTGTTAGCCAGAAGGAAACAACATGTAATGAGGAAGTGGCTGAGGCATGCTGAAAACCTCAGTGGCATAGAGGAGAAAGTGATTCACATCCGTGAACCAGATATTGGGAGGAACCTCAGTGATGAGGAGGAGGTGAGATAAGTTAAAGGTCTCATAAACTGCCAGGAGGGCAGAGATGAATTTTCATATTGCCAGGGGGGCAATGAGATGAGATCAGTTGAAGATCTCATAGAATGCCAGGAGGGAAAAAGACATATCTCAAATTGCCAAGTGGGAAAGGAAGGAGAGAGGAGACTATCTAAAGGTCTCATCGACTCAGCTGAGAGTTCATATCAGCAAGGAGAGCTGGTGGAGGAGGATTAGAAATGCATTTTGATCATCGGGGGAATTCAAATATTCTTGCCAAATAGTCCAGCAGAGGCTAGTACATGTGTTTCATATGAGGAGGTGGTGCAACAAGAATCTAAGAAAGAGGCCATTGGGCCAAATGATTTTAAGAATAATTGTGCCTGTGATGCAGGTACCACAGAGAAAAGACAACCGGCAAAGACTTTCAAAGAGGGGGAGAAGGAGCAAACACTAATGTCTACCCCAGCAGAAAAAGAGGAGAATTCAGATGAATTGCTCACTCAATGGGACCAAGAGATGAAGATGTTGGAGGATTGGTTGGAAAATCCAAAACTAGAAGATGGTTGCCAGGAGATAGTCATGCAGATTGCAGAAGAAGAGCATTCAACAGAATTGCTCAAAAATTTCAGCTCGTGAGTTGAACAGGAGATGACTGCAGCACTGGAGCCTGCAACAAAAGAGGAAGCATACACCATAGATTTTGTTGAGTTGTACAAGGAACTGGAATCCCTGGAGAGAAAGGTAAATATGTAGAGTAGGCATCTCCAACATGTCAAATTGGAAACAGGTGGAGGAGCATACCATCCTGGGGAGCAACTGGAGGAAGTTGGAGTTGAACCAACACAAGAGGAGATGACAGAAGTCAATCTGTCATAGGCGGAAGATGAGCAGCAACTCAGTGGTGAGATTGCATAACTGGAGTCTGTAGCAAAGTGGCCAACTAGTGCCACGGGAGATGAAGATAAAATGAAAGTTCAGATTAATCAGATTGGTAAAAAGGAGAAAGAGCACACATTTCAATGTGCCCAAGAGATGGAGAAATAAGAGCATTCGGTGGAATTGCTCAAAATTTTCAGCCAAGGAGTTTAGCAAGAGATAACTGTAGGATGCGAACCTACAACAGAGGATGAAACAAAAGATAGCATGGATCTTGTTGATCTGTGTGAAGAGCTGGAAGCCCTGGAGAGAAGGGTAAAAATACAAAAGCATCTTATCCAATAATTCAAGTTGGAAATTGATGGAGAGAAGAGAAAACAGAGCATAGTGCAGGGGGGAAACCAGCCAGTGGACCAACGGGACAAAGAAATAGAGGAGATAAGAGATTGATGTTGTAAGAAGCACAAGAAGCATTCATCAGAGAAGTATGGGATAGAAGAAAACCTGCAGTAGCAACAAGGAAAAAGAAGCATCAAGGAAAAGGAGCAGATGAACAACTCCAAGAGAAAGTATGGGACCCTATAGGATCTCAACAACATGGTAGAGGGAGCCATGAGCAGGATCTCATGATTTTCCCAGCAACAAAGTATGATGCAGGAGCATCATTAGCAAAGCCCACATGGAGGGACAACTCAACACCACAACGTGCCTTTTTTAAATTAATTGGAATCTAAAAGCTGACATTTTTCTATAGATTAGTTTTGAACGGATGATTGAAGAAGAGTGAAATGCTCGAAAACTAAATGATTGTGAGAGGTTTGGGAGTTTCACTCTCAGTCTTGAATGTAACGGAGCTTGAGTAGTTGTTAGTTGTTACTTTGATAGAAGAGGTAGTCGGAGGGAACCCTAGGACCTTCCTGTATAGGTAGATACATGGCATGCCCAAATGAGGCGGCTGGAGGAGTATTGTTATTGAATAGGAGGTAGAATAGTTTGTTTTGAGAAAGTCGAGACTCTGTTACTACCCAACCTGCATATATTGTAATCAGACGTTCATCTTAATAGAAAGAAAGGATTTTTTTCCCGCATATGAACTTTCTGTGTGTTTATGTGTATCGAATGAATGTTATGTGTGTGTGTTTATGAATGTTGTAGATGCATGTTAGAATTCATCTACAGGGGATAGATAGACTTCATTATCTGTCTATGAGTTATAGAGTTGTTATGGATTCTTAGGCTGTGCAAGGAGTGCACAACAAAATATTGGAGGTTATGTAGCCAACACAAAGAGTGCGCATCTGAATTCTATTGAGTTAGAGAAGAACGTGTCAAGAGGACACACCAGAGTAATCACAAAACTCAAGAGAAACCTCAGAGTTACTAAATACTCTGTAGAGTTCTGCAAGTGTGTGTTGAGAGGACAGAAGGAGTGCATTATTGAACCTAAAAGAAATCAAGATTTTGGAGGAAGACATGTGCAAGGATTGCACCAGGCCAACACTTAGATGGAGTGTTGAAGAGGTCGTTGGAAGACTTCATCGAGCGCAAGGAGTGTGCCATAAGTAAAGTAGTTTTACTTTACAAGCTCAAGGAGGACGAGCGTTGGGTTGCCAGGAGGGCACCAGGGAAATATTTTAAGGAAGTGGAAGGGTTGAGATTCTTTGGAGCTCTGAGTCAGTTCGAAATATCATAAGAGATCGAGAAAAGAGTGAATAGAGAAGGACTTATTCCAAGTCCCAAAGCTTAGGAGGGATAATGTCCTAAGAAGCGAAGACGTCCCAAGATAGCGGGATCGCAGGAGAAGGTTCAAGGGCCAAAATCCTTGAACACTTAGAAATCTTCCCAATTTTGAGAGAAAGTGCAAGTTCAGGAGGAGTAACAACAGTCGTTGAATCGAGTTGCAGGAAGAGATCTGAACCGCTAGATCCACGTCTAGACAGAAGAAGAACACATAGGGGAAGAACAAATCCCAGCCGTTGGATCTGGCCGTAGAGGATCGATAGTTGTCCGATACAGAGGTAAGTGCACGAGCCTTAAATCTTTTGGAAGTGAACAAAAGAAAGGACTTGCGAAGTCCTGAATCCCGAAGTGTTGAAGTCATGCATAGTCATTGATCGTGAAGGAGGTACGTGTCAACAGATCGTGGACTCCGGGTGAAAGCACTCCGGGAGGAACGTGTGTGTAGGAGTTTGAAACTCCCGAAGCCAGAATAGCCGAAGTAGCCGGGGGCCGTCAATCTACGGGAGGACATGCGTTGTTAGATCGTGGACTCTGAATAAATTTCTTCGAGAGAAACAGAGTGTGGAGAAGTTGAGACTTCTGAAGGCCGAAGTCCCGAAGAGGACCTAGGCCTTTGATTTGAGAAAGATGGAAGAAGATCTGCCATTTTGGATAAAGCCACTCCGGAAGAAGAAGGAGGGCGTGAAACAAGAACTCCCGAAAGCCGGAGAGTCGGAGTTTATCTGGGTCGTTTGTTCATTGAGGACAGGCATCAACAGATCTTCCACTTCAGAAGATAGCCACTTCGAGAGGGAGAAGGCGCAGAAGTTTGAAACTCCCGAAGCCCGAAGTGTCGAAGAGAACCACAGTCGTTGATCTTTGAGGAACATGCGTCGACAGATCATCGTCTTCAGATAAAAGCACTCTGGGAGAAGGCAAAGAGTTTAGAATTGAAACTCTTGAAGCCCGAAAGGAGAAATCGATTGTAATCGTCGATTTGAGAGGAGGACACGTGACGATATATTGGGAGACCAAGGAGTGCGTGCTCAAGAAGGACAGAGGTCATTGACTGGCAGTTGACTAAGGTAGAAAGATGACATATTGTATCCGTTGATCAAGAGGCATTGCCGAGATTCAGAGATCAACGGTCACGCTTAATTGCAGGGCCAGGAAGTGCTCGGACTTTAAAATTCTGAGAGTGGGCCACAATTGAAACCACGGTATTGCTAAACAGACAAGTGGCAATGGCTAGTGAATTCCGGGGAGAAAATCGGTGTGGTCTCAAACCAATTTTGATCGCTCCACAATCACATGTTTCCATGAGGACATAGCTCGAGGTCATATGTGAAAGCAAGGACCTCGCGAGGGGAGCTAGTGTCTGTTAATTAATTCCTTCGAAGAGGACAGGAAAGAGCCCGTGGGTTTGAAAGAACCTAAACGAAGAAGGAAAGGGGACCTGTGTAGATTTATTGGGGTCTAATAAAGGCCTGAAGAGTCGATCTGACTCCTTGATTTGAATGATCCTAGACCGGGAGGTCGAGCAACCCCGAGGGGAGAAGGGGGGTCTGCATCAACATACAAATACAATGTCCAAGAGTATTGATCCAGATTATTTTGAGAACGAAATGAAGGAGAAAATATAATAATTAAATACAAAGATATATTTCTAGAAACACAGAGATATAGTAATGCACATTTTTTATTAATGAAAGAAATGTACAAAAACTATAAAAATATAGAGTGAATGAACTCCCTAGAATGGTGGCAGCTTATCTCTGAGAAGAGATGTGATGGCTACACTCATTCGCAAGAAGGTGATGTTTTCAATGAGGCTCCAAATTCCTTTTTAACATAAATAAAATCCAAAACCCTAACCCCAAAAGATGAAACGCCAAAAGGTTTGCGGGCCTCGATGGGGGTAGTTGATACATCAACTTTCCGAGGGCGTAATTGTTGCATACGATCTTCGTTTGGGGCGCAAGATAGCTCGTTGGAAAGGTCTATCAGAGGACAACACATTTGTTTCAACCTAGAATTTTCTTCCTACTATATGCCAGGCACTATTAAGCCCAAAAAATGTCGTTTAGGGCCTCAAAACGGCCCCTGAAGGTCAGGACCTGAAAAATTGTAGAAAAATTGCCAAGGTGGAAACCCATGTTTTGAGCCAGTGGAATAGGTGGGTGACCATCGATATCCGTCTAGATCAATATTTCCCCCTTAGGAAGCAATGGTCCCCATTTCGTCAGGTTCCTATGGGAGATGGGGAAGCTTTTACTTAATATGAACCTTGGTGATTTGCTTTCCTTGCTGCAGAAGTTGTCTTGCTTAGCTTGTTGAAGGTCATTATGAACCTATTGCTCGAGGGGTTGGATCTATTCAACCGATCTAGTTGCATGATATTCTTGAGTGTGGGAGGACTCTGTTGATGAAGATGCAACATGAGGAGTATGAAGGGCTATGTTATAACTTTGCTTGATTAGACAGTGTGGAAGCACCGACGTAGGTGAAGCAACAATATTTCTACGCCCTTATATAATCTGCTTCTGCTATATAGAAAGGTCTTGGGTTGAGGTTGTAGTGGTTGCAATTTCCTTTTGTTCACCTTCTGACTAGATTGTGAAGAGGCTAAACTTTACGGTATGAGAGATTACTTTGAAGCATTGTTTTGTCGAGGTAGTAGTCAGAACTACCTCTGGTATCCGGTAGAGTTGAACCCCCAAAGTAACAATGACACTATGGGGCTGAGACTCATAAACATCATGATTCTTCCACATATATGGTTGGCCTAACATAACATTACAGACTTCCAGTGGGGCAACATCACACCGTACCTCATCCTTGAATGGCTTGATGTCGTAGGACAGGAGACATTGTTGGCTGACATGAAGATCTCGACCCTCGCGAAGCCACCCGATGTTGTATGGTTGTGGGTGTGGTGTTGTCGAAAAATACAACTGCTTGAAAACCTCTGTTGAGATTAGGTTCTTCTAGCTTTCGCTATCAACAATAAAATGTAGCGGGTTCCCCTTCAACCACATCTGTGAATGGAAGATGCACTCCCCCTCCTTAGGATCCTTTGGTTCTTCTGGTTGGATTGTTGTGGTCCTGACAGTAGCAGTCGGTTCTTCACCAATGATCTGTTTCCTTTTATTATTTTTTGAATCAGAGTCCAAGTCGGGCTCGGCTCTGTTTCTTTGAGCTTGACCACCAATGATTGTTTTGAGCGACATTCATCGATGTTGTGCCAAGGGCTTTTGTGTAAGTCAAACCACTTCCCAATGTCCTTCTTCATCTTCCAGTTACCCTTCTTTTCCCGTGGCTTGGACTGGTTGTTTTGAGGTTGAATATTATGTGAGTTAGGGTTGCCTTTACCATACTTTGGTTGTTGCAGATTTGCAGACCCAAATTCCCACTTGTTTTACTGCTTAAATTTCTACTCAATTTTGGCAGCATATCAATAAGTGGCTCCTAGTGATGAGATGTCCATAAACTCCATTTCAGTTTGGATGTACTTGTGTAGAGCCCAGTAGTATTTTAGAACCAAGTTTCGCTCGGATTCTTTGATACCCATCTTGGTGCACAAGGTATGGAAGGTATTTGTGAACCATGGCAGTGTTTGGTCCCTTTCTTGATGCAACGTGGTCCATCTCATGTACTGGTCGTCATAGTTTCCAACATGGTAATATTGCTCCTTGACTGCATCCATAAAAATTCCCAAATGGGCTCAGCCCCAAATATTCCAGACTCCTCTGTGGAATTTTTCTCCCAGTAAGTTTCCCACCAATGTTTCACATGGGGGACAACCTTAAGGAGTGCGAAGGTGATCTTTTCTCTATCAGAAAAATTGTGGATAGAAAAATAACCTTTTAGTAGATTTAACCACTTTTCCAAAGCATTCGAATCGATCTGACCTTCAAATATGGGAATATCAAAATTAACTTGTACTTTGAATTGGGCAATGTCTCCAAAGAAACTGCTTGACAAAGACGCTCCTGCTATTGTTAGTAATCGTTGAAGGATTTGGGAAAAATTCTCCAACATATCGTTCCTCTGTTGCGCGAGGGATTTCACGAGAAACAACTTGATAGGATCTTATGCTCCCTTGTCTCTCTTTTCTTCTGCCATGGGAGGCCGCTTGGGCTAGCAAGAGTGGTTTTCCTCAAGAGAAACTAGCTCGAGATCCAACTCTCTATACCCTGACCTCGTTAGGGACATGCACTAAGAAACGACAAGGAGTAACATGCTCTTATACCACTGATCCAGATTATTTTGAGAATGAAATGGAAGAAATATAACAAGTAAATATACAAATATATTTATAGAAACATATAGATACAGTAATGCACAATTTTTATTAATGAAATAAATGTACATAAACTGTAAAAATACAGAGTGAATGAACTCACTAGAATGGTGGAACTTTATCTCTGAGAAGAGATGTGATGGATACACTCATTTGCAAGAAGATGATGTTTTCAATGAGGCTCCAAATTCCTTTCTAACATAAATAAAATCCAAAACCCTAACTCTGGAAGATGAAATTCCAAAAGGTTTGTGGGCCTCGATGGGGGTAGTTGATATGTCAACTTCCTGAGGGCATAAATTTTGCATACGATCTTTGTTTGGGATGCACGATAGCTCGTTAGAAAGGTCTAGCCAAGGAAAACACATTTCGTTCAACCTGGTATTTACTTGAGTTTATATTTTAGGGGTTGTCGATCCCAAAAAACGTCGTTTAGGGCCTCAAAATGGCCCCGGAAGTTCACGAACCAAAAAACCATAGAAAAACTACCAAGGTGGAAACCCATGTCTTGAGCTTGAGTGGAATAGGTGGGTGGCCACCGATATCCATTTGGATAAAGTATGAAGAAACTCGATAACAACAATCTCTTTATTAACATATGAAGATAGCTTGCAATGACAAAAAGAGGACCTTTTGCTTGAAGGGAATGATTACATTTACAAGTCTAGTTCATGGTTCTTGGCCTTCCAACTTCCTAACCCTTTATCTACCCTAGATTACTCTTGATTTTTTCAAGCTCTGAACTCATTACAAACTTTTTCATCCCTACTTTGACTTTTCAACTAGTTTGTGAGAACAAAATGCATTAAAAATAAGAAATTACAAATTGCTCACACAAGTGAGACTTAATCAATCATATCTAGGCATTATTTGCATCTATTTTTAACTTATGTTTGGCACTTATGGAACTTGTGCTTTGGCCTATACACTCTCCAATTTTTTTATTCTTAAGCACTCTTTGCATTTGCATTCCACTAAAAATTGCATTGTCTTTACATTTATCTATCGTCCTCTATGCTTCGTCCTCCTTTAGGCAAGGAACTTGCACAATGAGAAAATCTATATTACAAGGTTGTGGTAGTATTCCTTCTTTCTCTCTCTCTCTCTAAATTTTGGTAAATAGAGTAATGAAATATTGAGAAGGAAAAATAATGAAAGAGAACCTCAACCACCATAATCAATAAGAGAAGTAAGTTGATATATCATTTAGTAACCAAGCAAGTAAAGTACTTGTTATCTCACAAATTCTTTGTTTGATAAAGGACGGGGAATCGTTATAAGGTAACACATGAGATGATAATGAATAACAAAATAAGCATGGAGTTGATCTCTCTTATGCTTTGTTCAATGAGAGTATAAGATATAAATCAATTCATACAACACAAAGAATTAAATCAACAATTTACATAAAATAAATTGTGTCAATAACTAACAAACCCTGCCAATAGTTTAATAAAACATAGTAGCCATGAATTGTCAGCCAAGTGTGATCCATATTACATTAAGAATGAAATGAGATTCAAAGAAAACTATAGCAGAGAACACAAAAATACAGTGAAACCCAACTTCTATTAATGAATAAAATAGTAGAATTTTGTAGAATGCAAACTGGTTAGAATGGTGGTAGCTTATATCTAAAAAGAAAGACATGTCGACTATCCTCATTCGCAAAAATATAATACAATGGGCCACAAGAATGGCCTTTTAAAATAAATCAAGAAACCTAAAGGTCGATAACCCTAACCCTAGGAGCTGAAGCGCTAAAATGTTTGTGGGCCCTAGGGTGGCTAGTTGATGCGTCGACTTCCCAAGGGCGCTACTTTTGCATACAATCTTCGTTTGGGGAATTTAGTAGCTCGTTGGAAATATATAATCGAGAAGTAAAATAATTGGTAGGGGCTAGGGATGTCACGAAAAACCTAGGCTTCAGAATGACAAAAAAACATTGTTTACGGCCTCAAAACAACCACAGAAGTTTAGGACTCGAAAATCATAACAAAAATGGCCAGGATGGAGAACCATGATGAGTCAATGGAATA
>ML790491.1:575340-586389 GCA_009831015.1 Picea engelmannii
TGTGTCAAGTTCCCTCGAGAGGTGGGGAAAATTTTGTTAAATCTGAACCTTAATGAGCCACTTGCCTTGCTGAAGTAGTCATCCTGCATTGCCAACTCGATAGAGTTGTATTTTTTGTTGGTGGGTTCCCTTCATCCTAGTGTCGATGATCCAATCCACTATATCTTGCGCAATGTAGTCATAATTGAGTTCTATAGGGGCCAATTTATCATCCACCTCCAAGGTGTCCAATGGAGGTGGGAAATATGATTGAAGCAACTCCATATTAAATATTGGGTGCAAGCCAAGGAAAGGAGGAATACTCAATTCAAAATCATTTTCACCCACAACCTTTGTGATGGTGTAAGGCCCATATTGGAGTGGTATGAGCTTCCTATGGGGGGTTGTGAGGCGCTCTTTCTGCAAATGCAACCACACCTTGTCACCAACTTGAAACTTGTGAGGAACTCGATGCTCATCATGTCGTTGTGTATACTGGGCATTACCCTTCTCCAAGATATCATGAACCTATTGTTGGATGTGTTGGATTCGTTCAAAAAATTTGGATGCTATGTCTGACTCAGTATGAGCATGGGAGGACTCTGTCGGGGAAGATGGAATGAGCAGAGCTACATGAATGGGGGCCAATGGTTGGAACCCCAAACACACCTAAAAAAGGTTGTGGCCAATGGACTTGTGGAGGAATTTGTTATAGCTATGTTAAATATATGGAAGGCTCTCATCCCATGTAGGTGGATGCTTAGAGTTGTACATGCATAGGATATGAACAATGATCCCATTGACCACCTTTGTCTATCCATTTGTTTTGGGATGAAAGGTAGTCGATTGGTCAACTTGGTGTCCATCAGAGACCATAGGTTGGACCAAAAGGTGTTGAGGAACCTGTGGTCTCTATCAGAAATGATGGTCTATGGTAGCCCAAAATGAACCCAAACATGTGCAAAGAAGAGTTTAGTAGTGACCATGTATGTAATAATATGTTTATAGGGAGTCAAAATGGCCATCTTAGAGAACCTATCGACGACCACAAAAACACAATCGTGACCATTTTTGGTGGAGGGAAACCATAACATGTGGGCTTGCCTGGTGTAGGGAGAGGAGTGTATAGCCCTTCCTTCTTGATAGACGACTTAGTGATGGCACATGCAGTGCACGAACTGATGTACTGGTCGATGTCGTGTCAAAGCTTGGGCTAGTAGATATGCTTATAAATTATTGTTATTGTCTTCTCCAACCCGAAGTGCCATGCCACTCGAATGTAATGTGCCTCCAAAATTATCTTTTCACACTCGCTTGAAGGAACACAAATATGGCCGAGATAACATACGAGCGCATCCTAGAGGTGGAAGTTCAAAACTTGTTTATTGGAACTCGAGGTATGATAAGTAGCAATGAAATAAGAGTCATTCTTGTATAATTATGGTCACCTAGAGGTCTTGTGCCCACAATAATTAAGAACTTTGGTGAGGGTCACAACCGGGGGCCGACCAAGGCAATCAACAACACAGTTGGTGTTTCCCTTCTTGTACTTAATCTTCAAGTGGAATTGTTGCAAGCATGTGGACCATTTCTGATGGTGGCCACTCTATAGCTTTCCTTGTGTTTGAATGAATTGCAAAGGCTTGTGATCAGTGTGAATGATTGTTTCCTTGCCCAAAATGTAATGCTTCCACTATAACCATGCATGCACGATGGAGTGCATCTCTTTGTCATAGGTGGAATACCCACAAACAACAACAAACAATATCTCACTATGATAGGAAACCAGATGTCCCTGTTGAGTGAGGATAACATCGATAGCATAGTCAAAGGCATATTCCTCGATCTCGAATGGCTATTGTAGATCTAGTAATGTGAGGACTAGTGTCAAACAAAGGCAATGTTTCAGATCTTGGAATGTTTTCTTCTATGATTCAGACTAGAGAAACTTAGCTTTATCTCCCCCCTTGGTCACTTGACTTAATGGCCAAGATATATGAGAGAATCTCAACATGAATCCACAGTAGAAGTTGGAAAGGCCCAAGAAGATATGGAGCTCTGTCTGAGTTGTCAGGGCTGGCTAATCGTGAATGAATTGGATCTTGGCTAGCTCCACATGCACCCCATGTTCATCCATGATGTATCCTAAGTATTGGATTCTTTGTTTGTCGAATGAGAATTTCTCTAGGCTGGAATTTAAATTTTGTTTCCACAAGGTTATCAGGACCTGCTAAATGTGTTGCATGTGCTCTGCCTAGGTCCAGTTAAAGATGAGGATTCCATCCAAACAGACCACCATAAAAGAGTTTGTGAATGGTTGCAAGATATCATCCATCATCCTCATGAATTCCATTTGAGCATTAGTCAATCCAAAAGGCACGACCAACCACTCAAAGAGGCCTTCTTTAGAGTTGCAGGTTGTCTTCCATACATCAGTTGATTCTATCTAAACTTAGTGATAGCCTGACTTTAGATTAATCTTGTTGAAGAACTTGGAACCCTTGAGTTAATCAAGAAGATTTTTAATCCTAAATATCGAATATCAATTCTTGACAGTGATTTTATTTAGGGTTGTATAGTCAATACAAAGTTGCCACGTTCCATCCTTCTTCTACATCAACACAATTGGGCTCCCACAAGGTGAGGATCTTGGTTGAATGCGGTCCTTGTGGATGATCTCATGAATTTGACTCTTTATTTCCCCATTCTCCAAAAGGAAGCATTCATATATTTGGCCATTGGGCAAGGGAGCACCAAGTATCAAATCAATGGGATGTTTGAATTGACAATGTAGAGGCACCCCTACAAATGAAGCGAAGAGGTCTCTGTATTCCTCAACAAGCTTGTCCACTTGTTTTTGTTGTGTAGAGAGACCCTGTGTTGAAGTCATGGTGGTCATAGTGACCTTTCATTCCCCTTCTTATCAAACCATGAAGACGACAAACTTCGTAGTCTGTGAGTTTAATTTTCGGCACTGTTTTGTCAAGATCAATGAAATTGAAGTAGTCATAACTACCTCAGGTACCCTGTATTGATGACCCCCCAGAGTGATAATGACACTATGTGGTCAAGACTCATAAATAACATGATGTTTCCACATAGAAGGTTGTCCTAAAACAACATCACAAACTTCAAGTGGGGCAACACCACGTAGTATCTCATCTTTGAAGGGCTTGATGTCATAGGACATGCAACACTACTAGCTGACGTGAAGGTCTCGTCCTTGGATCAACCAACCAATGGTGTATGTTTGGGGGTGTGGCATCATCGACAAATTCAATCTCTTGATGACCTTGTCCGAGATCAGATTCTTCTGGCTCCCACTTTCAACAATGAAATGCGATGGGGTTCACTTCACCCACATATGTGAATGAAAGAGGCACTCCCCTTCCTCAAGCTCCTTTGAATCATCTAGTTGGATCTTTATGGAAGCGATGGTAGCACTAGGTTATGCATTGATGATTTTATTTCCCTTATATTGATTTGAATTAGATTCTGAGTTGGGGTCTGACTCTTTTTCTTTAAGCTCGACCAATAATGATTTTTTTGAGCGGCATTCATCAGTGCAATGTCAAGGGATTTTGTGGAACTCACACCACTTTCCAATGTCCTTCTTTGTCTTCATGTTACCCTTCTTTTCATGTAGCTTGGATTGGATATGTTGAGGTTGGCCTTCCCTGCTTTGTCCCTTGTTCTGTGAGTTAGGGCCACCTTTTCCATGCTTTTGTTGTTGCATATTTATAGACCCGAACTCCCGCTTATTTCACTGCTTAAATTTCTGCTCAATTTCGACGACATATCAATACGAAGCTCCCAGTGAGGAGATGTATGAGAAATCCATATTTTTTGTATGTACCTGTGTAGGCCACTGCAATACTTTACAACTAGGTGTCGCCTAGAGTCAATGATACCCAACTTTGAGTGTAAGGTATGGAATATGTTAGCGTACTTCGACACCATTTGGTCTCTTTCTTGACGCAGAATCATCCATCTCATGTATTGGTCATCGTAGTTTTAGACATGGTAGAACTCCTCCTCAAGGGCATCAACAAAGGCCTCCCAAGTGTGTCCTATCCCAAATTCCATAGACTTGTCTTAGTTATGTCTCTCCCAATGACATTCCCACCAATCTTTGACATGGTGGGACGGATTTAAGGAGAACGAAGGTGATATTTTCAGTATTGGAATTTTTTTGAATAGAGTAATACCCTTCTAACATATTCAACCATTTCTCCAAAGCATCTTCATCTGTCTGGCCTTCAAATAAGGGGATATCAAATTTAACTTGTACCTTGAAGGGTGTCGCACCTCCAAAATGGCTTCTTGTTGAAGGTGCATCACCTACTGTCGACATTCGTTGAAGGATCTGGGCGAATGTGTCCATCATCTTGTTCCACTATCATTTGAGGGCTTCTTCAAGAAACATTTTGAAAGGATATCCTACTCTTTCATATCTCTTTTCTTATGTTATGGGAGGTTGCTTGGGTTGGTGAGAGTGGTCGTCCCCAATTGAAACTAGCTCAAGACCCAACTTTCTATACCCTAACCTCGCCGGGGACATGCATCGAGAATAACAAGGAAAAGAGTGATCTGATACCAACGATCCATATTGTATTGAGAACGAAATGAGATACAAACAAAACTATAGTAGAGAACACAAAAATGTCGTGAAACCCAACTTCTATTGATGAATAAAATAGTAGAACACTGTAGAATACAAACTTTCTAGAATGGTGGTATCTTATATCTAAAGAGAAAGAGATGTTGGCTACGCTCATTCACAAAAATATAACACAATGGTCTATAAGAATGGCCTTTTAACATAAAGAAATAACCCTAAAGGTACAAAACCCTAACCCTAGGAGGTGAAGTGCCAAAAGGTTTGCATGCTCCAAGTTGGTTAGTTGATGCGTCAACTTCCCAGGGAACAACTTTTGCATACAATCTCCATTTGGGGCATTTAGTAGCTCATTGGAAATATATAATTGAAAAATAAAACTATTGGTATGACTTGAATGGCCAAAAAACATCATTCAGGGCCTCAAAACGACTCTGAAAGTTTAGGACCCGAAAATCATAACAAAAATGGCCAGGATAGAGAACCGTGATGAGTCAGTGGAAGAGGTGGGTGGCCACCGATATTCACTTGTATCAAAGTATGCTTTGAAACTAATTGATTTATATGTAAATGAGTATGGAGAATATGAACCCACACTCAAATTTTTCCCATCTCCCACCTAGCTTTCCATATTGGGTCTAGACAACTCTCTCATAACTTAATGAAATAGAATCAACCATAAAAATAAACTTGTAAAACATTACGTACAACAAGAGAGAATTGTATTAAGAATGGAAAGGCACATCCAAGAATAAGCAATGATGATGTAATATCTATGGGTGAGTTCTTGATGCACAAGCTTTTCTAGAAGATAAAAACACTCCACAAGTAACCTAAAATGGAAAAATGCATCGATGACTCAATTGTTACACATTCCTCAAGGCAAGACACACTGATAGCTCAATCATTGCACATTCCTTAAGGAAAAATACATTGGTGGCTTAGTTATTACACAATCCTTGAGGAAAAATGAATTGATGGCTCAACTACTCCATATTCTTCAAGGAAAAATGCATTGGTGGCTTACTTATTGCATTTCCTTGACTGATGTGTTTTAGCTTCATAAAAATTTTAAACATGTGTGGAGTCCAATGAATCCTCCTCAAGGTAAAATTAACTACTTGTTGCATTGATGCATTGTTTCACTTCTCTTGGTAGTGTGTTTTTCCTTCCCAAGGAAAAACCCATAACTGCAAGTATTGACACATTGTTGAAGCTCTCTTAACAACACATTTTGGCTCATTAAGTCTATCTTTAGCCTTTTTTAAGTGTGGTTTCTCTCTTTTATCCAAGTCGCTACACCAAGGTGTGTCAACCCTTTGCACATAGAAATTTTCCTTTTGTACTGCCTTTAGTGAGATAGAGTGAGATAATGGTCTTTATGTCTTGTTGCTCTTATAACATTGCACCAATTATTGAGCATTAGTGATTTACTCATATAGGCTCATTTCATCTTTACACAACAAGATTTCACCTGTAAGGATTCTATAATGGTCGATGGATGCTATATGCATTGCTTGGATGTGTTTAGCATTAACTCACTTATTCTTGCACTGCCTAGGTGTCTTGTGCCTTGCCCAAAGGTATCTTCATGCAATCTTCATGTAACACGTTGTATGTAGGGTCTTTATAAGCTAAAATAATCATTGAGGAAGCTAATGTTGCATATGGATGCTCTACGAGGTAAAACGTTGTGTCTAAAGGTTTGCATAGGCAACAGACCCTTCTCATAAGCTTGTAGAAGTAAAATTTTATGTTTGGAGGGTCTCAGAAGTATCTTGTTGCCCCATAAGTATTTATTATCATCTTGATTCATCTATGTATCTCAAGGGATTTTTCACTTCACTAGAGGCTTCCCAAATAAAAAATGCATCCATCTGAGCTTCTTCTGGTCAATATAACTGATCTACAAACCCTCAAGATATCAAGTTATGACTTGCATCCTCCATACGAGTCTTAGATGTCTTTGTTCTCTTCTAGAACATGCAACCACAACTGCAAAGAAGAAATATGAGAGAATGAGTGAGCAATAAATTATTGAAGAGCTCAAATGTATTCTAGCATAATAAAATGTTTTAATGAATCGTGATTGAGTGATTGTATTTTTGCAACAACAATATAGCATTTCATGTTTCTTTACTCGAGTTAGAAGGATATACAGAGTTGCTTTGTATTCTGTTAAGCCCTAGATATTTGAGTTATTACATTTCTATTGTTATATTATTGTTATCCTTATTAGGTGACTAGACCCTTTAATTGTAATTTTACCCTTTGTCTCCTATATATACCAAGGAGACCTAGTTTTAGAAGGAATCTCAACTTGTACATTTATTATATTGTAAAAGGAGGTTGTCCCCTCAAAGAGGTTTATCATTCATTATGTTATCTAATTCTCAAGGCATGGAGTTACTTCTCTTTCTATTCTTATCTATTTGGGTGTTACTTCTCTTTCTATTCTTATGTTATTTGGGTGTTTCTTGCCCAACATTTGGTATCCATGGGGGATTCACCTTATTGACCAACATATTATCACGTTCATTCATAAAGGGGGTTTATGAATTGTGAAAAATAAGGTCAATATGTTGTAGGTATTGGGAGGGGATGTGGGGTCTCAAGAGATTTATATGTATTGGGGGGTATAAAAAGGGGTATGTAATTAAAATAGGGGTGTCTTTTATTGGAAATATGTATTGGGAGGGGGGTTAAAAAAATGATTTTGGGAGGTATTTATCAATATCTAGTGAAATTAGGGGTATTCTTTAATATCCCACGAATGCAGGTGCTATGTCACAGGTTCATTAAGTAAAAACCCCTAGGGTTTTGCTCCTTCAAATAAATCATCTTGGCACTTTCACTATAAAAAAAATTGATAATTTTTTTTATAATGAAATTTTTGGGAGACTAAGAACACATAGTGAAGTACCAATGGTAAAAACTTTAGGTTTTGGTTCACTATACTTTCAGGAATATAGGCCATAGAAATTAGGGCTTTTGACTAGCCCTAAAACTAGTCTCAAACATGTGTTCTAGGTAAAACAATCATATTGGATTCTATATAGATCCAAATTGAGCTCCACGAGTTTACTGAATAGGGTAAAAACCATAGTATTTCAGGTTAAAATTTCAATAGTAGATCTAAAAAATTAGCATGTGGCAGTTTGTACAAGTTCACTCCATTGAAAAGGAAAAAATCAACAAGTTTTGGGAAAGTTACCATAAATTTTTCTTGGCACATCAAAATTCACTCAAACCTATGTCATTGCAGAGAATGCATCTCAGGATACCACATACCAAACTTTCAAAATTAGACATGAATTTTTTTTAGACTATATTAGGTACAAGGTTGTCCTACAAAACAATCTCCAAATCAAGGTTTTAAAGGTATGTCACTTACAACTAACATAAATTTGATTGGAAAATCTATTTCGAGTGATTCAAAAAGTATGGTAAAATTGAAATATAGAAGAACTATATATAAATATTATTGTTATCCCACATGGAAAAGGGTGTTGCAAAAAAATCTATACCAATTAAACCTCCAAAGAGTTCAACCATGACTCGTGAAGAAAGTGAAGAGATACATAACCATCTATACAAATTGGAGAACCAATTTAACAAATTGAGTGATAGGTCAATGGAAAATTTTGATTTGATAAACACACAAAGAAAAATACAACAGATGGAACAAAAGATGGAAAAGATCGATGAAAAGATGGAGCAATTACAAAATCCCATGACAACCATCCTCTTACATACCCTAGAAGAGAGGTTCCATATAGGTGATATTGGAATACAAGGAAATCATGAAAATGGGGATAACAAAATTGTTGAACCCTAGTCACATATGGGGAAGATTTTAAAAAATGTGGAGAACATGAATATTGAACTCCAGAATTATGATTATTCATCACTCCAAGATTCACATTATCGGGGGTTCAACTCAACACCAAAGAATTACTCAGTGGTTGAACATAAAATGGTGTACATGTTTCTGATATGTTGAATCTAGATATATAGTTGGTTCATTTGTGACATTAACATATTTTGATTCTTTTGGAATAAGTTGAAAAAGACTAATTCAACTATTTTTTTGTCAATTTTTTTTTTTTTAAGGTTTTTGACAAGAAAATTGTTATAAATTATAATTTTATTTAATTGATGAGAATATTAATTTAAACTTTTTTTTTTTTTTTTAAATAAATTCACCAAAAAAATCCAGTTTTTTTAGCTTTTTAACTTAATCCAGTTTTTTTTTTCTTTTTTTTCTTTTTAACTTACTTCTTTTTATTATTGTATTCAATCATGGATTATGAAATATATTTATAATTAAATGATTACTATGTTATATTAAGTATGTTATATTAAGTATTGATGATAATAAATTTACTTATTAAAATATATGGTCCGTTTATTTTTGGTCGGATGTTTATTTGTGATCGTAAGATATTTTGATTTTTTGAGGATTAAGTTAAAAAGTAGACGAACTCAATCATTTTGTTGGTTAATTTTTTTTTTCAAATTTGATCTTGAAATTTTGCCTAGTGAAAAGAAAAAAAAAATGTGAGCCTTTTAACTCATTTATTTTTCTTATTGTATTCAATATTGGGTCATAAAATATATTTATAATTAAATGATTACTATGTTAGATTAAGTATTAATGATAATGAATTTATTTATCACAAATTTGACATAATAAATTTTCTTTTCAACCAAAAAAATTAAGTTTATCAGTTTTTTAACTCACTCTTTTTTCTAATTATATTCAATCATAAATTATAGAATATATTTATAATTAACTGATTACTATGCTATATTAAATATTGAAATAATAAAAGGTTAGAAAAACTTTTTTTCCATGAAAAAAAATTCCACAATTTTATAAATAGTATAAAATTATTTACAGCGCCAATCCACATAGAGGAAATTCAGCGATCCATAGCTACTGTCAAGTCGGCCACCCCATACTGAACAATAGATACAAAGTTTACTATCCATAGCTGTTCATTGGCTGGACTTTGTGACGGCTATACATGGAATAAACCATATCGGCGGATCATTGTCAGCTCTGAGGTTCTGTATCACAACCCCAATGGTCCTTTTACAAAAAATAAACACTGGAAATTATCCATCTCCAGTGATCTGTTCCTTGAAGACAGAGAATAAAACAAGGAAAAAACATCGAGAAAAAGATAAGCTACGGCCAAAAACTATTTAATAACAGACAAAAACAATCCGTAATATATTTTTCTAACCTTTCAAACCCATCACTGAAAGGTTAGAAAAACTTGCACACCTAAATTGTAATACATTTCCATAATCTTTAAAATATGGAAAAACATATTTTTATATAACTTTCTCATAAAATATTTAATTAAATAACAATATTTTAAAATATGAAAAAACATATATGACTCTCACATCAATTTTTTTTACTTTATTAAATAAGAATAATGATAGATAATAAATTGGATTTATTGTAATTTATTGTAAATTCCATAATCTTTAAAATATGGAAAAACATATTTTTATATAACTTTCTCATAAAATATTTAATTAAATAACAATATTTTAAAATATGAAAAAACATATATGACTCTCACATCAATTTTTTTTACTTTATTAAATAAGAATAATGATAGATAATAAATTGGATTTATTGTAATTTATTGTAAATGAAAGATGATTTCTTTTGATACAAATCTCATAATAATATATGTCCATTCCCATATTGACCAATCTTTTATATATATATATATATATATATATAATTTTTTTTTATTAAAATAGTGAAAATTATTAATATATTTAACTAATATTTATTTATTAATTTAATAATATATTAATTTAAAATATGAAAAAACATATTTCTATATTTCCATATGATTCTCACATTAAAAAAATTACTTTATTAAATAAGAATAATGATGGATAATAAATTGGATTTCTTGTAAATGAAAGATGATTTCTTTTAATACAAATCTCATAATAATATCCGTCCATTCCCATATTGACCAATCTCATAATAATATCTTATTAAATCTTTTTATTAAGATAGTAAAAATCATTAATACATTTAACTAATATTTATTCATTAATTTAATAATAATTCATTAATATAACAAAATTAACAACTCTCAATTAATTTAAATAATAAAATATTACTAAACTAATTAACAAATATATATTAAATATAAATACATAATATATTATTATTTTTTCCACATTTCAAATAATAAAAAAAATCTCATCGAGTGGTCCGAGGTCCGTTAATGGTACCAACCTTTCCTCTACCAACTTAAGTAAATATTGCATGATTGATAAGGGTCGTATACGCTTGAGATATGGGCATTTATGCATGATAGAGAGGGAAAATGAAATGGTCTTATCCAACTCGAATATTAATTACCTAGTCACAATATGACAAGTAATAAATCATATACCTTGATTAAAAA
>ML790492.1:48408-79036 GCA_009831015.1 Picea engelmannii
ATTGAAATAGATTATACTCTATATAAATATCAAATATGTGGCATTCAATGTAGCTATGATATGGGTTGCCTTCCAATCCAAGAACCAAAGTCTCAATTATGCTTATGAGCCACTACATTATTTGCAACATGTGAATCAATGGTATTTAATTCTTGCTTAATTTTTAGCATGTATCCTTGTTTAGGTTATTTATATTTAATGGTATCTTGTGAGTCCCTAGACTATCACAAAGTCCTAGATCGCCTCTTTATGATATGTCATCCTTATTCTTGATGAGGTTCCATCCTCATCTACTAATGAATTGTTAGTGAGATCTAAATATAGAGGTGATTACATCATTGTACTGTATATATTGATATCATTGGATGAATACTATTATTGCTAAGAATGGAAAAGCCTTTTCCACCCATCATATTTTGTGTCTCATTACATAGTCTTTAACATGGTATCAAATCCCTTGAGTCTTAAGGGCTTGATAACTCCATGGTAGTAATCCATGAAAAGTTTCAATCCATGGTATTGATCCATGAGATATTCTTGACATGGTAGATCTACATACAAACGCCAAGTGAATTTGGCTTCTGACGCAGACCTATCGGCCCTCGAGCCGAGATCTGTTCACAGGATCGTTCTATATGCCCTTCGAGCCAGATCGGCTCTTTCAGATTCTTTGCTGGAATCCCTTTTCAAATCGATACACAGGTTCTTTTTTGTAGTTCGCGATCTCATGAGTTCGCGAGCCATGGCTTCTGACTCTTCCTCTGCGATCTCGCGATACCCGAAATCACGAAATGGGTACAACTCTCCCTTTGTCAGCACCCTTCTTGTGTGACCACCAGCTAGGCTAAGCACTAGCACCTTTCGCCTCTCGTGCCTTTGCGAGTTTGAAGGTTCAACCTTGGCACCTTTCCTTCCTGAACCCCCGAGAGGCGAGATTTGACTTTCCTCCTCTCGTTCTCGCTACTCGTGACTTCGCAAGTCGAAAGCTCGAACTTTCATTCCCTTATCTCCCGAGTCCCCAAGAGGCGAGAGGTCAATAGAGTGTTGAATCCTCCAGATGTGTGACATGTGTCCGTCGGTCCACTTCCCGGGCCCACCTTGCGGTTCTACCATGTGTCTCTTAGGTGCAACCTCAACACTTTGCGGCTTCGCTTCTCGCAACTTTGGGCACCCAAATTTTGGGCTATCACCCGGCGAACCTCCGAGTTCACGAGATTCTCTGATCTCTGCCACCTGTCCTCCTCCGATGGATGGCTTAGATTACTTCACGACTTCACGAGTCATGATGTTGAACTTCTAACTCTCCAACTCACGAAACCCTGAAATGGTCAACAAAGTCTGACTTCCATGTTGGCGAGCACGCCACCTGTCCACTCTCAGATGGACGGTCCAGATCACTTCGCAGCTTCGCCACTCACGAAGCTAAATGGCCTCCCTTTTTGACCTCCGGTGTCTGAGTCCCCGATACGGGTGATCTAGCGACACGTGTTCTTCTTCCGGCGAATGGCTCAGATTCCTTCGCTATCTCGAGACTTCGCCTTTCACGATTTCACGATTCTTGTTACAAAGGTTTCGACCCTTCACCTCCTGAAACCCCGAGATGCGATTTCGTGGGTGATCCAACGACCCTCGTTGGTTTGGATCCTACCGTCCAATTTTCCCGATCTTGCACTGGACGAATGCTACCGTAACTCCCCTGCTCCTCTGCGAGATCTGATGGCTTCCGAGAGTTCACGAATCCTCCATGGAGGATTCTGATCGTCAAATTCCTCCTTGACAATTTTGGCGAAATGAACACGGTATCTTCACGAAAACTTGTCCACCAGCAAACCAAAGTGGTTGCGCCTCCTCCCAATACTTCAAGGCACTAAACTTCCTCAGTTTTCTCCAACCCCGAGTCTTAAAGAAGACTCTCACACACACTCCTTGCGGAGACTCCTTCGATTACTTCAAAGAATTGGAAGTCCTTCGACTCTATGCACTCCCTGCAATAGTAGTCCTTCAACAATTTCTCAGGTTCGCTAACTCTGAGACTTTACTCGCCTGCGCACACCTTGCACGACTCCTGTGCTCAACTTGCACTTCTACGAGAATGAGAACAATTGTTAAACCTCCTGAGCTTTCAGAGATGAACTCTGACTTCTGTCGACGCACACCTTGCGGACAACTTCACTGCACTCCCTGCAGGAAACCTCTTGCTCAGATAGAGAAACAATTGAAACTCATTCTCTATTCTCCCTCTCTTCAGATTTCAGACATTAACATGAAATCATACATTCACACATCAAAGAAAATGCATAACAGGGAATAAACATCCATGAACATAACATTCATAATGCATACACAAAGAACAATTACGACACCATGAATTTGAATCGAAGCTCTTTCTATTAATTCAAATCTCTGTACATGGGTGTTTTCAACTGCAGCTCTATGCTCTCTTCTCTATGCTCTATGCTCATAATCATAATAATGTTACAACTACACAATGAGGGTGTTTATATTCGTTTTCCCTCCGACTCCTAAAACTGTCTAATCTGAGAATTCAAACCTACCTACTAACATTAACTAACATAAATGCCTTCTTAGTCCTTCAGACGAGAGCGAGACGCTCAAGGTCTAATTACAAATCAAGAAGTACGCCTCTCCTTAACTATTAAATTTACATTTGGTGCATCCATCGTCAAAAGTTTTTAAACAATTCATCATGTGCCCAAAATGCGTTGGTGTGTGCCCCACACTCACTTGACATTGGCGATGCTCCTGCATCATACTCCCTCGCTTGAAAATTTTCATGGGCTTCTGTCCATGAGCTCTCGCACGGTCTATCCATGATTATGGATCTTTGTTTCGTTCTCCCAGCTGGCATCTTCAACTGGATGTCCCTTCCACTTGACAAAGTATTCAAAGTATTCCTTTCTTCTAGTCTTCTTGCTGACTCTTTTGTCTAGTATGATTTCCATCTGTGGCTTTTCTGCAACTGGCATATGTTTAATCCACTGAACCTCTAGTTGTTCATCACTTCTTCCTACTTCAACTTTGTATGGGTACAAATATGAGACATTGAATATCGGAGAAATTCTGATCCCATCGGGTAATTCAATCTCATAAGCATTTGCCCCAAATTTCTTCAAGACCTTACATGGTTCGATCTTCTTCATCTTCAGTTTGTTATATGTCCCCTTTGGGAACCTTTCCTTTCTCATATGTGCCAGAATCAAATTGCCAACCTCAAATTGAAGTTGTCTCCTGTCTTGATCTACTCTGTGCTTATACTCTTGGCTCAAGTTTTTCAATCGCTCCTTCACCTGGCTGTGAAGTTCCTTCATCGCTTCTGCGAAATCCTCTGCACTAGCACTTCTAGTTGCAATCTGTTCTGAATCTCTCAATTCCAAAACTCCTCTTGGATGCATCCCATAAACAATCTGGAATGGACTCTACCCTGTGCTTATGTTGATTGAATCATTATAAGCAAATTCTGCCTGTGGCAGAATATTATCCCACTGACTGTGGTGTTCTGTCACCAAGCTCCTTAGCAAATCTCCCAAACTTCGGTTCACAACTTTTGTCTGTCCATCCGTCTGAGGATGATAAGCTGAATTGAATGAAAAGTTCGTTCCTAGCTTTTTCCATAAGGTTCTCTAGAATTGTCCCATGAACTTTGTGTCTCGATTCAAAACTATGCTCCTTGGTAAGTCGTGAAGTCGAATGACCTCTTTGAAAAATAGATTCGCAATGTGAGTTGTGTCACTGGTTTTCTGACATGGTATGAAGTGTACCATCTTAGAAAATCTATCCACCACCACAAAGATCGAGTCAAACCCTCTTTGTGTTCTTGGAAGCCCTAATATGAAGTCCATGCTGACTGCATCCCATGGCCTGTCAGGTATAGGTAACGGTTGATAAAAGCCTGCATTCTACCTCTTCCCTTTTGAATGTTGACAAATTTTACATCTATCCACGAATTTTTTGGCGTCTGCTCACATTCCTGGCCAGAAATATGACTCATTCAACTTTGTGAACATCTTGTCATGAACGAAATGCCCGGTTAATCCTCCACTGTGTTTCTCCTTCAAAAAATTCTCCCTCATGGAGCATTTTGGAATACAAAGCTGATTACCTTTAAACAATAATCCTTCCTGGATCATGTATTCTGCCCATTGGCTTCTATCTCTGAGAATTGGGTTCTCAGATGCTTCATATGCCTCTTTAAAATCTGGATCATCTCTGTACATGTCCCTGAGATCATCAAAACCTAGTGTTTTGACTCTGAACTCCTGCAACAGTAAACATTTCCTGCTCAAAGCATCAACAACTTTGTTAGCAGTTCCAGAAATATGCTTAGTTACAAAAGTAAAGTTCCACATGTATTCAACCGATTTTACATGTCTTTGATTCAACTTCTCCTGTTGAGTCACAAATTGCAAAGCATGATTGTCACTGTATAAGACAAACTCCTTAGGGATTAAGTAATGCCTCAATTTCTTCAATGATTGGATAATAGAATAAAACTCCTTATCATACGTGGAGTATTTTACTTTCTCTTCATTCAACTTCTCGATGAAGTATGCTATCAGCCTATCTTCTTGACTCAAGACTGCTCCTATTGCAAATCCACTTGCATCACATTTTACTTGAAATGTATTTTTGAAATCTGGCAACACTAGAATTGGTTGTTCCGTGATTTTATTCTTCAACAAATTGAAGCTTTTCTCAGCCTCTTCTGTCCAGTGAAAAGACTTGTGTATCTTCTTCACTATGTCCATCATCGGTGCACTAATTCCACTAAAATTCCTGATGAACTTTTGGTAGAAACTAGCCAATCCATGAAAACTTCTCACCTCAAATATACTCTTCGGTGATGGCCAATTCTTAATTACCTCCACCTTATCTGGATCCATCCTCAACTTATCTGCAAAAATAACAAACCCAAAATAAATGAGCTCTGTCTTCATGAATGAGGATTTATTCATGTTTATCAACAAATTCTCTTGCTGTAATCTCTTCATCACTGTAGCCAAATGTTCTAGATGCTTTGCCTCTGTTTTATTGAAAATCAATATGTCATCAAGATACACAATGACAAATTTCCCGATGAACTCCTTCAAGACTTCGTTCATCAACCTCATGAAAGTACTCGGTGCGTTGGTTAAACCAAACGGCATAACAAGCCATTCATACAACCCTTCATTAGTCTTGAAGGTTGTCTTCCATTCATCACCTTCTCTCATATGAATTTAATGATATCCACTTTTCAAATTAATCTTTGAAATTTTTTTGGCTCCACTCAGGCAATCCATCAGATCATCCATCCTTGGCAATGGAAATCTGTACCTGATGGTTATCTTGTTAATGGCTCTTGAATGAGTACACATCCTCTAGCCTCCATCTTTCTTCGGACTGAGCATTGTCAGAACAACACATGGACTCAAGCTTTCTCTCACCAACCCCTTGTCCATTAAGTCCTGGACCTGTCTTTTGACTTCTTCATTCTCCTGCAGCGTCAATCTGTATGTTGCTTTGTTTGGTAAACTAGCTCCAGGTATGAGATCAATATGATGGCTCACACTTCTGATCAGTGACAACAAATGAGGTAGTTCATCCACTACTATGTCAACAAACTCTTCCAACAGTTTCTGAACCTCTTCTGGTAAATCATCTACCCTTGTACTGGTTAAAATACTTTTAGGTTTTCTGACCACAATGAATTGCGGTTCCTCCTTCTTCTTAACCTCTGTAAGAAGCTCCTTCCCACTCATGAGAAGTACAGTGTTGCTTACTTCAGGTTTCACCTCCTTATCTTTAATCGGCAACAACATGTGAGTTCTCCCATTCTTCTCTAGGGTGTATGTGTTCTTCCTCCCATCATGAATCACATTTTTGTCATATTGCCACAGTCTACCCAGCAATAAATGACAAACATCCATGGGAATAACATCACAGAGTATTTCATCTTTATACCCTCCTATTTTAAACTCAACTAAGCATTTATTAGTGACATTTACCTGATGTCCTTTTTGCAACCACAAAACTCTCTATGGGCTTGGATGATCAATCATCTCCAGCTCCATTTTTTCTACCATCTCTATTGAAACGAGATTGTCTATGCTACCACTATCCACAATGACCTTGCATACCCTGTCCTTGGTCTTGCAAGCAGTCCGAAAAATATTGTTCCTTTGCACTGGATTCTCCACCTCCTTCTCTGGCGTTAAGAGAACCTTTCACATCATCAACAATCTTTTGCCTTCAACATCTTCTACCTCAACATTTCACCTCTGTGCTTCGGCAATGTGAGTTTCACCACCTTCTTTGTTTTTATCTGGACACTCATAAGACTTGTGTCCATTCTTTCCACATGTGAAGCATTTCACTACTCCACCTCTTCCTCTTCCTATACCTCTGGTACGAGGAAAAATGTTTGCGTCAGCATACTGACCTTTCTGCTCGGTATGTTTCCCTCTATGTGAACTTCCACCTCTCTTAGTTTGAGTATGAGGTTTCTTCCAGTCTTCCTTGGGTTTCTGATTTCTATCCTGGGCAATTGATTTGCCTCTAGGCTGACTTTTGCCTCGGCCTCTTTGACTCTGCTTTCGGCTCAGCTTCTCTTTAGCTTATAGAGTCGTCTGATAAGCATCTTCCACCGTTCGGATGGTCATCATGCTCATCTCATCCCGAATGTCATATCTCAGACCATTCATGTACCTAGCAACTTTCTCATCATCACTTTCGTGATGACCTTCCCTAATGTTCAGCCTGTAGAATTCTTCAGTGTACTCCTTCACTGTCATCATCTTCTGTCTCAAATTCTGCATTCTTTGAAACAGAGTAATCTGGTAATCCCTGGGAATGAATTTTGCCTTCATCTTCGCGATCATCCTATCCCAACTCTTGATTTTTTTCTTGCCTTTGCAGTGTCTATCATCTTGTAGCTCATCCCACCACAATGTTGCATGTCCTTTCAATCTTGTGACAACATGTTTGACCTTTTTGTCCTCCTCGACATCTTCATAGTCAAAATATGTGTCCAAAGCTCTAATCCAGTCTAGAAGCTCTTCGACATCCAGGTTTCCTTCATATACTGGAATGTCCATTTTTGCCTTGGCACCCATTCTTGCAACATCCCTAATTAGGTGTTCGTTTGTTGCATCTTCTGCTGTGACCTCTTCTCCTTCATGTTTGACCTCATTTTCGCTTTCGAAATCACTAAGATCCCCAGCACTGGCTCTATGCCTCTGTGTTGTCTCCATGTCCTCAAGTCTGGCATGTAGGTCATGCATCTCTCTCTCCATGGCTGGATCATGCATCTGCCTACCCCTTCTTCTCAGCATTTCCCTATCCTCTGGCGGATCAGGTGTTTGCCTGTCCCTTCTTCTCAATGGCATGGTGAATCTTCCTTTTCCCTGCTACAGAAAGCAAAGAAAACTTTATGTGCTTTGATACCAATTGATGCAGACCTATCGGCCCTCGGGCCGAGATCCGCTCATAGGATCGTTCTATATGCCCTTCGAGTCAGATTTACTCTTTTGGATTCTCTGCTGGAATCCCTTTTCAAATCAATACATAGGTTCTTTTTCGCAGTTCGTGAATCGTGGCTTCTGACTCTTCCTCTGTGATCTCGCGATACCCGAGATCACGAAATGGGTACAACTCTCCCTTTGTTAGCGCCCTTCTTGCACGAGCACCGGCTAGGCTAAGCATTAGAGCCTTTCGCCTCTCGCGCCTTCGTGAGTTCGAAGGTTCAACCTTGGCACCTTTCCTTCGCAAACCTCCGAGAGGCAAGATTTGACTTTCCTCCTCTCGTTCTCGCTACTCGCGACTTCGCGAGTCCAAGGTTCAAACTTTCGTTCCCTTATCTCTTGAGTCCCCAAGAGGCGAGAGGTCAACAGAGTGTTGACTCCTCCAGATGTGTGACGTGTGTCCACCGGTTCACTTCCCGGGCCCACCTTGCAGTTCTGCCATGTGTCTCTTAGGCACAACCTCGACACTTCGCAGCTTCGCTTCTCGCAAATTCGGGCACCCAAATTTTGGGCTCTCACCCAGCGAACCTCTGAGTTTGCGAGATCCTCTGATCTCTACCACCTGTCCTCCTCTGATGGATGGCTTAGATTACTTCGTGACTTCGCTTCTCACGACTTCGCGACTCCTGATGTTGAACTTTCGACTCTCCAACTCACGAAATCCCGAAATGGTCAACAAAGTCTGACTTCCGTGTTGGTGAGCACGCCACCTGTCCACTCTCAGATGGACGGTCCAGATCACTTTGCAGCTTCGCCACTCGTGAAGCTAAATGGCCTCCCTTTATGACCTCTGATGCCCGAGTCCCCGATACAGGTGATCTCGCGACACATGTTCTTCTTCTAAAGAACGACTCAGATTCCTTCGCTATCTCGGGACTTCGCCTTTCACAATTTCACGAGTCTCGTTACAAAGTTTTTGACCCTTCACCTCCCGAAACCTCGAGATGCGATTTCACGGGTGATCCAACGACCCTCGTTGGTTCGGATCCTACAGTCCGATTTTCCCGATCTTGCACTGGACAAATGCTGTCGTAACTCCCCTGCTCCTCTGCGAGATTTGATGTCTTCCAGGAGTTCGTGAATCCTCCACGGAGGATTCTGACCGTCAAATTCCTCCTTGACAATTTTGGTGAAATGAACACGGTATCTTCACGAAAACTTGTCCACCAGCAAACCAAAGTGGCTGCGCCTCCTCCCAATACTTCAAGGCACTAAACTTCCTCATCTTTCTCCAACCCTGAGTCTTAAAGAAGACTCCCGCACGCACTCCTTACGGTGACTCCTTCGATTACTTCAAAGAATTTGAAGTCCTTCGACTCTACGCACTCCCTGCAATAGTAGTCCTTCAACAATTTCTCAGGTTCGCTAACTCTGAGACTTTACTCGCCTGCGCACACTTTGCACGGCTCCTGTGCTCAACTTGCACTTCTACGAGAATGAGAACAATTGTTAACCCTCCTAAGCTTTCAGAGATGACTTCTGTCGACGCACACCTTGCGGACAACTTCACTGCACTCCCTGCAGGAAACCTCTTGCTCAGATAGAGAAACAATTGAAACTCATTCTCTATGCTCCCTCTCTTCAGATTTCAGACATTAACATGAAATCATACATTCACACATCAAAGAAAATGCATAACAGGGAATAAACATCCATGAACATAACATTCATAATGCATACATAGAGAACAATTACAACACCATGAATTTGAATCGAAGCTCTTTCTATTAATTCAAATCTCTGTACATGGGTGTTTTCAACTGCAGCTCTCTGCTCTCTTCTCTATGCTCTATGCTCATAATCATAATAATGTTACAACTACACAATGAGGGTGTCTATATTCGTTTTCCCTCCGACTAATAAAACTGTCTAATCTGAGAATTCAAACCTACCTACTAACATTAACTAACATAAATTCCTTCTTAGTCCTTCAGACGAGAGCGGGATGCTCAAGGTCTGATTACAAATCAATAAGTACGCCTCTCCTTAACTATTACATTTACATTTGGCGCATCCATCTTCAAAAGTTTTTAAACAATTCATCATGTGCCCAAAATGCGTTGGTGTGTGCCCCACGCTCGCTTGACATTGGCGATGCTCCTGCATAAGCTTCTCAAAGAAGCAAGGTAATATAAATTCTTATCTTTCTTCTTGTTAAATCCATTGAAAGCATTTTGATACATATCTTATACATTATTAAAATGTACTTTACACACTATTGGAGAGACTTTGATTAAAAGATGAAAGTGTACCATAGTTTCAAAAGATCTCCTTATTTTTTACAATTTTAAGATGTAATTTCTATATTTTATATATTGTGGAGTTGTTTTATTGCATTATACATGTTAGATCTAGAGCACCACCATTTTTCAAAAATCATAGGTGTTTCAAGGTCTCAACAAAGGGCATCGAATAGATCGCTCAAACAAAGACTCTAATTTAGTGTGGATTGCTTGTAATAGTTCAAACTCAAATCATAGCCTCAACCCTTAGAAATCTGTACTATTAGCATCACACAATATCCATATTGTTCCCTCTATTAGTCTTCTTAGAGGATTTAATGAGATTTATTGCCTTGCTAAATACTCTTTATTCGCAATGAACAATTTGAATGAGAACCCGACGTGAAACAAACACGCAACCTTCTAATATTGTTGGAAAAGTGAAGGCATTGCAATCTCCTAATGTGAAGAAAGCCCAACATTAGTCACAAAAGTACACCTCATATTATGATTTGAATTTAATTTTGCATCTCTCCATAAAGTAGCTTGCCCATATTCAAACACTATGATTAAGTGATATTACATAAACTAATACAATGAATCATATGAATAAGTGAAATTCAAATTCTATATCATTAAGTACATACACTAAGATATGGAGACATATGGACATTCACACAATATCATTGATACTACATAAACTAACACAGTGAGGTATATGGATAAGTGAAACTCAAACTCTATATCATTAAGTGGCATTGCACATTTTAAGATAATAAGACATATGATCAAAGTCTTATTGATCTATGTTGGGAATTGATACAGTCCATAAAAGGGTTTTTGTGTATTATAAGAAGGCAAACCCACTACCCAATACTTTGCTTTGTCCCAAACAATGAACATAGCAACAACTCCCGCAAAATCCAATACCCACTCCTATCCCCAATGCTATCAAAGACAAATTTTCATTTACATGGCTCAACCATCCCCTTTTAACATTACTCATGTCCTCGCTATCTCCAGTAAGTGTTTTCTTCGGATTATCATTTTGCTTGCATGGCGGTAGATAAAGTCCACATAAACACTTATTCCTTTGAAAATAAGTCTCATTAAAAGTGTAAAATTGTGTCCTTGTTGGGATTGGCCCACAAAGATTGTTATATGAAACATTGAGAGAAGCCAATATTGACAATTTAGAGACATGCAAGTATTTTCCCTTCTAATTGGTTCCATGATAAATTAAGAAACCGCAAGTCACTCATACTACCTATGCTTACATGAATTTCTCCAATAAAATTATTGTTTAACAAATCAAATACCTTATTTGTAGGGATCACATAGAATAAATTATACTCTATTCCTTTATGTCAATTTCCATTTTAGATGACGAATTATACTCGATTCCTTTTATGTCAATTTCCATTTCATAGTCATGGAAGTACACACCTTGTAGAGATTCATTTTTGGCAAATCCATGGAGTCTCTCAATATCATATGGTATTTTTCCACTGAATTGATTGAGTGGGTGGGACAGACACATGAAAGGAAAACGTGTCTGGGAAATTGTTGAAGAATATTTTTCCAACTTAACCGGTGTTGAAGCTGCGTCCATTTCAAATCTGCCAAGTAGAGCCAATCCGTGTTGAATAGAATGATTAAACTATCTGCGAAGTAGAATGCAACATGGTGTGCTTTGCACAACAATCAAGAACATAAACTATTATTATTAAATTAATTTTACGGGACAGTGGAGGGAATAAAATGTCCTAAACAAACTGAAAGTAGACGAACTAATCATAATGAACTGATGATCAAAGCCACCTTTGTGAGTTCTTTGTTTATAAGCCAACTGAAATACACAAATTAAATTTTCAAAGTGCCAACCCACGTCAACATACAAATGGACTTTCTTTCTTAATAATTCATATTATATAACGTTTGAAACCAAATTTTCGAAGAGATAATAATGTTTTTTGACTGGGTAAAGGAGTATTTTACTTTACTTTTCTAAAAGCCATAATGTGAAAACGAAAACTCCTTTACTTTACTGGGTAAAGGAGTATTTTACTTTACTTTACTTTACTTTTTGAAGATCCTTATAGCTGAAGTCACCAAAGTATTGATCATCACTATTTCTTTTGAATAAAATGGCCAACTGATTTAATTTATGCTCTAAATGTTCATATCAAAGATCCTTATTGCTCAAGTCACCAAAGTATTGATCATGTTATTTTTTGACGAGGGAAATGATGTGAATTAACATCATGTATATATCTATCATTGTGCATACTCTTTCTATAGACTTGGTGCACTAGAGTGACATTGTATTTTTTGGTAATGAGAACATCTAGAAAAGGTATGCTCTTCCTATCCTCAATTTCCATCATGAATATAACATCTTCACATTGGTGGTTAAGATGATTAAAAAAATCATCTAGGCTTATTATTCCATAAGACCAAGCAACATTGGTATCATCCACAAATTGTTTCCATTTCTTAAGTTTTAGGGAGAATGATTCAAATGTCTTCTTTTCAAAATATTCCATGTATAGATTGGTTGCAATGGGTGAGAGAGGAGACCCCATTGCAATAACTTTATTCTCTTCATCGAAATTTCCATGAAAGTTAAAATAGGTGGATCTCAAACATATACCAACTAGTTAGTTCATCTCTTCATTAGTTCTCTCTTTAATGACATTGATGCCATCTTTGATGGGAATATTTGTATACAATGAAACCAAGTCAAAACTTACCAAAATGTTGCTTTCATCAACCCTTATTTTCTTACTAATTTATCGAATAGGTCAAGCCTTTTACAAAAGGATATGTTTTCTAACTAGATTTTTTAGTCTATTCACTAGAAATTTGGCCATTTATTATGTTGGGGAACCAATTGTATTAACTATTGAAGGTAGGGGTATGTTTTTCTTATGGATCTTAGGTAGTCCATAAAATTGTGGCACAATACAGTTCATGGGAATTAGTTCTTTCTTCATCTCATATTCTAAAGAATAGTTTTTTATTTCCCATGATACCTCCTTCACAAATCTACTACTTATATCACCATTCAACTATATGTAGCTACCACTTTCTATTAAATGTGCAATCATGTTATTGTCATAGTCCTCTATATTCATGATTATTGTGGCATTTTATTTGTTCACCCTAAGAATTTTGTTTTCTTGTTTATTTTCATATTTTTCAAGGAAATAACTCCTTCCTTGCTTATGTTCTTCTTTGGTAGCCTCTTGGAATATCTTATTGTCACTACACATTCCTTCCCACAATTAAGTTTTTTTCAATGGTTTCAATGTTGCATATGAGTTCTTCCACCACAATATTGTTAGGAACAATAGAAGAGTTCAAACCATATTCAATACACTTTAGGAAGCCAAATCTAAGGTTTCATCTAACAAGTTCACCACATTTTTTTTCTATTATTATTATCTTCTTCAATATCATCATACTTTCTTCTCTTGAAATATCCAATTTCCTAGCTTGTTTTTCCACTGGTATCATGCAACATTTGATCTATATGCGCAAGATTACCAATTTTTATATGGATCAAGTACTTTTTTTAGAAAAAACCTCTAGTTAATGTCTTTTTCTTTTCAATTCTTTCCTAATAAGAGAAAGAATCATAGATAAAAATAATATGTTATTTTTGTCATTATGCAAGTGGTAATTGATAATGACAAAGATTACATAAAAGAAGGTATTGTTCCATATAAGTTGGTGATGAGCTTTGGTGAACATTGGCATGTTTAAATTGTGTTATGAATCATGTCAAAGAGCTTAATTGGTTATGAGACTTTCATACATCCCCTACTTCCTTCATTTTCTCCAAAGAGAGATAAAGGTTTTGTAAACAAGAGACTGATGCACTAGATGTCCATTTCATTTTGAGAAACATTGTTGCATTTGACTATGTAAATTATACGGGTTTCAAACAAAAATCAGATGCCATCACTTTTTACCCCTTAGCCTTCCTTAATCTTAGCATTCAATTTTTTCTAGTGGATCTTGTTAAAATACTAAAATGAGTGCATTGTCATCAAAAGAAGCTAACTAAACAATTGACTAGTCTAGGCAATGTTTTCACACACCACAAAAATGTCAATGCACATGATCCAATAATAATCACATTAAGCATTTCTTAATAAGAAATGTTCTTTGTATCGGTGAGGTTAATTAACAGAGACATAACTTTTAATGAAAGGATTGCATTTAAGAAATCTATGGAAGAATCTATAGACTCCAATGAAGAAGAGGAATATGAAGACACCAAAGAAGATAGCACATGTTCTCCAGAACACCCTAGTGAAGAACCAAAACCACCACATGAGCCTATGGAACCAATTATTGCACCTAAGACTACAAAGAGACCAGCATGGCTTGAATCCACCTTGTAGGAAGCAGAAAATCATAAAGCTCCCAGTGGCACCTTCAGACAAAGTAAGAAACCCAAAAGGTTCTCCAGTTATGCATCGCTCATGACAAGTATTGTCAATGTAGAACCTTCCACCTTTGAGGAAGAAGTCAAACAAAAAGAATGGAAGGAAACCATGATGGAGGAATACCGATCTATTATGAAAAATGATTTATGGGAAGTTGTGCCTAGACCTAAAGAGAACTTTGTAGTCACTTCAAAGTGGGTTTATAAGATAAATCATGTTGTACATGGAAGTATTGACAAATACAAGGTGAGATTCATGGCTGGAGGGTTCTCCCGATAGGAGGGAGAAGACTATGATGAGATGTTTGCTCCAGTTGCAAATATACATCTATTAGAACCATCATATCTTTTGCAACTTCCATGGGTTGGAGTTTACATTAGATGGATGTAAATACCTCCTTTCTCAATGGAGTGATTGAGGAAGAGGTATTCATAAATAAACCTCAAGGTTTTTAGGTACACCCAAGAGAAACCCATGTATGCAAATTGAAGAATGCCTCGTATGGACTCAAGCAAGATCTAAGAGCTTGGTATGAATGTATTGATAGCTACTTGAAAAGACTTGGATTTTTCCAAGAGTCATGCCGATCCAAATCTCTATTACAAAGTTGTGAATAATGCACCTATTATTCTACTGTTATATGTTGATGATTTGTTCCTAACAGGTGTAGAGACTCTCATTATTTAGTGTAAGAAGGAGCTAGCCACTGAATTTGATATGAAGGATATTGGTCTCATGCACTACTACTTGGGATTAGAAGTATGGCAGAAGCGTGGTGAAGTATTCCTAGGATAAGGGAAGTATGTTGTAAAGATCCTTCAGAAGTTTGAGATGATGTATTTCAAATCCATGACAACTCCCATGGTAACATATTTGAGGAAGTCGAGAGACTCTGATTCTGATCCAGTAGACTTGTCCCTGTACCAGAAATTTATTGGCTCCTTGATATACTCCGTGAATACTAGGCCAGGAATTTTCTTTTCTATGAACATGTTGAACCAGTTCTAGGTGGAACCTAGACAAGAGCATTGGATAGCTGCAAAGCATATCTTGAGATATCTTCGTGGGATGATAACTTATGGTTTGAGATATGCCTCAAACAATGATTTACAACTGCATGGATTTATTGATTCAGATTGGGAAGGAAGTGTAGATGACAGAAAGAGTACTCCTGGTATGTGTTTCAGTATGGGATCTTCTATGATATCATGGGATAATAGAAAACATAATTTTTTTGCACTTAGCACTACATAATCAAAGTATATTGCATCTTGTGATGCTTGTATGGAAGAAGTGTGGCTATGTAAGCTAGTTTTTGGACTGTTTGATCAGGTGTTGGATTCGACCATGATATGTTGTGATAACCAGAGCTATGTAAATCTCTCAGAGAACCCAATGTTCCATGACAGGTTGAAGCACATTGAGATCAAGTATTATTTTATCCGTGATAAAGTCCTGAGGGGAGAAGTGGTTCTCCAACATATCTCCACTGATGAGCAAACTGCAAATATTTTGACGAAGCCTTTGTCCAAGATAAAGTTTGCATACTTGAGGCACAAGCTGGGGCTCGTGGATATTTCTCCCTTGGTTGAAAGGGAGGAGATGAATTCCTCAGTTGGGAAGGAGCACTAATATGTGGCATCATGGACTTTCAGTGAGTTGCAGATCTGTATCATGCTAATACAACTTACATATGGTCATACAACTTAGAGATGATGCTTGCATCATGCTAGATATGATCATGCTAGTAAAGATCATATATGATACATATGGTTGAAGTTGTTGATACAATGGTCTGAGGAGCATCGTGCTAGTACAACTTAGAGGTGGACATACAACTTAGATATGATGTATTGACATCATGCTAGTTATGTTCATGCTAGTACAACTTAGATATGATGTATTGACATCATGCTAAATATGTCATGCTAGTACGGATTAGATATATGAACATACATCTTAGAGATGATGCAGGGGGTTTGTGTCATGATAGATATGATCATGCGAGTACAACTTAGATGTGGCATACAACTTACATATCATGTGTTGTTATCATGCTAGATATGTCATGATAGTACGTCTTATATATGATCATACAACTTAGATATGAAACAATGAGGCACCGATCTACATCATGCGAGTACAAATTAGAGGTGGCATACCAATTAGATATGATGCATTGGCATCATGCTAGATATGTCATGCTATTACGACTTAGAGATGATGTATATTATACTCGAGATCATGTCAAAACAACTTAGATATGATGCATTTGCATCATGCTAGTACGGCTTAGAGGTGATGCAGTTGATGACATTGTTGATGTAGGATGATATCAGATTATATGATTGCAGTAGAGAGTGTGTGTCTCTAGACAATAGATGTATGCTACTGTGGTGGATGTGTTCCACTGGTTGTGACTATGGGTCACTGGATAGTAGTTGTGTGCTACTAGGAGTGGTTGTATACCACTGGACAATAGTTGTGTACTACTATAGATAGACACAATTGTGTTCTATTGGATGGCATTTTAGCAGCAATTTGCTACTATCTTACTTCCATGGAGACCATCACTAGTGTTGAAGATGATTGTCAGCTAGATGGATAGTGATGATGGTACTCGTGATTTGATCTGTGTGATCATGAGATAGTCGGTGTGGCTATGATGATGCTATCAGCAGAATGGTTTGTTTTTTCTCAAGACCATTACCAATAATACCTCCCTAGCTAGGAGGAAGTGTTGATGTTACAGTAGCTACGGGAGGTATTAACCTCCATGTGTAACCTTTGACGAGACTAAAATATTCTAGGAAGCTAGAGAAACTTTAAATGGTTGTCTAAGAACCTCAGAAGACAAGTCAACTCAAGAGAAAATGTAATATTAAGTTATTAGCCTCCAGGAAGAGAAGTTGGCCTAGTTAAGTGACTTGAAACACTATAAATAGAGGGTGCTTGAGCTCATTCGGACTCACTCACTGTCACGACTTCATAAGGACTAGTGGTGTGCATGACTAGAGGAGAGTTGCAGTTGTTGCAGTGGTGACTTGGTATTTGGTTTATGGTTTGGACTTTCTTCTTGGTGCGCTAGCTTTGGAGAGAGGTACACTACCTTAGTTGGATATTGGTTCTAAGTGTTTGATTATGGAATTATTCTAGTTGTCAAGGTTAAGGTGCTCAGGGGTGGCCTTGTGCCTATGGTCGAGTGACAATATGGTGATATTGTCTATAGGGAAAACGAGCAAACCTATTATTTTAATAAAAATAAGAGGGAGTTGAGGGATAAATTGGTTGGAACAACTACTTTCTCAACATTATGATCCTCAATTTGGGATCATCATCAAGATATATGAAATAGGATATGTTCATATTGTTGGGCCCATGATATGATTTATTTCATGATGTTGATTAGATCCTTTTTGCTGAATATGTATACGCGTTTTCCTGTTTTGAAGAGTTTTTGAAGAGCTTTTGTGTCAAATCGCTATGATTCACACCAGGTATGCATAACTCATGTTTTATGATGATTTTGAGTGTAATTCAATATGATTTTATGTTCCGAGGAAACTAATTTGTGTTGTGTGTGTCAAAGGGAAAAATCACAACTTGTTTTTGCTTCCGACACTCAGTCTAGTACTCCATCCGGCACTCAGTCCGGTACTCCATCCAACACTCCGTCCGACACTCCGTCCTACACAAAAACCATGGGCGATTTGGTGGTTAGCATATCGGCGGCCAACAACAGGCGAATCAGAGACATGGGTTTTGCTTGTGCTCGTGGCCTCTAGCTACTAAACTCTTGACAACTCGATTTAGGTTGTTATGTTGGGCGATTATTGGCTCACCTCGTTTATAGAAGCCACCGAAAGTTAGGGAATCTTAAATGCGATTTGTTGTTTTTAGAGAGGGTCGACCCTTCCAGTGGTCGACCTCTCAGCTTGTAAAACCTATAAATACCACCAGTAGTGGCAAGACCAAACAAAGAATTTTAAGAAGACATTTTTATTGTGTAATTGAGACATCATTGTAAACTTATGATTAGACTGCGTTTTTTTAATGAATGACAGTGCTGTGTTGATTCTCTGATCACAATTTCGTGTTGAGAAGTTGCCTAGACCTCCTGGAGGGCCCACTAGTGGTCTGGGTAATTGTTCTCGTTAGTGTAGATTTATAATTGTTCAGTTTCCTTTCTTAGTTTTCGAAGTCATTTTTTTATTGTGTCAAATTCCCAATTTTGATTGCTTGTTGTGTGTTTATTTTAGTTGCAGAATTCTGTATCTAATTCCTCCTTCTTTTAATTGCAGATTGTTTTCTGAGTTAATGCTAATGAATATGTTTTGTTGCAGGTTGCTTATGAAGGGTAGTTAATATGCCATGTCTTTCTAACTAAACAGGAAACAACTTAAGCTTAAGCTACTAACCCCCATGTGATTAAATAATAGTTAAAATTTCAGTATGCTGAAATAGAACAGTTTGAAGTTAAAACAGAGTTAAAAACAGAGTATGAAGATAATGGCTTCTTTGGCAAGGGTTCGATGGATGGATAGTTTTTAGTTTTAATTCTCAATTGCTTATCTAGATTTGCTCAATTAGTTTTCTTATTTTCATATGCTGAAATAATATTTAATTTCTTTTTTACAAATATTTCCTCTTTTGCAATTTGAATTGTTAGAATAGAATTAGTTCAGTGTATTTTCATGCAATTTCCTTTTCTAGATTTAGGTTGCAATTTCAATTCAAAGTTGATTATTGAATTTAGATTTCAGTTATGAATCTTAGTATGAATTTTCTTAATTAATATAGAATGCAATTGAATTTCATAGATTAGAAGATAGTTTTCTTGCTTTCATAGATTAGAAGATAGTTTTCTTGCCTTTGTAGGATAGATAGTCTTTTTGCTTTGGTAGGTTAAGGAATAATTTTCTTATCATAGTTTAAAGATTAGTTGTTAATTCCTCTTGCTTTCAATTTAGAAGATTTCCTCTCATAAATTAGAAGTAGTTGTGAAGATTCAATTTAAGAATAGAGTTCACTTGCTTCTTAGCTTAATTAGTTACTTATTGAGTAGTCTTAATTAGTTTACTTGCTGTCAGAGTTATCATAGGTTAGCTAGTTGTTTTGCTTGCTTGTTTACTTAGTTTAATAGAGTAGTTGCTTGCTTTTCTATTTTTCTTTGATAGGGTAGTTGCTTTTCTATTTATTTGCTTTCATAGGATAATTGCTTATTGAATTTGAGTAGGTTAATTAAAGTAGTTTGTTGTTGTTATTGCTTATTAGGTAGATAGTTTGCTTTTGCTTATTGTCATGATTCAGTTAGTTTTCTTTAAGTAGGGTTTCCAATTTCTTTCTTAGGATTATCCATCGATCCTTTGTTCAAAGGTTACTTAGGGTAAATAGTTTAAGTTTCTTAGTAGGGTTTGATCATTAGTAGTCTTTTCTTGAATATATTAGTTCTCAAATAGCCATTTCCTTAGTTAGACTATACTCTCTCCAGCCTTTCTACCTTGGCATATATAGTGCTACAACTCTAAGTTTACTTACCCCGGGTTGACAATTTAATTGAGGGTTTTTAGTGCATATAGAACACCCACCATTTTTGGCATCATTGTCGGGGAGTTGTCTCAAGGTAGGAAATAGTTAGAAAATAGATCACTTCTAAACCTTATCATTAGTTTGGTGGCGGGGAAACTTTAAGACGAGAGGTAAGAACCTGTGCATTTGCTATAGTAGGTTCCCCCAAACCCAATGGTAGTTTTTGTTTTTGTTTTTGTTTTTGTTTTCTTTCATGAACATACCTAGAGACCCAAAACATAGATACATTAAATCTAAATCAGACCTTTCAACCAAGGTTCCTTTCGACCTTTTTGGGGGAAGGAACGTTCCACTCAGGAAAATCCACAGACCGATACTGAACAATAGGAGCTAGCTCAACCCAAAGAGCTAAAGCAGTCTCTGAAGAGACTAAAACACGGAGCACTATAGAACAAAAGTTGAAGCATCAGTAATAGTGGGACATGAGGCAAGATCACTCGAGCCCTCTGCAAAACCAAACAACACAACCTTTGTTTCCTTACCACCACTAGGAGAATGAATTCGAAGGTGACCATTAGTTTGGAATAAATCTCTCAAATCCTAGCAACAACTGGGATCTCTTCTTTTCAGGAAGAACACATCTTGAAAATAGCCAAGAACTTGAATACCTCTCCAGAAATATTAGAAGAATCAAGGTCCTATGATCTACAAAATGATTTTCCTTGCCAAAATGTAAAGGAAGTTGAAAAATTATGGAGTACATCTAGTGGAGAGAAATCATTAAGACCTAAGATTGAGGAGTTCTCAATATTCATCTCAGCAGATCCTTTATGTACTTCAAAAATCAATCATCCATAAGAAAAGGATCTGCATAACATGATGAAGGAGAGCATATAAATTATTGTTGATGAACATCAAGATTACATTGAAATTTGGTTTCAAGAGGTCATCAGGCCACAATACTTTTCTCTTGTTCAACACCTTCTGATGCCAAAACAAGTAGGTTGGTTGGTTCTTCATATCCAGGTAATCATTACGGTAACTTTTTGATATATGGATATGAGTATGTTTCTTATCTTTCTCTACACATGGTTACATTGGAAGAGTTCTTACACTTGAATAACGATTTTCCCTTTCTTTTTAGGTAGGGTAGGATAGTAAATCAAAGCTACATGTTGTTAGTTTAGCTTAAAGTCTAATGCAACATCATTTTACATTTTCTTTTAATAAAAGAACCATGAGATACATGTTCCTATGACTTGATCTCATTGATCTCATTAGTTTATTATATTTTAGAGTGTGGTTTTTGCAAATAGTTTTAGAGATCTCTGTAGGTATTTATATCACAAAGGGTAGACAATTCCAAGGAAATATAAAAGAAGGATTTTCTTCAAAAACATTGCTATATTTGAACCTTGTTGTCTGCTAAGCATCAAATGAATAATGAATTGTTGTAGTTATCCATGTTTTTGCAAAGATTTTCATCTTCTCTTTTTCTTAAGGCATTCTAAAAAGAAGTTGCTCTTGAAAATCTTCACCACTATATAAGGAAGTGATACTGTAACCATCAAGCTTAGAGGTCTCTTGTAAAATTTTCCCAAGAAACCTAAGTAAGTGAGTAAAGTATCTTTATTAAAGAGTAACAAGGAGGTTTGATTAGCGGTTAGTCATGGAAACATCACAATAAATTACAAAATAAGAAAGTGAGTTGAGCCTAGAGATACCTTTCTGTTCTTTCTCAATGGTACCATCCACTACACACTAAATAGCTTGATTATATCATATATTTAGATAGGCCACGTCCTCTTAAGTACCCCTTACATTAGGACAATCATTAAGGAATATAACGAAAAGTCATCCTCTAACATAAATACCATCCCAATTGAAAAAAAGAGAAAGAAAAAGTTGTTTTCAGAGCTGTTCCCCCATCTTCTTGCACAAAGAAATCTTATACTAAAATCTTAAAAGATGGAGGGCCAGTCTCTGAGGGTGTAAGAGGCTAACCCGCTAGGATACTGAACAGGTCTGCTGGCAGTGGGTACCGGCATGTGGTATGACTAGGTAAACCTACTGGAGTACTGAACAGGCTTGCTGGCAGTGGGGCATTCTCCCTAGCGAGGATGATAATCTGACAAAAAGATAAATAATAAATTTAAAACTTGTCCTGATGTACGGAATTACTTGTAGACAAAGCTGGCATGAAGTATGTATGGTTAAGCTAAGGTTAATCAACTCCATAAATTTTCCATTGGGAACTAACTTTGAGACTATCTTGAAACTATCTTGCCTACCTCTTCTTGTCTATATATAAGATCTCTTATCCTATAGGTGGGGCCATCTTTTAACCATCTCGTCAGATCAATCTGTGAAATTTATCTCTACACTTAACAAGTTGTAAATATTCGGCTATTGGGAGAACTGACTAGTTTCTTATATTTTTTATTGTGAGGTGTCACAATACTTAGGTGTGGGGGAGGGGTTCATGAGTTGACAAATGATAACATTGCCTAGAAGAAGTAAATCTTTGTAAAAAATTATGTGTATTATGATACAGGTTATTACATCAACAGTCATTTTATTTCTTCAAAATGCTAATTCCATGTGTGTTATAAACAATTGTACATTTCCTTAACAGACCACTTAACTGGTTTATTGTCATTACAGACTATTCATTACAGAGTTATGATTACATGCCTTATAAAATGCGAGATAGATGAATGGCTTGTGTGAGAACGATGGAAAAACAAATAATAATGGACCACTCTTATCCTACCTCTGCTCCTATTCAATGTGTTCGTGGTCTCTGAGGAATCAATTTCCTCAGCCACAAAGCTCCCAAGAGTTGGAGACCATTGGTTTAAACACCACCAATTTCCAAGAGCAAGCTATAACAGGGTTTTCAAAACCAAATTTCAGAACATCTCTGGAGCTAAGGGATACTCTAAAGAGTGGACAAAAGAGGAGCTAATCAATCCTCTCATAGTCATCACCAGATTGATCACATGTGAAGGTAGATATTCCATCTTTAAAGCCTATCACTTTCGATTATTAGCTCACTTTCAATTTAATAAGCCATTGAATTTTCCCTTTTAATTCTTAAAGAGTCTCGAGAGGATGTCTTACCAAGTAAGGAATAATTTAACTAATCCCCATAACAACTTATTTCACCATGGCCTTATAAAACTACTTGTCTTAGTCTAGTTGGAGAAAATGTGGGATGAGTTCATTTACCAATTTGCAAACCCTCATCTTACAATAAATACTAGCAAGAGGAATCTTGATCTAGGGACTGTTACTCCACCCAAACCCTCATGCTCAAGCTATTCCTTTACCGGACCAAAAGTCCAAGAAACTTGTTGATACCCCTGCAACCTTATCGGGCAAGAAGACCAAGAAGCCTATTGCTGACCCCCCTCTAAAAATAGTAAAGACCTATTGCTAATTCATGGCACCAGATGTTCCATATCTTCGATCTAGGGAGAGTTTCCTAAGCTAAAAAAATGCTAAGCACTACCCATTTGTATAGCAAACCCATGAGAAGAGGAAGTAGGATTTCTGTCAAAATTTTGCGATACTGTATTTTTACAATGTCTTAGGATATTATATCAGCAGATGTTTGTATTGGTATGCTAAATTATATGTTGCTGGCATCATTGTGTGTGTTATAAGATTACTGTGCATTTTTATGTTTATTCTATAGAAGAATTTGTATACTTAACTACTATTTTTGACAAATACAAAGCAATAACAACTGCTAAATACTTACTACCATCTGTATTACAAGCTTATGAAAAGAGGAATAGTTGTTTGAATTGTTACAGATTGATGAAAGGAAATAAAAATTCTCCTGTTCACCATGCCTACCAGTACAAACCAAGACTTTTTTTAGTATCTGTCATTTTTTTCAGTCACCAGTGGTCAAATTTACTCTTTCATGTGATTGATAAGGTTATTAGGTCAAATTGTTATATTTTCAAAATAAAATTATCAAATAAAATTTGGCATATCTTGATTGTAAAATGAGCATTGGTGTGTCTAGGTGTCATTACTACTCCCTCCACTCATCCAACGTCATAAATTTTCATCATGGTCATGTTATCATTCCTTGTCATAAATTTTCAAATGATTGTCTTGGTCAAAGTTCTACTTGAAAATTGGTTTCTGAATTAAGGAAGATGAATTTAACAAAAGTGAAAGAGTTTTTTTCCAATCATATACCAAGAAACAAAAACCTGCTTCATTTTATGCGAAGGTGTTATTATTTGAGATAAATTCCCCAAATATAGTCGCTATAGGAGGGTTCCTGCACATTTGGACAACTTGACTTCAAGTCAATTTTTCAGAGGTTTGTAGAAGGAATTTGTAGTGATTGATGGTTCCATTGTGTAGAATATATCATACAATTTCCAACCATACCACTTTCATCCCAAAAATCCTCTAGGAAGGCCTCCAAAAACCCTCTCAGAGACCACACTGCGTTTCTGCTGAGAGCACGTTGTGCTTCTGTAATTTTTGAGTAACCAACTTCAATCTTGGATTATGAACAAATGGGAAATCATTTTTGAAACCTGGAGGAGGTTTATGTTCATAAAATACCCAAAAACAATAACCTCGCTCCATTTTTTAATATACGTTATGTTTTGGGATATATTCAATTCTCTTAGAGGCCTAGTTTTTCAGAAAATAAAACACTATGTTTTTCCTGTTTTAGTCATGTTTTCCTAGCAACTGGAAGTGAAGTTTTGAAAACCAAGAGAGATTTTTATCAAGAACATATTAAAAGCAATAACCTCTATCATTTTTTGAATATACGTTATGGTTTGGGATATATTCAATTCTCTTAGAGGCCTAGTTTTTCAGAAAATAAAACACTCTGCTTTTCCTATTTTAGTCACGTTTTATTTTCGTGTTTTCCTAACAACTGGAAGTGAAGTTTTAAAAACCAAGAGAGGTTTTTATCAATTACATATTCTAAAACAAAAACCTCTCTCAATTTTTACACAGGATTTACTTTCTTATAGTTACAGGTGTCACTTTGATACCTATTTTTCACAAGTTCGCCAGGCCATAATTTTTGCGCTTCTGGGAAGTCACCTTTGGAACTAATTTTGCAGAGGTAAAATTCTTGTTTTGCATGGTTTAAAGGATCAAGGGTATAATATACATCTCAAGTCTTCTTCACATGTCATAAAAAACCTCCAAATACTCCAAACTCTCCAGTTCAAACTTAGAGAGCATGAAACACTAAGTCGTCATTTATGCCATGATAACATTGTCCTATAAGACAAGATGAATTCTCTACATCGTTTGGTTGATGATATGACTGCCACCAATAATAGTCTCTGGATTCAATTGAAACATCACAAAAGGCCCAAGACAAAATCCCCCGAGCAAGAGGGAGAATCTTCTAAAGCTAATCCACCCCCTCCTTCGCAAGTCTAGTCATGTTGGGTGATTCATTTTTGTTTGCAGTGGGACCTGCAAAATCTTAGGTGTGGGGGTAATGTTTGGCCCGTGATATGATTGATTTCATGACGTTGATTAGATCCTTTTTACCAAATATGTATATGCATTTTCCTATTTTGAAGAGTTTTTGAATAGCTTTTGTGTCAAATCACTATGATTCACACCAGGAATGTATAACTCATGCTTTATGATCATTTTTAGTGTACTTCAGTATGTTTTTATGTTCCCAAGAAACTAATTCATGTTTAGTGTGTCACAGGGAAAAATCGTAGCTTGTTTTTGCTTCCGGCACTCAGTCCAGTACTCCATCCGACACTCAGTCTGGTACTCCATCCGGCACTCCGTCCGACACTCCGTCCTGCACAAAAACCATGGGTGATTTGGCGATTAGCATATCGACAACCAACAATGGGTGAATCAGAGACATGGGTTTTGCTTGTGCTTGTGGCCTCTAGCTACTGAACTCTTGACAACTTGATTTGGGCTGTTATGTTGGGCGATTATTGGCTCGCCTCATTTCTAGAATCCACCGGCAGTTAGGGCATCTTAAATGCAATTTGTTGTTTGTAGAGAGGGTTGACGCTTCCAATGGTCGACCTCTCAGCTTGTAAAACTATAAATACCACCAGTAGTGGCAAGACCAAACAAAGAATTTTAAGAAGACATTTTTATTGTGTAATTGAGACATCTCTTTAAACTTATGATTAGACTACATTTTTTTAATGAATGACAGTGTCGTGTTGATTCTTTGATCGCAATTTTGTGTTGAGAAGTTGCCTAGACCTCCTGGGGGCCCCACCAATGGTCTAGGTAATTGTTCTCGTTAGTTTATATTTATAATTGTTTAGTTTCCTTTCTTAGTTTTCAAAATCGTTTTTTTATTGTGTCAAATTCCCAATTTCGATTGCTTGCTGTGTGTTTATTTTAGTTGCAGAATTGTGTATCTAATTCCTCCTTCTTTTAATTGCAGATTTTTTTCTGAGTTAATGCTAATGAATGTGTTTTGTTGCAGGTTGCTTATGAAGAATAGTTAATATGCCATGCCTTTCTAACTAAATAGGAAACAACTTAAGCTTAAGATACTAACCCCTGTGTGATTAGATAATAGTTAAAAATTTTGTATGCTGAAATAGAACAGTTAGAAGTTAAAACAGAGTTAAAAATAGAGTATGAAGATAATGGCTTCTTTGGCAAGGGTTTGATGGATAGATAGTTTCTAGTTTTAATTCTCAGTTGCTTATCTAGATTTGCTCAATTAGTTTGCTTATTTTCATATGCTGAAATAATATTTAATTTTTGTTTTATGAATATTTCCTCTTTTGCAATTTGAATTGTTAGAATAGAATTAGTTCAGTGTATTTTCATCCAATTTCTTTTTCTAGATTTAGGTTGCAATTTCAATTCAAAGTTGATTATTGAATTTAGATTTCAGTTATGAATCTTAGTATGAATTTGCTTAATTAATATAGAATGCAATTGAATTTCATAGATTAGAAGATAGTTTTCCTTCTTTCATAGATTAGAAGATAGTTTCCTTGCCTTTGTAGGATAGATAGTCTTTTTGCTTTGGTAGGTTAAGGAATAATTTGCTTATCATAGATTAAATATTAGTTGTTAATTCCTCTTGCTTTCAATTTAGTAGATTTCCTCTCATAAATTAGAAGTAGTTGTGAAGATTCAATTTAAGAATAGAGTTCACTTGCTTCTTAGCTTAATTAGTTACTTATTGAGTAGTCGTAATTAGTTTACTTGTTGTCAAAGTTATCATAGGTTAGCTAGTTGTTTTTCTTTCTTTTTTACTTTCTTTAATAGAGTAGTCGTTTGCTTGTCTATTTATTTTCTTTCATGGGATAGTTGCTTATTGAATTTGAGTAGGTTAATTAAAGTAGTTTGTTGTTGTTATTTCTTATTAGGTAGATAGTTTGATTTTTCTTATTGTCATGATTCAGTTAGTTTTCTTAAGTAGGGTTTCCAATTGCTTTCTTAGGATTATCCATCAATTCTTTGTTCAAAGGTTACTTAGGGTAAATAGTTTAAGTTTCTTAGTAGGGTTTGATCATTAGTAGTCTTTGCTTGAATAGATTAGTTCTCAGATAGCCATTTCCTTACTTAGACTATACTACCTCCAACCTTTCTACCTTGGCATATATAGTGCTACAACTCTAAGTTTACTTACCCCGGGTTGACAATTTAATTGAGGGTTTTTAGTGTGTTTTTAGTGCATATAGAACACCCACCACATATGCTCACTAGATTGCAATAGATTATACTCTCTATAAATATCAAATATGTGGAATTCAATGTAGCTATGATATGGGTTTCCTTCCAATCCAAGAACTAAAGTCTTAATTATGCTTATGAGCCACTACATTATTTGAAACATGTGAATCAATGATCTCTATTTCTTGCTTAATCTTTATCCTGCATCCTTGTTTAGGTTATTTATATTTAATGTTATCTTGTGATTCCCTAGACAATCACAAATTCCTAGATCACCTCTTGATGAGATGTCATCCTTATTCTTGATGAGATGTCATCCTCATATGTAAATGAATTGTGAGTGAGATATAAATCTAGAGGTGATTACATCCTTGTACTATATATTGATATCATTGGATGGATACTGTTATTGTTGAGAACGGCACAAGCCTTTTTCATCCTTCATATGTTGTGTCTGACTACATAGTATTTAACATGGTATCAAATCCCTTAAGTCTTAAGGGCTTCATAACTCCATGGTAGTAATTCATGAAAAGTTTCAATCCATGGTAGTGATCAATGAGATATTCTCGGCATGGTAGATCTACATACAAACATCAAGTGAATTTGGCTTCTCAAACAAGCAAGGTAATATAAATTCTTATTTTTATTCTTGTTAAATCCATTGAAATCATTTTGATACATATATTATATGTTATTAAAATGTACTTTACACACCATTGGAGAGCCTTTGATTAAAAGATGAAAGTGTACCATTGTTTCAAAAGATCTCCTTATTTTTTTATAGTTTTAAGATGTAATTTCTTTATTTAATATATTGTGGAGTAGTTTTATTGCATTATACGTGTTAGATCTAGTGCACCACCATTTTTCAAAAATAATAGATGTTTCAAGGTCTCAACAAAGGGCATTGAATAGATCACTCAAAAAGAGATTCTAATTTTGAAGTGTGGATTGCTTGTAATAGTTCAAACTCAAACCATACCCTCAACCCTTAGAAATTCATACTCTTAGCATCTCACAATAGTCATATCGTTCTCTCTATCAGTCTTCTTAGAGGATTTAATGAGATTTATTTCCTTTCTAAAGACTCTTGATACTCAATGAAAACCCAACATGAAACAAACACGCAACCTTATGATATTGTTGGAAAAAGTGAAGGCATTCCAATCTCCTAGTGTGAAGAAAGCCCAACATTAGTCACAAAAGTAGACCTCATATAAGAGGATGAATTGTTTAGAAATTGTGAAGCTATATATCCTTAGCCTCGTATCCATAGGTTCTCTACCAAGCCATGGCTTTTTATATATGTATAGTTACTTCTTTTGACAAAATTGTACATGTGACTTTTTATTTGCATATTATGTTTTTTTTTATTTGTTGCTCAATGGATGGGTAGTTTTGTAGTCCTCTCACATAGATTTCACCATGATGATAGAAGGATCCAAATGATTGTCAATGTGTGATTGAATATAAGGTAGATGATTAAAAAAATTGGATAGCTTATGGTATGTTAGTGTCTAGGTTCCATTCACTCATATATGCCATGGTAATTGATCCTCCAACCCTATGCCTCCCCTTCTCAGGATACTTGTTGCTCTAAATTTTTATTTGTAGATATGATTCTCAACCTTGCAGTGGCAGAGGCATGATTTCAATTTTCTTGCAACTTGGTATGATTATGGTTCTTGACACCCACCATGAGAATTGAGTTTCCAAACAACTCTTTTGTGGAACCATAAATTAGCTAATAGGAGTTGATACATGGGGGATTCACCTTGTTAACCAATATCTTATCACGTTCATTCATAAATGGGGGTTTTTAATTGTAAAAAATAAAGTCAATATATTGCAGGTATTGGGTGAAGGGCGTGAAGATGTGGGGTATTGGGGGGTTTATAGGTATTGTGGGGTATATAGTGAAAATAGGGATTTTTTCGTTATTGGAAAGATGTATTGGGAGGGGAATTAAGAAAAAATATTTTGGAAGGTATTTATTAATATCTAGTGAAATTAGTGGTATTCTTTAATATCCCGTGAATGCAGGTACTATGTCACAGGTTCATTGAGTGAAGACCCCATGGATATACCTCCTTATGTTGCCTAGGTTGACTAGTTTAGCACACTTCCCCTAGCACTGCTTGGGTACATAATTAATTAATTGTAGATTTGTGTTGTTCCTACTCCCACAGACACCACCATTGACTCTTCCAAACATTTTTCACTCCTAATAAAATGCTACCAACATGCAATAAATCAATTATATATACCTTAGCAAGTGTCCAAAACTATCAATAAACTATCACAAATAGTGAGACATGAAAGCTACAATGCTTCCAAATCAAGCTATTATCGTGAGTTCACAATCTAGTTTTTTGAATGCCAAATGATAGTGAAAGCCCTATATTTTCACATATGCAAACAATTCAATGCATTATTATGTTTTTCAATTATAATAGTGAATGATTTTCATAAAGCATAAATGGAGGTAATTTTAAAAAGGTTATATATTGATCATTTTTGTATATCACCATACTTTGTCGCTTGACAAAATAACCATTTGCCGATATTTTTTATAAAGTAAAGCCAAAGATTGACTTATGCAGTTTGGTCCAACATTCATTTCTCAAGATAGATTGATTTTCCAAGAGAAGCGAGGGAATAGGTTGAAACAAATATTTTACATGTTTTGTGTTGGGACATGAAGTGAATACCATTTGAGGAAGTTATTTGACAAGCCATATAACAATTTTATTTCATAAAACATTGTAGTCATTGGAAGAAATGATATCATAAGAAAATCAAGTCTTTATTTGGCTCATGTGCTCTAGAATTGGCCTAAAACCAAAATAAGAGGGTCCGAGGAATACTATGCACTTGTATGTGATTGTGTATGTTTTTGGATGCTTGAAAATATTTTTTTCCTAGTGTTTGATACATATCTAACAAAATTAGCACACAAATAATCACACATTCATGAAGTGCCTACATGACAATGGTGACTATAATTGCAACTGTGAATTAAACTATCATACACAAAGGATGTAATCTCATATAAAAAGAGGGATACAAGTTTCTTGTTCCTCTACATTTGATGGAGCATTGTAAAAAAATACAAAGGCCATAACCATTTATGGTCCATGTAAAGTTTGCTTCAATTGATCCATGTCAAGATTAGTTACTTGAGTCTTGAATTCAAGTGTATTTTGCATCA
>ML790492.1:80271-96106 GCA_009831015.1 Picea engelmannii
TAATATCAAACTTTGGATTGAGTTCGAGTATTATAATATGTTAAATGGTTAATGTTATGCTTTGATTTTGATTATGGAACTATTTGATGTGTTGATTGTAGTGTGTGCAAGCATAGGGAATGTGATTGCCAATCAGTCCACATATAGGTAATGGAATTGTATGGAAGTGTATAGGGTACCATAAGGAAAGGAGGAAAAATATTATTGTTTTCACCTACTAGCACTTATTTCCATGACCTAGGTTGAAAATCTAGTCACACTTTTACTTAGAGGTTGCACATTGTTGTGAGGGTAGGCCATGAATTCAGTCATTAACGAAATATCATTGAGGATCATGTAATAAGGTAATAACCTTATTACTTAGTGACCATTAGTCTCTCAACAAGGGAAACTAAGTTTGAGTTAATAAGGTCTCAAAAATTGCACCATTTCCCCTATCAAGAAAGTTGGATTCTTGAAGGGCATGCATAAACATGGCACCCTTTGTACTTATTGAAAGTTAACTCTTGAAGGGTATGGAGAAAATCCAAGGATACAACGTGAAACTGGCTGAACAGTTCACTCTCAGATTTAATGGGTTTTGCACAACCATTGCAGGAATCACATTCTGGGTGACGGAGGAAACTTTTTCAGGCACAACGGAGATCCCTCCGCATGGTGAAAGGTGGTATAAGGGCATGCCTTTAGACATATTATGCTATGAATACTTTATCAAGACAAACTTCCTGAATAGGAAAATCAGAGCGGGCATTCCGAGTCGGTATCTCCGGGTTCCTTTCCAGAAGATCCTAAATGTGATTAGAAGGAATTTCACCTGCGAAAGAAGATGTGAAAAAATATACCCACATCACATCGGGCTGTTGATGCATTTCACAAGGAAAAGGCCTTTGAAATTACCTTTCTTCTTGCACCGAAGCCTAGAAAGAATGGCGAACAACATCTAGGTCGAAGAGGACTAGCCGAGGAATAACTTATTCCATATATCATTGATCAAGTTGTTGGTAGTCAAGGAATTGAGACATATGGACAAAGACTAGGATTCATTCCTAATTTCAACCGACATCCCCAGGGACCCCAAAGGAGACCTCCCTCTACCCACAGGGGAAACAACATCTCGTAGCATGGTGGCAAGAATGGAAGAGGCTACAGGAAAATGAAAGACAATAGAAGGATCGTCATCCCAACAACCAATACCCTGGAAAAGAGGCAGGCCGAGTTTGATCAAGAAGCATGAGGAGACCCAAACTCCCAATGAACTGCGCACCCAATTTGTTGCTGAGAAGTTACTTGTGCGTGTTGTTCAACTAGAACCTGTTGAATGTTCAAGATGGAGAATCAATGAAAGACAGAGAAGGTCGGCACTAAAAACATGGAAGTTTAGGAGACATCGTAGTAGTTGAAGCAAGCGCAACTCGCTATTGCCAAATTATACCAAGAAAACAAAGAATTGAGAAAACAGTTAGTAGAAAAGACTGTCGAAACAACAACGTTGTAGAGCCAAGAAGGGAATGCAAATGGGCTCAAGATACATCTCAGAGAAGCACAAGACGTAATCATTCAGTTGCGCGAGGAACAGAGCATTTTAGAGGAAATAATCATGGAGAACTTCAAAGAATGTGGACCAACCATGGAAAACGTCTGTGCGGCTCTTGCCAGTGCTCAAACAAAGCTAAAAGGGAATGCGTTCTTGTGGAGACAAGTGAAGAATCTGAAAATATGAAACTAGTCTCTTAGGAAAACAATCAAAGTATTAAGATTGTAGGTGAGGCTAGAGGCATGATTGACCTGACCCCATTTTGTCTTTTTGGATGTGGCACAAAATATTTCTCCCTCGTGTTTTGTTTCCTACTGAGAAACAAGAAGTCTGATGGGAACCCACACAGTGGATATTCGTCATGCAAATGTTGTAAAACCACCTGTCGATAAGGAAAAGTGTAGGAGAAACGCATGACAAATTTGAAGGAGATGTGTGGCCCCCTAACCGTCGTCGCCACCTGGAAAACACGAACGACAACCAACAGACACCCGCCACACCAACTCGCCACATGCATACCACAACCAATGATCATGCGACAACAACCAGATCCTGTTACACTGGGTGGCAAAGTTCTGACAGTGTGCTCGATCATTTAGGTAACCACTCAAATGAGAAACGTCGATGCATCACCTCCTAATGATTGAATATTACCGATGACCGAATGATCATGACAAAGACATCGGTTATGACATGATTGGGTGCAGTTGGGTTTCCATTTTTAGTAAGTTCTATTCAAAAGGTCATCTGGTAGGGAATCACCTGAAACGCAATTATAGGAGTAGTATTTTGAGGCATAACAGCCCAAGGGGCATAGTTTTTTCTATATATTCTATCCTTTCAATGTAAGCAGGGTTGGTTGGCAAAGTAGTGTATACAGTAGATTGTCGAATGTAATCTTTGAACCCGATTGAAATATAATGTAGAAGTGCTCAGGCTTTGATGAAAATATTCTAATGGTGGTGGTTTGATGTATTGTGATCCCATCTATGTATGTACTATATGTTTTATGTATATTCATGCATGTTCTTTGTTTAAATTGGAACGTTTAATAAGTATAGAATTCATCACATGGTGATTTAGAATTTGCCATTTAAACTCTATGTTTTCTTCTAAGTAATTTAGAATTCATCTTCAATGGTGCTCTGAGATGATTTATGTTCTCTTTCTTTCACCACACACAATGACCTTTGAACTGAAATATCATTGCCTTCTTAGCCTTTATCCTCTCAAATTTTCATCTACCAAGTCATTAATTTCTCTCTCTTTTAGGAGGTTGACTCCATGGCCAAATTCAAAGTCATTATCTATTAGAGACCAAGTCTCAGAGAGAGCCCTCTCTAGGTTGGAAAGGATAGTTTCTAGTCTTAAAGTTGGTCTGTAGGTTACCTCTGTCATTTGTTTTCTCATCCAAACAAATTTATAGAGTGATAACAGAACTCATGTCAATAACATGTCATGGATCACTTATATAATGTCATAAGACAGATACATGAAATATATCGTGCATATGCCTCAAATAATTAGGAAAGACTGGTCGGTAAGCCATGAGTCCCTTCTTTTCCAATACCTAGAAAGGTCTCACAAACCTAGGAGAGAGTTTGGAACCCTTTCCAAAATTATTTACCCACACACTTGTCACACTCTCCCTAAGTCGCACAAGTAATTACCATTTTTATTTTACTTAAAAATCCAATTTCCATCACATTCCCCAATGTGTTCCTATTTTTGCTCTTAGTTGTCCCTTTGTTCCCCAAATTTTCATTTAATGAGTGTCTCCTAACTAGATCTTAGTTAGAGTTGGATTATGATTCTTCTTCTAGTTAGACTAGTGGTAGGTTGACTAAAGATTATATTCCATGTGTACTCCTATTCTCTCATATTATTATTTCTTTCTCTTTTTAAAAATCCATTTTATTAATTTCATGCACACATATGCATTTTATCCAACCTTTAAATTTTATTCCCCTTTTTCCTAGAGTTTGATTATATTCTCAAATATTTTAACTTATGTCATAATTCATTTAGTCCTTTATTTAAATTTAGACTTAAACTTAGTCTTAGACTTAGGCTTAGATGTTTTTTAGGATTTATAATTAATGATTTACTGTTCAATTAATTATTTTATTCTAACAAGGTCTAATCATTTCAATGTTTTCTAGGCCACCTAGATTTATTGACTCAAGTTTTAATTATGCAACGTACCCTTCAAGACGGACCTCCATGCTCCAAGGGTGCCTGTCACCTTAGACTGGTTTTGGAGGTTTGTCTGACCCTTGGAGTCAACACTCCATTCGGTCGACCTTGTGAGAGACTAAGGGATTCTAAGGAATAAGGAATCCTCCTTATTGCGCACCCCTTAGAAATCTTCATGAGTGACTATCTCATTCCACCCTCATGACATCATGGACCTCTTAAACTAGGTAATTGTTAACCTAAAATTCAGGCCACAATGAGAGTGCTAGTAGGTTGTGACAGGGACACTTCCACACCTCTCCCTCAATGTATGGTTTTTGTGCATGACCCCTTTTCTCCTTATGTGAGTCAGATTAGCAAGCATTGTCAAGTCTGCATCCACTGAAAAAAACAATGTAAATAATTCATATACATAAATCATACTTAAATAAATCATATATCACATGTGCGTAAAATGAAACACTCAAACAAATACAATCCACTCCCTAACTCAATCCAGAGTCCAAGGAAGTTCATTGATGCCATCAACATCCATAACCTGTCATGTGTCCTGCACACTCAGGAAAAATCGTCAATAACATCTGCCAATACATATAGATCAAAATAAAAATAAGTCACAATACATCATCATCATCATATATAACCCCTAATCGAAACAAAATCACAATGTACCATAACCAGATCACTTGCACGCAAGTGTCCTCAAAGAATAAGTCAATAAAAGTGTGCTCAGTAGAAAAATATGTTATATACACCCCCTCTTGTTTGAAACTTTGTCTCGAAGTTTGTACAATATGTAATGCTAGTACATGAATGTATCTACCATAGATCTACATATCTAATCTATCAAACAAGTAAGGAAATTGTTGACGCATCTCATATGCATCCTTCCAGGTAGCCAAGTGTGAACTATAGTTGTCCCATTGGACCTTGAACTAATCGACTATTCGACATCATAGTTGTTGAGTGTGATGGTGCAGAATGCGGATTGGCTTCGCCATGAGAGCACCCTCATCTGATACCTACAAAGAAATCATGACAATAACATGTGATGGATCATTAATATAATGTCGTAAAACAGATACATGAAATACATCTTGCATACGCCTCAAATAATCAGGAAGGTCTAGTCGGTAAGCCACGACTCCCTTCTTTTCCAATACCTAGAAAGGTACCACAAACCTAGGAGAGAGTTTGGAACCCTTTCCAAAATTGATCGAACTCTTGTGCGGTTTTACCTGCAATTAAATTCTGTTGCCAACCTCATAATCGCGTTCAATGCGATGCACATCCACATAACTCTTCTATCGATCCCGCACTTCTTTAATTTCATCACTTGTGATAAATTGATGATTGGGATGTTGATTGACACTATTTGTGTGTCATTTTCTAAGACAATGTTGTGGAAATTTCATTCACCTGGATGGTTGTTATACCTATTATTGTTTCTTGGAATTTGATTGGATTGTTTGGAATTTTAAGGGAAGAGTCAGACTTGAAGTTGATTTGTTTCTTATAATTCAATCTCATTGGTATTGGAATTCACATCAGGAATGGAAACTACATCCAATATATATGCATCCTACCTATGGGAGAGTTATAATATTCTACAACAAAAGTCATCTAGGCATACAATACCTTCTAGCTCATTGGTTGGTGCTTGAAAAACCCTATAACTCTTTGAAACTAAAATTATGCTGCTAAAAGTAAAACAAACTATTCATAGCTTAATTTTATAGAAAATAAAGTATTAATTCCTTGAATCACCCTCAACCCCATTTGCTATGTTTTTATGGTTAAATTTTTTTTTTTTTTTAATTTTGGTTTTTATTTTTATTTTTAGTTTTGTTTATTTATTTATTTTATTTTTATATATTTTATTTATTTATTTTATTTTTATATATTTTTAAAGCAATTTTTGTAATTATTTATTTTTTTTAAATTCATTGTACTAGGTTGAGGGATGTGCAGTGTTGGTTCTTTTTTTTTTCCTTTTAAAATGTAAATAAAAAAACATAAAATATTTGTTTTCCCTTTTAAAAATACGTTTTTTTTCCTCACTTTTGGATTTTCTTCTATTTTTGAATTTATTTTCCACTTTTTTAGTGTTGATTTTCATAATTTATCTTTTTGGTTGCAATCGTGCTTGATATTAAGGAATTTGTCTATAGTGTAGTGCACACCTGTGTAAATGTATGAGGATAGCGCACCAAAGGGAGAGTGCGCACATCCTAGAGTTTTGCGCACACTGGATTAAGCACACATTTATGAGGTAGAAAACCTTTGTATTTATGTTTGTGTTTTGAGTCTGGGGAGCCTGCGAGACTATTAGGCTGGTGATCCTGGATGTGAAAAGGGAAATGTGATTGTATTGCAAATGTAATCAACCATAAGTTGCTAGTATAATCACATCACTGCGTGTAGACTCAACTCAGACAGAAAAATATGGGGGGATAAACTCCACGGAAAAGGGAAAAAGGGGGAGCTTAAGTCAAGGGAATATTTTATTAATATTATGAAAGTTTAATTTATGGATATTGATTTATCCTAAGTTCCCGAGGCATAGGAATGAGTCACCAAGTGTCAAAATTTAGTCTTGAAGGTGACAAGTGTCTGGTTATGACCATGCAAATATATTATTGAGCGATAATGTATTTTGGGGGGATTATTCATTATTCCAAGGATCTTTTTCAAGGGGAGCTTGGCTAGGAGGGACTTTATTTGGTTGTAATTATTGTCATCATTGAATGGGGGTGCTTAGGAAATCCTATTCATTTTAGAAGAAGCGGGCTGTCATGCCCGTGAGCATTTCCCTCCAGGTGAGAGATTTGTTGTGTCAAAGAGGTGAGTTTTAAGGCCCGTGAGTATTCTCTCTAGGTGAGAGAGTTTCTGAGAATTTTTCCATGGTGCGTTGGGCATTGGATACAGGGATTTAATACTTTCTTTCCATCCCATTGTTGAATCCCTCGAAGGAAAGTGGGTTGTTGAAGGACTGTTGAGTAGAGAAGGGGCACACTTCCTTGGGTGGGACATGAATGTGGGGAATGAGATATTGTAGGCTAGTTTTCGTAGTGGGCACCTTGGAGTGAGAAATTATGTTGATTACTAGACCCTAGTCTATCATAGGGAACCCTTTTTCCTGTGGAGTTTATTCCCCAGCTCGAGGGTGAGATGTTGCTGAAAGATCATGAGCAACATAGTCTATGGATGGGAGGAACATTTGAGTTACGGGTGAAGTTGGTGACTCTTCATAAATATAAGTGTCTCATATGAACTTATTCCAATTACCGTGTGCTCATTGTTATTTTCTAAATGGGTTTATTTTCCTGTACTAAACTGCATATGAATATTATGGTTAATTTTGTGTGATGATACTGCATATATGAGTTCCTTTTCCTGTATGTTGTGACATATGTGGGATTGATAGTTATAAGTGTTTCTTGTTAGTGATATGCATGGATTAGTCCACATAACATAGTTTCACATATGAAGTATGATAGTTGTTACGTATTCTATTAGTCAAATTATGTGGTAAGGATTATTAGATACCAAGGCAGGGTATAATTCACCATGCGTGCAGTGAATCATCCACGTACACAAAGGTTATAGAATTTGATTGCAACATCATATTGAATGCATGCACAGTAGGGTTATGCGTGCAGAATAGTTATGTGCACAACAATATATAAGTGCTCTGAAGTATTATGCACGCAATAGATTTTGGTTACTTATTTCGCTGCTGTAATTTTTTTAAAAGAATTTTACTCATGGAGTGAGACCCAACCTGGGTTTAGGTGCAGTTCCTTGAGGAAATGTGTGCAGATATTCTAATACTACTTATAGCAGGGAGTGTTGTAAGTGGTATCCGTGCACTAAGATGTTGAATTAGCTTTGTTCAACAGTGAGTCTAGACGTTACATATTGGTATAAGAGTGATTGATGTTGGGGTTTGTGGTGATGTGGCCTAGCTGGGAGGTTGGGACGTTACACCCATCATATAGTTGAGAATGGATGGTGAGTTAAGGCTCCTCCATCACTCACTTCAACTCATACCTCCCCCTTTAATGTGCAAGATTAAGTTTAGTATGATGGGAGAATTAAGGTATGTGTGTGGGTTTATTGTGAATGTCTTTGTGATATGATCAATGTTATTATCACTATCTCTTATCTTGGCTCTAGCAACAAATGAGCATTAGAAGCAAGTTGGGGTTCTTTGGTTGGGGACAACCATCCTAGTTTTTGTGTAAATTTGAAGTGGCAATGACACATTACCATTTTAAAAACAAATGTTGCATTCTGTGTAAGATAAAGGAAGTTTAGAGGGGCATTAAACATGATGATTGTTGAAACAAAGATTAAATCTTTTATCATTAAGGCCTAGATTTTTTATTTTTTGTGTTTTTAAGGTTTCGACTTTCCTAAAACAAGAATTTCGTCATTTCTAAATTCGTGATACCTTTTTATCATTTGTAACAAATGGAAAAAAGCTTACAAAAATATAAGTTTTCCAACGCTCTTTTGAAAAATTATTTAAAATCGATTGTAATTTTAAATCTGTGATTTTTAAATTTAAACGATAAAGAAATCGGGATTTGGGGTTTTCTGCAAACAAATGTTTGATGCAAATTGAATCACGAAACCCCGATCCCCGATTTCCCAATGCATTTAAATCTTAAGTAAAAGCATGAATTAATCTAATCTCTTATAAGAAAGATTAAGGGTTAAATAATTATGTCACAATTTCGGGATTCACGGTTCTGTAAGAACGCGTCTCTTGTCATCATGTTTCCTGAAATCCCGATTTCCGAAACCCTGATTCATAAATCACGTTAGATTAAACTAATTATGTTTTGGTCCTAATCATGATTATTCGGTTAATTAAGATAATTTAAGTCCTATTTTGAAAAAAGAAACAAGCCATCGCGATTTCACGATTTCGGGATTTGCGATTCCGTGAGAGCACGTCTCATATCATCATGTTTCCCGAAATCCCGATTTCTGAAATCCCGAAAGGGTCTTATCTTAATTAATTAATGTGATTAAAAAGTGTTTAATTCTTAATTAAATCATCGTGATTTCCCAATTTCGCATTTTTGGATTTCATTTTTTCATCGACTACATATCTCTTGACATCAGGATTTCCGAAATCCCGAAAAATGAAGTTTTCAACCTTAAATTATGATTAATATTGATTAACCTTTTCTTAAAAACAAGATTAATGGTAATCATATTAAGCGTTCATTTATGTTTCGCTCACTCATTAAGTAGGTTTCTCGTTTTCTTCAAAACCCAAAGGTACTGAAATACGGACATTAAAAATGTATCTCGGTAAAATATCTTTTGCATTAAAAGTTTTAATTTCGTGATAGCTGTGCAAATCTCGTCATTTCTTAAATATATTCAAAATAAGTTTTTGAATGTCTGTGTTGTCTTTCTAAGCTGAGCTCATTCATCTATTTTCTGCTACATGTTTCAAATTAAACACAGAGCCATGGCACCTAAAAAGGTACCGAAGAAAAATGAAGACACACAGGAAGGTGATATTATCTCTGATACTACTCCACACGAGCATTCCGAATGAGCAAGGAGCTATCGTCGGCTCATTCAGGCCTGAGCACATTCAAGTAATGTATAAACTCTCACCGAATCATAAACACACCTTTAATGCTGAATTTTTAGCTGAGTTTCAAAGAAAGGAATGTATTGAGGCAGGCCAGACATATCCCGACATGATTAGAGGATGGGTGAGGTGTGAAGCAAAGTTTAGGGCTGATACTCATGGGAGTTATGCTACAGCCTCCTTGAACAAATATATGGTTTATATAGCCATGATGTTATGCAAAATTTTCGGGAGAAAAGATCCCTGTCACTTTCATGCAGACTGGGTACCCTTCTTAGAGGAAGTTTCAGAAGGAAATGGTTTTAACTGGCATAAAAAAATTTCAGATAACCTAATGCAAGAAATTTTAAATTACAAAGCAGCCAAGTCAAAGGGACAACCAGTGTCTTTTTATATGTCTGCCTACATTATGGATGCAATCTGTTTTATGGCCCCTTTTCCATTAATGAATTGGAGTTGGAGCATTTCCTGCCAGAGCCTGTTCATAAATATCACTCAGCCCTTTGGGAAGAGAACGCTAAAGAGGCATTTTACGAAGTCTATCATTTTTTCATTATTCCTATGCACAAATTATTTTTTGGATGCGAACCCCCTCACATTTCTGATGCAGTCATAGAAAGTCTCAAATCAGTTGTCGACTGGTTTATTGAGGAAAAGTTTTCCTATATTAGGGTTTATGGTTGTTCCATTCCCCCCACGCACTCCCAAAATTCTTACCAGACAGATTGGTGTGCAGAGAAGTGGCTCATCAGATAGCCAAGGGCAGTATTGGATTGGAATTAAAAGCACTTCAGAAAAAATCTTGGCCATCTTTCCCTGTTTATGTCGGGAAATTTCCTTTATCAAATTTAGGCCATTCTAAGATAGAGGCCGAGTCATTGGAAGAAGTGAAGTTAGTAAATATTGAGCACAAAAAATATGACTCCTACCAAATAATAAGTAGGCATTACATACATTGTAATTTAAAGGCATATGAACATGAAGTTTCTGTTTATGATGATATATTTAAATATGTTAAGACTTATGAAGAAGTGTTGAATAGAGTCCAGGCCTTGCCACCAGACTCGCAGGCTGGGTTTGCATCTTTTCAAAGCCATAGGCGAATCTGCCTACCTAAGATTTTACAGGGTGAAATTTCGACCCCATCGCCAGAACAGGAAGAATCCCCTCCAGTGTTTGAAACTAATACTCAAGGTAAAAAAAATGACAATGGTAAGTTGAAGAATACTGAGATACCTTCGCAAGACACGGAGGGTTCTCAAACAAAAGAATCAGGAATGGATAAGGGAAAAGAGAAAGAAACAATTCCAGAAATCATGAAGAATGTTCCAAAAAAAATAGGAGGAACAACTTCAACAGAACTAGGTAGTCCTATCACCTCTTTAACCCCATTATAGTCGACTTTCATAACCCCTCATGGAGGAGTTTTATATGTTAGTGATCTAGAGCCGATTTCAAGAGATGAAATTCCCCCATCAGATTACGTTTTTAGTAAACAATGAAGAGCAGTCTTGAAACAGGAAATTCATCCAAGAGGAGAAGGAACGGTTAAAAAGCATAGAGTTATTATAGATGGAAAGAAACTCAAGGATGGAGAGTTTGCTACAGAATTAGCAGGTACAATGGGTGCAATAGCATCAACAAACATGTATTCTGTAGGCAATTTAACAATTCGGCTTGAACAAAAGGACCAAACAATAATCCAGTTGCAAGACAAACTAAAAGAAAATGAAAGAAATATTAGTTGGGGAATACAGAAGGGTCTAGAACAAGCTAGACTCAAAGATATGCAAGAAATCTAGAAATTGAATAAAGACTTGGATGAGGAAAAACACTTAATACAGGTCACACAGAAACAAGTTCGAAAGCTAGGAAAAGAAAACAAAAATTTGCAAGATAAGATTATTTCTATTGCTAACCAGGTAGTAGAACTTGAAAATTTCAGGACACAGGCATTGGAGATATATATAAGAATAGAGGAGGAACAACAGAAAGTGTTCTTGAATATGGAAGTAATCCAGAATTATTTTCAGGAATCAAATAAGTTTTTGGAGAATGTGTTCCAGAAAGAAAGGGAGGCAAAAGCAGCTAGGACAACTTTTCAGAAAGCAGTGGCTTTCTCATCAAAGGAAGAAATTGGAAAGACTCAGAAATTATCTATTTCTGAATAGGTTAAAGGGAACATAATGATAAAAGTATGGGAAGCAAAACTGGCTGAATATGAATGAATCACAAGAGAAGTTAATGAGGATTGCCAGGGAATCTTTGATCTCTTTGAAAGAGATTCATTGAATATCGGAACAGATGGTTGTTCTGGATTGTTAGGCGAAGTCAATATTGCCAAACATCAGCTGAAGTTTAGAGAAGAGTTGGAAGAAAAGAAAGTAGAGATTTAAAACATCAAATTGATCAACATCATAGAGATCAACAAGTGGATGGTGACTTCAAGTCTCAAGTTGAAAACTGTTAAATTCACAGAAAGAATGATAGAAAGTCGGTTGCCCGAATTGCAAAAGAGATTTTTCTCATTTGAAGCAAATGAGATACCCAATGCTCCCAGGATCATTGTAAAATTTTTAGAAAAATGCATTCAGTGTATTGATGCAGAAAAAGGAAGTTCGTCAACGCAAGCTTAAAACCCTTTTTAAAATGTTTTTATTATTAGAATTTTAAAAGAAATTGTAAACGGTTGACATTATTTTTATGTAACCAAAATTTTAGGAAGTTGGTTAGTCACCAATGAAAAGATTTGATGAAAATGTATAAATATAGTTTCGAAAAGCAAAGAAAGGGCTTCAGAAATTTTGGAGAGAGTCGTTTTTGTAATATCAGTTTTCAAATACAACAGAATATAGATCACAAACAAGATTTTGGATTCTGCAAATTTGTAACTATGTGTCTTCACCCTGTTTATTAAACTTTGTTGAATTTTTCCTTTCAATGTTCTTCTAACGAGTAATCAATTTGAAGTTATATAGATCGTTGTTTTATATTTCAGATTGGTTTGGATGTTAAATTGTTTACAGTCTTTCCTCTGAAATTGCTTTAGTAATTTTAAGACCTGTAAAACTTTTGTTCCTTAATATTTAACTCTGTTAGAAACCTCATTTTTCTTTCATCATTGTCTATTGAAATATGAGATTCTTTCTTTATTAAAGCCTCTTATTTATCTGTAGTGTTTATTTGTATTTTATGATTCCCGAAATTGTTACAAATCCAGGAAACGACCTTGAATGTGTTTACATTACTGTTTTGGATTTTAAAATTGTTTTTCTTATTCTCATCTCTGGAAATCTGAAGTAACAAACTGATTAAAATACCTTTATAAACAAATAAATTTTAATCATCCATGACTGTCCCAAGTAGCAGACAACCCAATGTTGAGCCAGGCCTTCAGGATCAAACCAATATTGCCTTAAATTTATTTAACACCATTTTACAAACAACAACTAACAGGTTTGAGTTAGAACGATCATGGGATACTATTGAACAAGACATTAGCATCCAAGAACAACAGGAAGAAAGACAGAGGCAGTTGAGAAACTGAATCTGCTCTGATCTTTTGTTGATTCCTTATTTCCAAATCATTTCTTTAAATCATTTACGAATGCCTTGATGGTATGTTTTATATCTTTAAAACATAAACTCAGGAACAACATCTTTTTGGCGCCGTTGCTGGGGAACAAAGAAACGAATCTTTTCCCTGGGAAGAATGACATTGAAATTTTCTATTTTTGATAGTGAACAAGAACATAAAACCTTCTAAGGCTGATATTTTTCACTTGGAGACTCCACAATAACTAAACTAGCTAGTAGCCAAAAGAATACCAGAAAAAACCTGGATGGCAAGTAGACATTGCCAGTCTCCAATCCGGAAAAAATTTTAAAATCGCGAAAATCACTTAAACAAGTCCTTTTGTCCACATATACTATAGATCAACCTGACTTTACACAATCAAACTCATCGGAAACCCTTGAAATATCACTTTCACTTCCCCCCTCATTTGATACTTTCTCATTTCCTGAAGTTTCTTCTCCAGATTTCCAAGAATCTTCTCCTCACACTGTCCAAACTTCAGTCCCAAATCTAACCATGGCTGCACAAGGAGGTGCTGGAGGTGGAGGTGGTGCCCCTGGAGGTGGTCAAGTACCTCTTCCCAGGATTTTCACTAAAGTGGCTGCTAGATATTCTCCCCTTGTTCTTCCTGTTCCTCTTCATGATCTCCCTGAGAATTATATGAAAAGCCTTCCAAAATTTACAGGGGAAGGTGATTTGATTGCCCAAGAACATATAAACTTTTTTGATCAATTTGTTGACATGCTCGGAATAGAACATGAAGATGTTTATTCTAGACTCCTTGTTCAAACATTTGAGGGATAGGTGAGGACCTAGTTCCGATCCTTAGCAGCTGGATCTTTAAGATCCTATGAAGAACTTGAAAGTGCATTTATTAGACAATGGGGAGAGAGGAAAGATCACCTCTACTACTTAACTGAATTCAGATCCCTTAGAAAGAAAAACTCTGAGTCAGTTCTAGAATTTACACAGAGGTTCAATAAGTTTTATAATAAAATTCCAATCGAGGTTAAACCTTCACAACCTGCAACAAAAGTGACTTTTGCTGGCGCTTTTGACCCCAACTTTGCCTTATTATTGAGAGAAAGGATATCAATAGTTCTCACAAAAATGCAGGATGATGTGCTTTAGATTGAATCAAATATAATGGCATCAGGAAAACTTAAAGCAAAGACTGAAATTGGAAACAAAGAAAATAAAAAATTTAAAGAACAAGGTGGATCTTCAGGCTCAGGAAAATCCTCGAAAGATAGAATAGAAGAGATGGCTAGGGTCATTCGAGAACTCTCAAACAAGATCTCGAAAATGGAACTAGAGAAATCGAAAAGAGATAACTTCCCCAGAAAAGATTTTCGAAGAAATCCTGAACCTCAGGGACCACAGAAAATAATTAAAAATGAAGATCAAAAAATTCCAACACCCTTTAAAAGTGAAAACTATATTGGAGAGGAAGATTTAGGAGATTTTGAAGAAATCGATGAAGATATTAGTAACCTTGGTGATGATAATAAATCCCCTTATTTATCAAGACAGGATTACGAAGCATCTTTAAGTAAAGAAAGTACATCGGAAGAACAGGTTAGCAATAATATGACTGATGATTTCACATATCAAAATATTGTAGATGATATTATTGCTGAACTATAGGGAAAATATAATTTGAGACCAAGAAACAAAAATCTCCCAAATGTTCCGACAAAAAAGAATTTTCCAAGAAACGAAACTGATGAGGTAATTCCAAAGGTTGCAGATAAACAGTTTGCAAAAAGAATCACAGCTGATACGCAACCTGTAGAGTCAGAACCAGTAGGAACACTCCCTGTGAAGACACAAGCTCCTATAAAAGAAAACAAGGTCACATCTCAACGTAAAGCTGAGAAGAAAGGTATGGAAGGCTCGAATATCGAAAATGACAAGGCTCTAGGAAACTTTAATTTGGAAAATGAAATAAATAAAATCAAAATTCCTATTCTCCTTGTTGAGTTAGCTAAAAATCCTGTATACAGAAAACAAATCGCCAAAATGATTAATTTTTCTGAAGATGAAAGGCAGGCCAACGCTATTAACTTAGAGGATGACAAACCTATCTTAGTCTTCGGCCCACACGTTGAAGGTGCAAGAGACACCGTGGCTCCTTTTTATATTACATTAACCCTGTTTGATCACCTTATCCATAACTGTATGTTGGATTCCGAAGCTTCCCATAATGTTATGCCAAAGGAAATAATGGAAAAACTTGGTCTTGAAATCACAATACCCTATGGTGATTTATATTCTTTCGATTCGAGGAAAGTAAAATGCATAGGTATGATTAAAGACCTAGTGGTAGGTTTGGCTCAGATACCTACTAAAAGTATTCTTATGGATGTAGTAGTTGCTGACATTCCCCCAAAGTATGGTATGCTATTATCTAGATCATGGGGTGCCAAGCTTGGAGGATCTCTCCAACTAGATATGACTTATGCTACAATTCCAGTTTTCGGAGGCCAATTTACTCGTCTTTACAGAGAGACTAGGTTGGCATTTACTGTAGGTGACCCAAACAACCCCAACAATCATCCAATTTATATTGCCGACCAAGATTTAGGAAATTGTATATTATCTTTAGATGACGATTTTGAAGTAGATGTAGACGATAAATGTATAGAAGAAAAAATTGAAAAAAAAGAAATAGAGAAAAATGTATATAGTACTGGTGTATGGAAAATGTATTTTGATGGTGCTTCCTCCTATCTTGGAGTCAGGGAAGGAGCACTTCTTATGGCTCCTGATGATCAATTTGTTATTCCTTTTTCATATAGGCTCCAGTGGAATGTAGATTGTACAAACAATGTATGCGAGTATGAAGCTTTAGTGCTAGGACTAGAAGCTGCTAGAAAGATGAAAATTAAGAAACTCGAAGTATTTG
>ML790492.1:141758-180002 GCA_009831015.1 Picea engelmannii
CTTGATTTTGTCACTTCATTTTATTATTTAAATAATCTTTCTTGATTTTGTCACTTTACTTTATCATTTAAATGATGATTTCTTCTTTTCAAGCACTTTGACCTTTTGGGGCTTCAAGCCATCATATGGGGGTCCTTCAACTTTGTAGAGCCATAACTCTCAAACCGTGAGGAGTTATGTGACATTCCACATACCACCGGAAATGGCATGTCAAGCACTATCCATATAGGATAGTTTTACCAACAACTTCATTGATCTTCATCTCATTATTCCACATACATTCATGGGTCCTCCAACCGTTCTCCTAGGATAACTCAATATGTAAAGTGTCTTCCCATGAGGGCTTTCACCATAAGGGGACCACTTTGGAGTTCATCCATTTGTGCACCTCGTCAACCATGATAAGACAATAATGATTCATCAATTCACCACTGCATCATATATATCAACTATGCATCATCTATCAATGACAACTCATTGATCCATCTTCATTAATGCATCATATCAATGATCCATCTTTATCAATTGGTTTCCACTTGGACATATATCATTCTCATCAAGTGCATCATATCAATGATCCATCTTTATGAATTGGTTTCCACTTGGACATATATCATTCTCATCAAGGGCATCATATCAATCAATTACTTGACATCAATCAAAGAAAACCATTTACATCAATGACATATGATCCAACAATCTCCCAAATAATCAAACCATTGGCATCAATGACAACATGATCCAACAATTCTATCGTCCCATCCTTCCAATCTTGTCAGTTGTCTTTATAATACTTGACTTTGATTGTATTAACTTGAATTTACTGTTGTATAAGGGTGATCCAAAAAATTTGGAGGAATTTCATGGATAAAGGTAAAATCACCATACTTTTAGACTCCAACGTCTTACAAGGCCTGTTGGAAAGAGAGCACGCAACTTTTATATGGAGTTCTTTGAAAAATGAAAGACTTTGAGGTAATTTTATTGAATGGTGGCTTCGTTGGTTGATGTCAATTGACTTCCACATCCTCACCCATTATCTATGTGGCTCGTGAGATTTTTGTCTGGTCTTAAAAAAAGAGAGGCTAAGAATATACAACGGTTGTCCATTAGAAAAGAATAAAAAAATCACCGCCCATAAATTTGGAATTTGGTCATATTGTCTTGGGACATTTCTCTTATCATTTGAGGCCAAAAATTTCTTTGTTATGGTTGTGAACTCGAGGGATTTGTGTTTCTTGATGCACCTACTAACTATGTCATTGATATTGTCATGGGGTAGGTATCTTCTTTCCCGGGTTCCATTGAAAGTAGGTTTAAGTAATCTTCAATGACAAGTCACTCTAGAATATTTGTCCATAGCAAGATGATGACGTAGATCAAAAGTTTCGCAGAAGAAGAGAGCTAGCCATCTTTCATCCTCATATGCCATGTAAATCATTGGAGTGACTTAGGAGAGCCCCTAAAAAAGAAGAAGAGTCACCTTCTAATCTCATAGTATGGTGAGATCTTAAGATAAAAGTGATCCATGGCCTCCTTCTTTAAGGACTAGGGATGATGTGTATAGTAGCCTAAGGAATATGTTGATATATCTAAGTGTGGAGCTTATGGGAGAAAACTTTGATCTACGTAAGGAGAATTCTATAATGACAAGGAAACTAGAGTTCGGTGTATGTAGGGGTTTTAATGAGTCAGTGAATGAAAATAAGATATATACTATAATAGTGATAGAGATTTAATTAGAGTGGAACTATAGGTGAAACCCATGCACACAAAATATAAGATTTAAAGATCTCTTCTCGAATGCTCCTATTTACCTTAATTTTTGAAAGCTCCAGTGCAACCATCAAGAAGTTTTGTGGTCATGACCCATCAATATCAACATTCACTAGATGGACTAATAAGGAGGTTGTAACATACCAATGGGAGTGGATTATATTATATGTATGATGTATAGAAGACCTAACCGCAAGATATGGGTACCTAAGATGACCCTCCTAAACGGTTCCCATTAGCTTAAAACTATGAATTATTATCACAACCTAGAAGACCACATAAGAAATTAATGGGCCCATGTCGAACTCTACAAGAATAGTGGTATGAGAAACTAAAATATTTGCATGGATGTGTTTGGAGAACATCGAAATAAGGACTCTCTCTATCTAGTGCCAACTTGTAACTCAAAAAATAAGGTACCCAAATATCACATCCATTAAGAAGATTAGGTGTGACCAATGAGTGAAAGAGACTTATATTTTCCCAGATGTCCTAAAATTGATGCTGGAAATATTACTTCTCAAAGGGATTAATCATTGTGTAACCTTAAATTAAATGAGACTTTACTGCTAGTGTCATATTAAAGCATGGTCCAAAAACAGTACTACTAAATATATGCAAGATGAGACCATCTCCACCGACCCAACCCTATAAGTGAGAATGGCATTAAATTTTCCTCTATCTTCAAGGTGTTGAGAGGCAACCTTTTGTTTTCCTCATGTTCCCTTGAAGCAAGGATGATTTTAGGGGCTAAATTTTGTTCATGGGATAATTTTCCATGGTTTTTCCCCAAAAAATATTCTCCATTCTAAAAATAATTCGCCCAAATTCTATAGGATAAAATTATTTTACCTAAAAAATCACCAAAATTTTATACGAAACTATATAAAATCATTAGAAATTTGAATATATTTACAAAAATATCTCCAAACATTTATAGTTGGCATATGAAGGAGTAGTAAGATTCACCAAGGTTTCTACATTTTAAAATAAATTTCCATCCTTAAAATCATCCCTGTCTTGAATCCCATGGGAGTCACAAAAATATCCCAAGATGTGTAGTTGTTTTTGGAGGGATTTCACTAAGTGTGATGTCAATATAATGTCATCTACAAGAAGAAGGATAGAAATATACACTCCAAAAAGCAAGCAACCATATGAATTTCCCATTGTGTTTGTTATGATCTCCTCTAGTTCATTCAATGTACATCCTAAGAATTTTAAGAAAGAAAAAAAAAAGTTTAACTCCTACATGCTTTAGAATCCGTCTATATCACCAGCTCTTGTATGTACTCCACCAATGATGAACTCATAAAGTGTCATAACTAGTGAAATTTCCAAGTATTAAAGACCTAGAAGCTTAATCCTTCTAGGAGTAGGTGTCAATGCACTATGTCAAATGCCTTGTTAAAATGTACAATGATCTAGGTGGATATCATTGGTCTCCATTGATCCATGTGGATGTTGGTGGCCAACCACCTTTTCCACTGAATCAACATTTTGAGCCTATGGCTTTGATAAACCATGATATTCACCCTTTTGACGGGGAATGGAATGTAATACCATCTTCATTCGTTAATTACAAACATCATGTAATGATTTCCTAGTGGTCTTGTGTACATGCCTACAAAATAGCATTAATCCATCGGATCCCATTAGAACTCCACAGATAAGCACACTTGGGATAGAGTAGTATTGGGATGGGTAATTGCCCGGGAAGTCCTAGTGTTTTACATGCCCATGGAATTTTATAAATTTAGATTAATTTATCCCACATGCATCATTGAAGTTGTTCTCCTCTCACTCTCTCATATATAATTCAGGTGAAGGAGTCACTTTAAGCATGCAATGGAGTGCGATTCCCTTTAAGCATGCAATGGAGTGTGATGTAAATCTTGTTGTGAATGAAGCGTAGCCAACATCTCTTTATTTTTAGAGATAAGCTACCCCATTCTGCCAGTTTGTGTTCTACAATGTTTTTCTCTCTTATTCATTAATATAAGTTGGATTTCACTGTATTTATGTGTTCTCTTCTATATTTTTTTTTTCTTGTAACATTCTCAGCATAATATGGACCAGCAGTATCAGAGTAGTCTACTCCTTGTCGTTTCTTAGAGAAGGTCCTCGATGATCTCAAGGTATAGAGTGTTGGGTCTCGAGCTAGTTTTTCTTGAGGACAACTTCTCTCGCAAGCCCAAGTGACCTCCCATGGTGGAAGAAAAGAGATATGACAGAGCAGGAGATCCTTTCAAGACATTGCTCGAGGAAGCCCTCGTGTGACAAAGGAACGAGATGATGGACAAATTTTCTCAGATCCTTCAAAGACTACCAATGGCAGCGACCGAGGCATATTTGATAAGCAACCATTTTGGAGGTGCGACACCCTTCAAGGTACAAGTCAATTTTGATATCCCCTTATTTGAAGTACATATAGACATAGATGCTCTATCCTCTAGAAAAATGGTTGAATTTGTTAGAAGGTTATTACTCTGTCCAAAACATTTCCAACAGTGAAAAGATTGCCTTCGCGCTCCTTAAATCCCTTCCCTGTGTCAGAGCTTGATGGGAAGGGTACTAGGAGAGGTACAATGCAGATGAATCTACACCACTCAGGAGAGAACCCAATTAGGAAAACTTTGTAGATTCCCTAAAGGAAGAGTTCTACCCTGTCGAAAAATATGATGACTAGTACACGAGATGGACGACTCTGCATCAGAAAAGAGGTCAAACCATGTTAGAGTACAATAACCTATTTCATAACTTTCACTCAAATTTGGGTATCAAATACTCTGAGCAACACCTGTTTTTGAAGTACCTAAGTGGTTTGTACAGGTACATCCAAATAGAGATGGATTTCTTGGACATCTCCTAACTCGGCGCTGGTTATCGATATCCAGTCAAAATCGAGCAAAAATTCAAGCAACAGAGTAAGTGGGAGTTCATGTTTGAAAGTACGCCACAATAGAAGCATGAAAAAGGAAACCCTAACTAACAGAAAGAAGGACAGATCAACAAGGAAGGACAACCTCAAGAGAGCCAGTCCAAGACATAAGAAAAGAAGGGTAATGGGAATTTTAAGAAAGACACCGAAAAGTTGTGTGAGTTCCACAAAATACCCTAGCACAACACCGATGAATGTCGCTCAAAAAAATCATTAGTGGCTGAGCTCAAATAAAAAGAATCAAAAGTTGACTCAAACTTTAGTTCAGAGCACAATCAAGCCAAACAAATCATCGATGAAGAACCCACTGCAACCATCGTGACCAAAAAAATACAACAAGAAGAACCTGAGGAACACCTCTTCCACTCACAGATGTGGCTAAAGGGGACCCCATTGCATTTAATTATTTATAGAAGGAGTCAGAAGAACCTAATCTTAGATGAGGTTGTAAAGAGATTGAAACTGCCAACGATGCCACACCCCCAACCATACACCATTGGATGGTTGAGTCGGGGATGAGACATCTATGTCAGCCATTAGTGACACATGTCCTATGGAATCAAGATTTTCAAGGATGAGGTAGTGTGTGATGTTTCCCCACTTGAATTCTATGATGTTCTTCTAGGAAAACCATATATGTGGAAAAGTCATGCTATATATGAGTCTCGGGCCCGCAGTGTCATTGTTACTCTGGGAGGTCAGCTCTATAGGGTACTAGAGGTAGCTCTAACTATTGCCACTTCATTGATCTTGAAAAAAAAATGCCACAAAGTAATCCAAAAAGTTTTCCCTCTTCACGATCCAGTGAGATGGTGAACATGAGGTCACTAGGACCACTACAACCTCGACCCAAGACATTTCAATCCATAAGAAGCAGGTTGACAATATTGTAGATGACCATGAAGAGAATGAGAGTCTTCAACATGTTCAACATAGCTCTATTGGCCATGACCTGTTTTAGGTGTGTTTAGGGTTTCAAACATTAGCCCCCATTGGTGTATCTCTTATTGTTTCATCTTCACCGACAAAGTCCTTCCACACTCAGACCAAGGAATATTGTGTAGCTAGATTTGTTGAATGGATCCAACACCTCCAATAGGTTCATGACATCCTTCCACAGGAAAATTTCAAGGCATCTACTTCAACAAGGAAAGCGACTCACCAAGGTTCAAATTCAACAGAAGTTTCCCCATATCTCGAGGGAACTTGACACAATGGGGACCATTTCTTCCTAAGGGGGAAAGAATTATCCAGGTGGATCTCGGTGGAAAACCACCTTTTCCACTTAATCAACATTTCGAGCCTATGGTTTTGATAAACCATGATATTCACCGTTTTGATGGGGAATGGAATGTAATACCATCTTCATTTGTTAATTACAGACATCATGTAATGATTTCCTAGTGGTATTATGTACATGCTTACAACACAACGTTAATGCATTAGATCCCATTAGAACTACATAGTTAAGCATGCTTGGGATAGAATAGTACTGGGATGGGTGACTGCCAGGGAAGTCCTAGTGTTTTACATGACTATGGAATTTTATAAACTTAGATTAATTTATCCCACATGCATCATGGAAATTCTTCTCCTCTCACTCTCTCATATATAATTGAGGTGAAGGATTCCCTTTAAGCATGCAATGGAGTGTGATGTAAAGCTTGTTGTGGATGAAGTGTAGCCAATATCTCTTTCTTTTCAAAGATAAGCTACCCCATTCTGCCAGTTTGTGTTCTACATTGTTTTTCTCTCTTATTCATTAATAGAAGTTGGGTTTCACTGTATTTCTATGTTCTCTGCTATATTTTTTTTTTTGTCTCGTTTCATTCTCAACATAATCTGAATCAATCCTTCTCTTCCATTGACTCATAACAGTTCCCCATCTTGGCAATGTTTCTCCATTTTTTCAGGTCCTGAAGTTTTGGTGTCTTTGAGGCCCTAAACAATGTTTTTTGGACTTGTGACAGATTAGGGTTTCCATGACATTACTCATCCTTGATTGAAATCTTCTTGTCATCGAGATACTTCCAATGGGATATTATGCACCCCAAATGAAGTTTGTATGTGGAAGTTGCGGCCTTGGGAAGTTGATGCATCACCTAGACTCCTCAGGTACCACATTCCTTTTGGCCACATCATCTTCTAGGGTTACGGTTTTGTGTATTTAGTATTTTTTCTTCTTACTGTTTAATTCTTCATGTTAAAAGGCCATTTCATCCTATTCTAATTATCATCTTGCAAATGAGCATAGTCAGCATCTCTCTCTTCAAAGATAAGTTACCACCATTCTAGATAGTTTTTATTGCTTGACATTTCATATTCTTTTCCTATTTCACTTATTAATAGAATTTGGTTCTCACTGTATTACTATACTCTCTGCAATATTTTTTTGTGTATGTTTCCATTCATATTCATGCCTTCCAATTTTTTCTCTATACAATGCATATTAGTGGTATCAGAGCAATCTGATCTTTGTTATTTCTCAGTCCATGTCCTCAATGAGGTTAGGGTATAGAGAGTTGGGTCTCAAACTAATTTCACTTGGGGAAGACACTCTCTCTAGCCTAGGAGGCCTCCTACAACAGATGAAAGAGTAGTATATCCTATCAAGTTGTTTCTCAATGAATCCCTTGTGTGACAGAGGAATGTCATGATGGATAATTTTGCTCAAATCCTTCAACGACGACCAAGAAACCGTTTCGGAGGTGTGACACCCTTCAAGGTATAAGTTAAATTTGACATTCCTTTACTTGAAGAAAGATAGATGCATATTCTTTGGAGAAATGGTTAAATATATTAGAGGGTTATTACTATGTTCAAAAAAATTCGGACATTGAAAATATCACCTTTGCACTTATTAAGGCCCTTCCACATGTCAAAGATTGGTGGGAAAGTTACTAGGAGGGAAATGATGGAGATGATTCTACAACATTTAGAACATATCCGACTTGGGTAGGTTTTGTTGATTCCCTCAAGAAGGAATTCCACCTTGTTGGAAACTATGATGACTAGTACATCATATGGACAACTCTATGTCAAGAGAGAGACCAGACGGTGCCAGAGTACACCAATATCCTCCATACCTTGCACTCAAATACGGGTATCAAACACTCCTAATGTAACACACCTGACCTCTAAGTACCCTTTTTAGGGATTGGGCATCAAAATTTTGTTTACTTTAATCGTCTCGAATCCTCTTTTTGAGGTCTCTATCCTCTTCTACTCAACTGTAGCTTTCTAATCACTGCTACCGGGCTCAAATCCGAGCTCTGGATTGCAATTTATGGCCTCTCGAAGCTTTTGGGGAATTATTAGTCAAGGGCCATGTGGCGCCCACGTGGGCCCATCTCATTCGTACCATCCCTAAGTTCCTACTTCCACGATGGAAGCCCATCCACTGTTCAATCCAATGGCGAAAATTGATCCTCGTTTAACACATAACCTAAAGGGGAATTCGACATTTGGCACTTCGGCACTGAATGCCCCTTTTTCTTTCTACACACATATCCTCCGAAGTCCCAAAATCCCGAACTCCCAAAGGAGCCTGAAATATCACCATGTGGCTCCAGCCTTCGATCCTTTCAGCTTATCTATGATACTACACTCCAAACCTCTGCAGTTATGAAGTCTCGTAATCCTGAAGGATCCGCCCTTGCACGTGGTGGCACATTAAACATAGAGGCAAGGAAAGGTGGGTCCTAAGTACTCCACCCACCAATAGGTCAAGTGGATATGTACTAGGGGGGTGACACGCGGTAAGGAAGATATGACACGTGGCCCCTTTAGTGGGTGACATGTGTCACATTTGAATGGATACATAGGGTTTGCAAAAAGTATGAATCAAGGTGACACGTGGCATGTCAAATGTGGGTCCACATCCCCCTAGGTGACGTCAAGGTTCCACATCACTCTAGACTGATAGCATTTCGACACCCTTAGATCTCATGGTGGAGAAGTGTCCACGTAGATCCATGGATATGCAGCCTCTATTAGTTTATAGCTTCGGCGCTCGGGGGATCCTTTATGTGAATTCTCATTACTCTCAGAGTGGTCAACGTCAGGCTGACCACTGTCTATATCTAACTATCATGGGAGATCTTAAAACGTCCTCAGATCAATGGCTCTTATCACTTCGCAAATTTGGTGTTCAGGTGTTCTACTTGCTTACCACCCCCTTCCTCCTAGAGTGGTCGATGTTGGACTGAACTTGGCATATATTTGATGGCCAGGGAAGATCCCAAAGCATATCTAGATCTATGGTTCTTGTTAATTCGTAACTCCGACATTCGAGAGTTTTGGTGTTATGATAGCTCCACTCTCCCGAAGTAGGACTTCATCAAAGTGTCATATGTGAGTCCCTCCATGGGTTAATCGAGCGGTTAACAGGGGTTCTCAATGGACTCCCTAGATCCATGGCTCACATTAATTCACAAATCCAGCATTCGAGGAATTTGGTGCTATGACACCTTCGTCCTCCTGAAGTAGTCAACGTCGGACTAACCTCGACATAGATCCAATGGCCAGGGAGACTCTCAATTACCCTCAGATTTGTGGCTTGTGTTACTTCGTGATTAGTGAGTGGGTCAGGGTTTAACGATGGGATAGGTCCATCTGTCATAGTTAGGGATACCGCCACATGTTGTTTGACCTTGTGGGTAACCATATAAATAGGTTTCCTTCGGTCGTTTTGAAAGTGGTAAGGCCATAACACCCTGAATCTCTGAACTCCTAGAGTTCTGAAGCCAGAAAATATTATCTCCTTTCGAGCATAGCGTAGGGTTCCCAGACCTTGGTCATATGGGTCCTCAGATACTCCTTGAGGCTACACTCTCAACACTTAGCTGTGGTTTGGTTAGAACCATGGACATAATCCCTCGGTCACATAGGTGAAGGGTTTGAAAGAGGCTTCCTCCTTCCATAGATTTATAACTCAGTATTCCCGCGAAGGTAATTCGATAGGTCGATACGACTGAGGTATCCCAACGAAGTCTTCCCCGACTCCTATATCACAAAATCATTCCTTGGGAAGATTTCCTAAGGGATTCTCAACAAGTATAGAAATCGTAGATTGGTTCTTGAATTCCTTTAAAGACCCATGTCTAATAATTATCGTGCTGCTAAGCAGAGGTAATGAGGGACCATATAAATACATAAGTTTATAGAACATTAATAAGCATTTCTAATGATTTATCAAACACTGTAAAATTTAACCATAAACACAGGAAATCAACCATTACTTCCATTTCAGTACACAGAGTATGAAAATACTTATTAGAAACCAAAAATCATGAAGCGACCATTGAAAGGGGTGTTTGTTTCCACACAGCCATAGGCACATCCACTCCTGAACGGATTTACCACTGGCCACCCGCTAGATAGACCATGATTCTCTGAGAGAGACTCTTTCTTATTGCTCTGTGATAATTAGGGATGAAGGTTACTCTCCTCCTCCCACAGGGTCTTGGAAAATGGTTTTATCTGTACCAAGCAAGGGGGTATGCAATGATTACTTCCATAGTCACTCATCAACACCGTTTATCATCTTCGACTGAAAACATTTCCAGTAGCTTCTTTCACCCATAACAAAGTTTTTTGTCAGTTCTCCTTCGAACCAAAGAGCTACAAGTACTCTTTTTTCTTTTGGATATTGGTCTTTCGACTTTTCTTCCTCTCAGATCTACCTTTTCCCAAGAAACTACTTCCTTTCTTGTCTTCCTCAGCAAGATTGCGTGGGTATGAATCCTCAAATCATGGTCAATTATGGAAGCCTTGCAGATGGGTACTCTTCCCCCATATCCTCATTAAATCTTGAGGAGTCATTAACTCTTGAGGAGGGTTGTTCCAACTACCAGCCTTACTGGTAATTCATTTTCGGGTCAGAGGACTATTCTAGGTCTAAGCAATTAAATCCAGTAAGGTACTAGTTTGGTGGGGTTCATCTCAACCATTGTTGGTTCCCCTCACCATATCTCTCATAGCATCATGATCTATCTTGGCAAGCCCCCCTTTCAACAGTTATGCAATGCTATCCATTTTTAATTAATAATAGAAATACATACATTACCTTTTATAACAAAAAGTTTCATCAAATCCAACACTCACACATATTTAGTATGTCAGAGTATTTTGGCAATTTATAGTTATATTTAAAATCTGGGGGAAACATGTATTACAATCCCCTCCCCCTTAAAAGAACATCGTCCCTGATGTTCTACCTGTCGATGTGCTCTGTATGTAAAGAAGTAAACAAAAAAGGGTATGCCTGTTTCATGACATCCTCCATTTCCCATGTAGCTTCATCTGGACCAAAGTGTTTCCACTGCACCTTGACCTGTGCAATGGTTCTATTCCTAAGTGGGATTTCCTTCCTGTCTATTATGCATTATGGTTCTTGTTAGCACAATGATTTTCATAGCTAAAGTTAGAGGTTTTTCAACAGTTTCCAAAGTCATGCTTGTCAACCCTAATATTGTTTTTATGCCTGGAATCATATAACATATCCAAGGGTTAGTTTCAAAAGGAAGCTTTATCATTTATTATTCCCATTTCTATTTGCAACTGCGCACTCCAAAATTCACTGCGCACCGCACGGAGGATGTTTTCATGCAAAGAATGTTGTCGCGCATAGGATGTTGTCGCATAGTGGATTTTATCACGCAGTGGTCTGTCACGCATAGGATGTTGTCACGCAGTGGATTTCGTCACACAAAGGATGCTTTCGTGCAGAAGATTTTCCTGCGCACATGCTACAAGTCACACTGCACAAATGACTGGTTTAGTGGTCAACTTCAAAATCATTTTTTGACCAACTCGAGAGGAATTTTGAAAATCCACAAAAAAAAAAAAAATTGAGGACAAACCAAATAATAAACACCTCTCTCAAATTTGAAAAAAGTTTCATATTTTGGGAGATTTGAAGGAATCTTTGAGCCCTATTTTTTCGTTTTCATGATTTCCTGTCCGAGACATGTTTTTACGACGTGTTTTCATGAATTTGCCTGCAGTAGAGCTCCGAGTTACTTCCTGTGTTTTTCTCCTCACCACACATTATTGTTTTACACTGAAGACTATTGCTCGCCTAGCCTTATCCTCTCAAGTTCAGTCACTGAGTCATTTGTCTCTGTCATTACCTATAATCGACTCCATAGCCCAAGTCTTACTTTCTTGCTCAAATATAACAAGAACCCATTTTATCTAAGGTGTTAAATCTAGCCACCGCTTTCAAAGCCAAATCCTGTGTGGAGACCGCGTCTCCCGAGAGAGCCCTCTCCAGATCTGAAAGGCTAGTTTTGGGTCTTAAAGTTGGTTGAAAAGGTTACCTTAGTCGTCTGTTTATTAGCTAAACATATTTACGGAGTGCTAACATTTTGGCGTTGTTGTCGGAGATGAAATTGAAATTTTTCCCTGGGAAAGAACAACATGGTTGAGTTCTGAGGTCTGAGAGCAACAGACACTTAGGCACATATTGGTTGTATTTCTGCTCTAGCGAATCCACACATCAGAAAATCAATTGAAGGTGATTCCACTAGCAGAAGCATCCAGAGCTAAAGTTTTCATGGCGACTCCAATCAAGCTTCAATTGTGATTCAAAGACTCCACTGGAGAATGAGACCTGTTGACAGAGATATGGAAGAGAAGTATGGAAAAATTAGGTACTCGAGCTTAAGTTTAGTTCAAGAAGTACTTTTCTGTTTTATCAATATCTTCTTGTCCTTTCCTGAGTTTTTCAAAAGAATAATTCTTCACTTACTTCATTCAAATGAAGCCCAGAGAGCTACCCTTGTATATCCTCCATGGAAAACTATAGGTATACCTCCTTCTTCTTCTATAACCGATATTTACCAAGCTCCTTCCTCTGAGCCATATGATGTTCATGATCATTCTTGTGAGATTAATGATACCAAAGTTGAGCTTGTACCTTCTGTTCTTAATCCTACACCCTCCAAGATTCAAGAAAGATACAATGCTCTTAAATTTCCTTCCATCCTTCATGACTTTCCTCTGAAACATTATAAGTACCTTCCTCGGTTCGATGGAGAGCTTGATGGAAACTCAGTTGAAAAACATATTCAGGTCTTTCATCATTTTATAGAAATTTTTGAGATCGAACATGATGATGTGTCTATGAGGGCCTTTTCTCAGTCCTTACAAGGAGATGCCAAAGCATGTTTCAGACATTTGCAGCCTCAGCCGATTAGCTTGTGGGATGAACTAAGGGAAGCTTTCCGTAGATTTTGGGGTGAGAGAAAGTTATGGGATCTACTCCTTTCATATTTTTATTCCATGAGAAGAATGAAAGATAAAACCATCTCAAATTTCAGAAGGAAGTTCGCTAGTCTTTATTATAAACTGCCTAAAGAAGTCCAACCTCCTGAAGTTGTTGCCATGCTCCATTATGTAACAACCTTTCATTCAGACTTATCTTTTATTTTGATGGAGAGGAAGTCTATGTCTTTGCAATAGGTGTTCAACAATGCTCAATAAGTGGAAGACAATATTCAAGCATGTAAACAGATTCGAAATGAGGAGTTGGATGCTAAAGAACATGACAATTAATATGAGCAAAGAACAATTTATTTGAATCTTGAGAAGAGGGTTAACAATATCATTTGTCCTCTTGAAGCTTTAAATGCTGATGATTTTGCAAAGGATTATATTCCACTTATTGAAAAAGAAGGTGCTAATTTAGCTTCTGATCCATCCCATGATAAGCATGGGGCTGATTTTTTTATGTATTCATGTGTAGATAGTCAAGAAAATGAATTTGCAAATCAGCTTGTTGAAAAGCAGGTTGATGTCCCAAGCTTTGTCTTGTTAGATGACATAGCAGATGTTGTTGATTTGCCTATATATGATGAATATAATAATGGTTATGATGTTGACTTCCTGGAACAACCAGCTGCACGTTCTCTATCAGAAAATGTTCCTTTTCAGCAGTGTAATGAGAACAATCAACCTGCATATCATAGCTACAAAGAAGAATATGAAGAAAGTACAGAATCAGCTGAAGGAAATTCTTTACCTTTATGATTTTCTTCATTTAAATTTTTGAAAGAAAATTTAAAGATCATCACTGAGGCAGAGGAATGTGTGTTGATGAAAAATAACGTTGATTCATGGGAAACAATTGACAAGAAATTGCAGCAATCTTCTCATGTGTTTAACGACCATGTTGCTTGTTATATGGAAGGTTTTATCAGTTCAAAATTGCATCCATTGGTCAAAGATGAATCTAAAAATGAGTGTGTTCAGAAATCCAAAGAAATTGAAAAATGTGCATATGACAGTAGTGAAGAAAATTAAGAAGGTTTTGAATCAGGTGAAAGAACCTTGCCATTATGTTTTGCTTCTTTCGAATTGCTGAAGCAAAATGTTTATAATGTTTCAAATCAGAAATCCTCCAGGCATGATGTTGAATATGATGATAGCAATGGACTTGAAAATGAAAACTATCTTCCATTATGTTTTTCCTCCTTTGAATTGTTGAAAGTAAATCATGAGATAATAGAGGAAGCAGTGAAGTATGAATGCATTCACAGTGACATTGTTTTACATGAGAAAATTGTTATCAGTGAGGAAGACGAACAACCTTCTCATGAATTTTATGACTATGTTGTTGATTACATGGAAGGTTATTTCAGTTCAGATTTGCAACCTATGCTCAACTACCAGCTTGGAAATAAAGATGATGGTAAATCAATGTCGATGTTAGATATGGATTGCTTTCCACCAAAGGTTTCATTTCAGCCAACACTGTCTTCTGATTCAGAAGATTGTTATTTCCAGTAGTCTCAACAGATTTTTCAGCCTCTTAGTGGAAATCAACAGGTTAAATCACATAAAAATGAGAATGCAGTGGAAGGGGTGAAACATGGTTGTTGTTTTTTGCACGTTCTAGAGGATCCATTTGCATTTTTGTTGGAGGCGGAAAAAAGTCTCAATGTTTTTTATTTTTTGAGATTTGAATTTATAGATAAAGTTTTGAATGAGTTATCAGTAAACAAGCTTTGGAGTAAGCATGTGCTAAGAAAGAAAAAAGTGGATAAAATGCTTGCATGGTTGCATTGGAATTATGATTTCACTTGATTGGCAGTTCATTTCAGTAGTTAGGGTAGGTAGGTGCGAATAAGATCGGCATGTTGAGCATTTCTTTTAGCAATCTGCAGTTTTCTTTTCCAACTTAGTTTCAGATTTCAGTTTAGAGCATACACAATTTTGGATTTTCAACAGATACAGGCGACAGGTCAGAGCAGAGTTTTCAATGGTTCGGGAACATCCCAATGGATAGGCTAAGGGTCTACGAGTTCTTTGCTACCTCACTAGGAGGATAACATCCCCGTTGGAGCCAGTTGTTAGCACCATGATTTTCATATCTAAAGTTAGAGGTTTGTAAGCAGTTTCCAAATTCATGCTTGTCAACCCTAATATTTTTTTTATTCCTAGCATCATCTAACATCTCCAAGGGTCAGTTTCAAAAGGAACCTTTATCATTTATTATTCCCATTTCCATTTGCAACTGTGCGCTACAAAATTCACTGCACACCGTGCGGAGGATGCTGTCGCGCAAAGAATGTTGTCACACATAGGATGTTGTCACACAGTGGGCTGTCGCACATAGGATGCTGTCGCACAGTGAATTTCGTTGCGCAGAGGATGCTTTCGCGCAGAGGATTTTCCTACGCACATGCTACAAGTCGCGTTGCGCAAATGACTGGTTTAGTGGTCAACTTCAAGATCATTTTCTGACCAACTGGAGAGGGATTTTGAAAATCCCCTACAGGTGTTTTTTAGGACAAACCAAAAAATAAAAACCTCTCTCATATTTGAATTTTTTTTCATATTTTGGGAGATTCGAAGGAATCTTTGAGCCCTATTTTTCAGTTTTCATGATTTCCTGTCCGAGACATATTTTTGCGATGCATATTACAGCCAGTTGGAGATGAATTCCTAGAAACTGAGAGAGGTTTTTCTTCATAAAGATCTTAAATACAAAAACCTCTCTCAGTTTTGGAAAATAGTGTTTTATTAGTAATATATGGTGTCATATTTAACGCCTATTTTCCAATTTTTCTACGCAATCCACTGCGTTTTTTGTTGTAGGTTACTGTTGCGTAGCAAACTTGCTGTGCAGGGGTGACAACGTGTCCGGCAGTGAAAATGATGACTTATCACAACCATAGGGTCGAATGTTGATCATGATCAATGATTGTAAATAATATCTCGATTACGATTATGATTTGGAAAAGTCGGGTTTCCTATTTTTAGTAAATCCATTGAAGTTATTGCTCTCTTTCAAAGAAATCGGATCCATGATTCCAGGAGAGAGTAGCTCGACCCTAAGAACCAAGGGTGACATTAGTTTTTTGTATATGGGGATCATTTTCATGTAAAAGGGGTTGGTTGGCAAAATTGGTAGACGACAACTATTGTAAGATTTTGAGTTTGTTGATTGAAATTTAATGCAAAGGTCTTGTAACTTGATGAAAAGATTCTAGTTGTAGCAGTCAAATGTATTGTGCATCTTTCTTTGCATATGTGCTTCCTGTCATATTTATTCATATATTTTTCTGTCTATTTCAGAATGAATTTTTGAACCTGTGGATTCGCTGTGTAGTGCCCCTTGTTTGTGCCACTTAGACAAAACGTTTTCTTCTAAAAGCTAACTCTGAATTCGCCTACAGTGGAGCTCCAAGTTACTTTCTGTGTTTTTCTCCTCGCCACACATTATTGTTTTACACTGAAGACTATTGCTCGCCTAGACTTATCCTCTCAAGTTTAGTCACTGAGTCATTTGTCTCTGTCATTTCCTCTAATCGACTCCATAGCCCAAGTCTTACTTGCTTGCGCCAATATAACCAGAACCCATTTTATCGAAGGTGTTAAATCTAGCCACCGCTTTCATAGCCAAATCCTGTGTGGAGACCGCGCCTCCTGAGAGAGCCCACTCCAGATCCGAAAGGCTAGTTTTGGGTCTCAAATTTGGTTGAAAAGGTTAACTTCATCGTTTGTTTATCAGTCGAACATATTTACAAAGTGCTAACATTTTGGCGCCGTTGTCGGGGACAAAATTGAAAATTTTCCCTGGGAAAGAACTACATGGTTGAGTTCTGAGGTCTGAGAGTAGAAGACACTTAGGCACATATTGGCTATATTTATTCTCTAGTGACTCCACACATCAGAAAATCACTTGAAGTTGATTCCACTGGCAGAAGAATCCAGAGCTAAAGTTTTCCTAGTGACTCCAATCAAGCTTCAAATGCGATTCAAATACTCCACTGGAGAATGAGACCTATTGACAGAGATATGGAAGAGAAGTATGGAAAAATAAGGTACTTGAGCTTAAGTTTAGTTCAAGAAGTACTTTTATGTTTTATCAATATCTTCTTCTCCTTTCCTGAGTTTTTCAAAATAATAGTTCTTCACTTAATGCATTCAAATGAAGCCCGGAGAGCTACCATTGTATATCCTCCATGGAAAACTGTAGGTATACCTCCTTCTTCTTGTATAACCAATATTCACCAAGCTCCTTCCTCTGAACCATATGATGTTCATGATCATTGTTGTTAGCTTAATGAAACCAAAGCTGAGATTGTACCTTATGTTCTTAATCCTACACCCTCCAAGATTCAAGAAAGATACAATCCTCTTAAATTTCCTTCCATCCTTCATGACTTTCCTCTAAAACATTATAAGTACCTTCCTCAGTTCGATGGACAGCTTGATGGAAAGTCATTTGAAAAACATATTCAGGTCTTTTAGCATTTTATAGAAATTTTTGAGATCAAACATGATACTGTGTCTATGAGGGCCTTTTCTCAGTCCTTACAAGGAGATGCTAAAGCATGGTTCAGACATTTGCAGCCTCAGTCGATTATCTTGTGGGATGAACTGAGGGAATCTTTCCGTAGATTTTGGGGTGAGAGAAAGTCATGGGATCTACTCCTTTCAGATTTTTATGCCATGAGAAGAATGAAAGATGAAACCATCTCAAATTTCAGTAGGAGGTTCACTAGTCTTTATTATAAACTCCCTAAAGAAGTACAAGCTCTTGAAGTTGCTGCCATGCTCCATTATGTAACAACCTTTCAATCATACTTATCTTTTCTTTTGATGGAGAGGAAGTCTATCTCTTTGCAACAGATGTTCAACAATTCTCATGAAGTTGAAGACAATATTCAAGCATGTAAACAGATTCGAAATGAGGAGTTGGATGCTAAAGAACATGCCAATGAATATGAACAAAGGACAGTTGATTTGAATCTTGAGAAGAGGGTTAATAATATCATATGTCCTCTTGAAGCTTTAAATGCCGATGATTTTGAAAAGGATTATATTCCACTTATTGAAAAAGAAGGTGCTAATTTAGCTTCTGATCCATCCCATGATAAGCACGGGGCTGATTGTTTTATGTATTCATTTGTAGATAATCAAGAAAATGAATTTGCAAATCACCTTGTTGAAGAGCAGGTTGATGTCCCAAGCTTTTTCTTGTTAGATGACATTGCATATGTTTTTTATTTGCCTATATATGATGAATATGATGATGGTTATGATGTTGACTTCCTAGAACAACCAGCTGCACATTCTCTATTAGAAAATGTCCCTTTTCAGCAGTGTAATGAGAGAAATCAGCCTACATATCACAGTTACAAAGAAGAATATGAAGAAAGTACCAAATCAACTAAAGGAAATTCTTTACCTTTATGCTTTGCTTCATTTAAATTGTTGAAAGAAATTCAAATATCATCACTGAGGCAGAGGAATGTGTGTTGATGCAAAATCACGCTGATTCATGGGAAACAATTGATAAGAAATTGTAGCAATCTTCTCATGTGTTTAACGACCATGTTGCTTGTTATATGGAAGGTTTTATCAGTTCAAAATTGTAGCCATTGGTCGAAGATGAATACGAAAATGAGTGTGTTCAGAAATCCAAAGAAATTAAAAAATGTGCATATGACAGTAGTGAAGAAAATGAAGAAGGTTTTGAATCGGGTGAAAGAAACTTGACATTGTGTTTTGCTTCTTTCGAATTGCTGAAGAACAATGTTTATAATGTTTCAAATCAGAAATCCTCCAGGCATGATGTTGAATATGATGAAAGAAGTGGACCTGTAAATGAAAACTATCTTCCATTATGTTTTTCTTCCTTTGAATTGTTGAAAGTAAATCATGAGATAATAGAGGAAGCAGTGAAGTCTGAATGCATTCACAATGACATTGTTTTACATGAGCAAATTGTTATCAGTGAGGAAGACCAACAACCTTCTCATGCATTTTATGACTGTGTTGATGATTACATGGAAGGTTATTTCATTTCAGATTTGCATCATGTTCTCAACTACCATCTTGGAAATAAATATGATGGTAAATCAACGTCGATGTTAGATATAGATTGCTTTCCACCAAGGGTTTCATTTTAGCCAACACTGTTTTCTGATTCAGAAGATTGTTATTTCCAGCAGTCTCAATAGAATTTCCATCCTCTTAGTGGCAATCAATAGGTTAAATCACATAAAAATGAGAATGCAGTGGAAGGGGTGAAACATGGTTTTTTTTTTGTGCATGTTCTAGAGGATCCATTTGTAGTTTTGTTGGAGGCAACAAACAATCTCAATGTTTTTCATTTTTTGAGATTTGAATTTATAGATAAATTTTTGAATGAGTTATCAATAAACAAGCTTTGGAGCAAGCATGTGCAAAGAAAGCAAAAAGTGGATAAAATGATTGCATGGTTGCATTGGCATTATGATTTCACTTGATTGGAAGTTCATTTTAGCAGTTAGGGTAGGTAGGTAGGTGTGAATAAGCTCGACATGTTAAGCATTTCTTTTAGCAATCTGCAGTTTTCTTTTCCAGCTTAGTTTCAGATTTCAGTTTAGAGCATACATAGTTTTGGATTTTCAACGGATACAGGCGACAGGTCAGAGCAGATTTTTCAATGGTTCGAGAACATCCCAATGGATAGGCACAGGGTCTATGAGTTCTTTGCTACCTCACTAGGAGGATAGCATCCTCGTTGGAGCCAACTGTTAGCACCATGATTTTCATAGCTAAAGTTAGAGGTCTATCAGCATTTTCCAAAGTCATGATTGTCAACCCTGTTATCTCCTAAAATAGCACTATCATTTTGTCAAATTTTAGGTGATAGGAAGAGGTCCAGAAATTTGTTTCTAATTTTTTTTTGGTGTGTTAGATGGTCTACTTTCTAAAAATAAACTTGGAACAAGCATTGGATTTGGTCTTCTCAAGCAAAAGCGAGAATCTCAAGATTCGGTGGTTTAGGCGAGCCTGAAAAAGCGCTCATTAACCACCGAAAGCAGAGCTTTCAATAGTTAACAGGCTAAATTTGGGGGGCTAGTTAACCACCGAAAGTGCAGGTTTTCCAGAAAAAAACTACCTTGGGAAAAATTATTTTTCTCAGCTGTGGAAAGTTCATTTCTCACAATCAAATAGTCGATTGACAACTACACATCCTAATCTTTCCAATGGTACTTTCAGATCTGAATTTGGAGATCGGGAAGGCAGTCAAAAGTTCCCCTCAAGATCAGGTGTCGGTTGGCAAATTTTGTAAATGCAGAGGTTTGATAAATGCATGCACAACTGGATTTGTAAGTGTTTGAAAGATGGTGTCATTACATATGATCAGAGTTTTATACTTTGTAGTACTTGAAAACCTCCATTCATTATTTCAACTTGAAACCATGGCATACACAGAAATCTATGAGGTGATTGATTTCCTAATTGTTTTGATTAGTCACATGTCAATAGGTCAAAGCCATACGCGCCAAGCAGATAGAGGAAGTATTTAGCTGTTTGCAAATATCGAAAGATGCACAGGTGTTTCTTTGATGGCAGTCATTTATCAAGGTAACTATACAGGAAGGAGTTATGTATCCCTCATATAGAATACAAAGGAAAAGTGCAAAGTATGGAAATACCTCCAATGATCCTTATTCAAAATTCTGGAATGTCATAGGTTGATGAAGATAGTTATCAGAACACTACCTATAGCTAATTATACAGCCAACATGTAGACAAAGTACTTAAAGGAGCTTGGTCACTCATACCTTACTTATACTCTATTTTCTCCTAAAGAATAAGAGCATATATATAGACTTGGGTAGAAGACTCTTCCTAGCAATCAGACGACATTAAGGACTTTCGGTGACCTAATCAACATTTCAATTAATTTGCAAAACTTCAAGGAAAAAGATCTAGATAAAGCAAAGATATTTTGCAACAGTCCAGAGGACATCTACAGATAGAAGAAGAAGCCAGGTAGTTCAATTTTGCAATTCTGAACATTTTCAGAAAGTTACAGGATTCGGTAGTTAACAGGCCCAAATATTTCCTCTCTTAACTACCGAAAGCAAGGCTTTTCAGTAGTTAACAAGCCCTCTTAACCACCGAAACCTGTACATGGCAGCAAGGTCATATTTTTGCCCAGATTTGACTTTTTCTCAACCAAATCTTTCGAGGTTGGTTTCTAAAGATGCATAATAATTAAATACATCAGATTCAAGGTTTTATCTTGATGTATTTAATGTTTAATAAGCTGGAAAAGTGAAAATGGTGACCTAGTTGATGAGCAAAAAAACTGTTTTTTGCCAAAGGTGGAAAATTCGAATTTCCTATGAGGATTCATCAACCTTGGAAGGCTTTCTACATATTTCAAAGAGTTTGGAGGATATAAAGGCTATCAAGATAGAGTTTGACACCTAAGATAGGATATTTTGTTTTGACTTTTCATTTTTAGAAGTCTAGATCCATTTTTATAGGATCTCATCATACACTTGTTTGGTTTAACTATTTTTAGCAAATCTGATCCATCTTTCAAGGATCTAGATTTCATCTTGTAAGGCTATAAAGCCAAAGACATTTGAAGCACCAAAAGGTTTGATTTTGAGTTCTATATTCTACTGTTTTTGTATGATGGACATTTTCTTTAATATATCAAGCCTGCAAGCTTCTTTCATTTGTTATTGTCAGACCCTCCTTCATCTTTGTCTATGCATATGAGTTGAATTCGTTCTTTTGTCTTTGTTTAATGGTCCTATGGTAACTGTCATATTACTTTTGACTGTTAAGAAAGAATCATAAGCATCTTTGGCTAGTTTGTTGACCCATCATATATATGGTTTATGTATGTTTTGGTTAACTGATTGGTTTTCTTATCCATTTTTTATACAAATCTATCTAATAAATAGCTCTTGAAGGCCTTGTATTGCATGAATATAGTTATACTGTCTTGAAGATGCAATCTAGAGATTAAGATATTCATCTTGATCCAAACCCACACCTATTATTGAGAAAATAGTTTCCAAAAAAATTAAGTTACTAGGCATCTCTGACTTACAGCCTAGGAGAGTTTCCTGGAGTGATAACAAACCCTAATATTGTTTTTATGCCTAGCATCATCTAACATCTCCAAGGGTCAGTTTCAAAAGGAAGCTTTATCATTTATTATTCCCATTTCCATTTGCAATTGCGCACTGCAAAATTCACTGCACACCACGCGAAGGATGTTGTCGCACATAGGATGTTGTCATGTAGTGGATTTCGTCATGCAGTGGGCTGTCACACAGAGGATGTTGTCGCGCAGTGGATTTCGTCGTGCAAAGATTTTCCTGTGCACATGCTACAGGTCGCATTGCGCAAATGAATGGTTTAGTGGTCAACCTCAAAATCATTTTCTGACCAACTGGAGATGAATTTTGAAAATCCCCGAAACGTTTTTTTTAGTACAAACCAAATAATAAAAACCTCTCTCATATTTGAAAAACGTTTCATATTTTGGGAGATTCAGGGTAATATTTGAGCCCTATTTTTTAGTTTTCATGATTTCCTGTCCGAGACATGTTTTTACGACGCGTATTACGACTAGATGGAGATGAATTCCGAGAAACCGAGAGAGGTTTTTCTTCATAACGATCTTAAATACAAAAAAATATCTCCATTTTGGAAAATAGTGTTTTATTAGTAATATATGGTGTCATCGTTAGCGCCTATTTTCCCAATTTGTTGCGCAATCTGCTGCGTTTTTTGTTGTAGGTTACTGTTGCGTAGCAGACTTGTTGTGCAGGGGTGACAGAATGTCCAGTAGTGAAAATGATGATTTATCACAACCATAGGGTCGAATGTTGATCATGATAAATTATTGTAAATATCTCAATTACAATTATGATTTGGAAAAGTCGGGTTTCCTATTTTTAGTAAATCCATTGAAGTTATTGCTCTCTTTCAAAGAAACTGGATCCATGATTCCAGGAGAGAGTAGCTCAACCCTAACAACCAAGGGTGACATTATTTTTCTATATATGGGGATCATTTTCATGTAAAAGGGGTTGGTTGGCAAAATTGGTAGACGACAACTATTGTAAGATTTTGAGTTTGTTGACTGAAATTTAATGCAAAGGTATTGTAACTTGATGAAAAGATTATAGTTGTAGCAGTCAGATGTATTGTGCATCTTTCTTTACGTATGTGCTTCCTGTCATCTTTATTCATATCTTTTTCTATCTATTTCAGAACGAATTTTCAAACCTGTGGATTCTCTGCGCAACACCCCTTGTTCACGCCACTTAGACAAAACATTTTCTTCTAAAAGTTAACTCTGAATTTGCCCGCAATTGCGCTTCGAGTTACATCCTATGTTTTTCTCCCCGCCACACATTACTATTTTACGGTGAAGATTGTTTCTCACCTAGACTTATCCTATCAAGTTCAGTCACCGAGTCATTTGTCTCTCTCATTTCCTCTAATCGACTCCATAGCCCAAGTCTTACTTTCTTGCGCCAATATAACCAGAACCCATTTTATTGAAGGTGTTAAATCTAGCCAGTGCTTTCAAATCCAAATCCTGCATGGAGACCGTGCCTCGCGAGAGATCCCTCTCCATATCTGAAAGTCTAGTTTTGGGTCTCAAAGTTGGTTGAAAAGGTTACCTTCGACGTTTGTTTATCAACCAAACAGATTTACGAAGTGTTAACAGTTTTGGCAAGAATTATCCCTCTGGTTCTACCTAAATCACATACCAATCAAATATATGATTAGAATCATGTACATATTTCTTCAGTAAGGAAAAATGGAAAACATTATGTGCCTTCCCTGTGGGAGGGAGTTTTAGTTTATATGCTACAGGTCCCACTCTATCCAAAATTTCAAAGGGTCCACAATACCGAGGTGCCAACTTTGCACAAACTCCCATTCTCAAGGAGATTTTCCTAGGTCTAACTCTGAGATACACATGATCCCCTTCTTTGAACTCTCTAGGAGTCCTTTTTCTGTTTGCATAGCGTTTTTGTCTATCCTGAGCTAATTTCAGATTCTATTTTATCTGAATTACTTGTTGTTCCATTTATTTCAACATATTTGGCTTGATTGTAATTAGGTCTACTGGGTTATCCCAGTTGAATGGGATCTTGCATTTTCTACCATAGAGGGCCTCAAAAGGGATCATCTTCAATGACTCTTGATAGCCATTGTTTTAGGAAAATTATACCGGTGGTAGGTAGTCTACCCACTTCTTAGGTTGATGCATCACATGCATCCTTAACATGTCCTCTAACACTTGGTTTAGTCTCTTTGTATGTCCATCAGTTTGAGGGTGATAGGCTGTACTAAATAGCAATTTAGTTTCAAAACTAGCAAACAGAGATTTCCAAAAGTTTGAAGTAAAATTATTATCTCTGTCATATATGATTTCCTTAGGCATGCCATGCAGTCTAAATATTTCTTTCATGAAAATACTGGCAATATTTATTGCCTTGCAACTTGACTTGACGAGGATAAAGTGATAATCCTTGCTCAATTTGTCCACCACTACCATGATGGCATCATTTTGTTTGGTCGATTTTGGTAACCCTGTGATGAAATCTATGGAGATGGTTTCCCATTTCCTATATGGGATTGGTAGGGGATGGAACAACCCTACTGGATTTTGATGCTCTGCCTTAACCTGCTAACATTATAGACACTTAGCTAAGTAATCATCTATGTCCTTTTTCAGTCCAGGCCAATAAAATAGTTTCCTAGTGGCTTTGATCATCTTCTGATAAGTAGGATGACCAATATATGGTCTTTTGTGTATTTCATCCATTATGAACCTCTTCAAGTCATCACAATCTGGAATATACAACCTACCTTTGTAAGTTAGCAGGCCATCATTCAACAATTGATAACTCTCATACTTCAGCCCTGTTGGATCTTGTTCTAGGTATGATTTTCCAATCTTGAAAAATGCATTTGTTTCTTGTGCACTTTTGACTCTCTCCTTGACATCCATTTCACAGGTGCTTACAGCTTCCAAGTGAACCACTTTCATACTTCTGCTAATGGAATCAACCACCCTATTTTCTTTTCCTTTGATATGTTTGATTTCAAAATCAAACTCACTAATGAGAGCCATCCATCTAGCTTGTCTAGCATTGAGTTTTGGTTTATCAAACAAATATATCAACCCACTATGGTCTGTCATAATCACAAATATCCTACCTAGGAGGTAATGCCTCCACATTTTTAAGGCATGTACTATCACAACCAATTCTAGATCATGGGTCTCATAATTGATTTCATGCTCATTCAATTTTCTGGATTCATAGCAAATTACATGTCCTTCTTGCATAAGGACTTCTTCGAGCCCTTCCTTCCAAGCATTTATACACACAAGGAAGTCCTTGTTTGGGTCTGCAATCTTCAGCATGGATGCATTGGTTAGAAGGTATTTCAACTATTGGAATTTCTCTTCACATTCTGGTGTCCAAATGAATTTAACTCCCTTTTTCCGAAGGGAAGTGATTGGGAAACCAATCTTGGAAAATCCCTTTATGAACCTCCTATAGTATCTTGGTAGGCCCATAAAGGATTTGATGTCAGATACATCCTTTGGGGTATTTCAATCCATAATGGATTTTATCTTGTCCGGATCAACTACCATTCCTTCTTTAGAAATAACATGGCCTAACTAATGGACTTATTTTTGGAAAAAGTCACACTTACTAAACTTAGCATAGAGTTGATGTTCTCTTAGCACTTGAAGCACTAGCTTGAGATGTTCTTCATGCTCTTCCCTATTCTTAGAATATATTAAGATATCATCAATGAAAACCAATACAAATCTATCCAATAACTTACTGAGTGCATTATTCATTAAGCACATAAAAGTGGCTAGTGCATTGATTAGCCCAAATGGCACCACCAAAAATTCATAGTGACCATATCTTGTCCTAAAGGTTGTTTTGTGGATGTCTTCATCCTTGATTAGGACCTGATGGTATCTAGACCTCAAGTCAATCTTGGAGAAAATTGTAGCACCCCTTAATTGGTCAAACAAGTCATCAATCCTTGGCAAAGAATACTTATTCTTAATGGTCATCTTATTGAGTTGTCTATAGTCTATGCATAACCTGAGTGTGCCATCCTTATTTTTCACAAACAAGGTTGGAGCTCCCCATGGAGACACACTAGGCTGAATGTATCCTTTTTCCATCATTTCCTTTAGTTGTAGTTTGAGCTCAACCAGCTCTAGTGTACTCATTATATAGGGTGTTCTAGACACTGGCACTGCTCCTGGTACAATTTCTATTGAAAAGTCAATATCTCATTTTGGAGGTAGACCTGACACCTCTTCTGGAAACACATCTCTATACTCTCTTAAACGGGATGGTCCTCTAGGCTTGGTTTGTTGTTATCAAAAAATTCCAACACTTGTATTGCATACAAAGGACATCCTCTTTTGCAATAATTCATCACTTGAAGGGATGATATTTGTCTAACTGAGACAAGTTTTTGAATCCCTTGTAGGTTTATCTTTCTCCCTTCTTCATCTTCACACTACAAAGTTTTATTTTAACAATCCAACTTGGCTTTATGGGAAGCCAACCATTCCATGCCAATCAGTAGGTCATAATATCCTAAAGTGAGCATGTTTAGGGTTGCTTGGGTGGGTTACGGGTAATCCATTCATAATGAATTGGCACATTGGTATGACCTCTGTTACTTTTATTTTGGTTCTTGTGGCTAGTTGTACCAGCCATGATTTAACATGTTTAACTTGATGCAATTTACATTTCTCAATAGTTAGAGGGGAAACATAACTCAAATTAGAACCAAGGTCAATTAAAATGGAAACTAGATTGTTGGAAATCATACCTTCCATCTCCACCACTGAAGCTTGGTGGTTAGCTTGTCTATTATCCAAGGCTACATAAATTTGTGGCATGATCCTAGCCACATCATTGACTATGGTAGCCTCTTGGACGTTGTAAACCCTCCTATTGGTTTGTTACCTATTTGGGCAGTCCCTCAGCAGATGTTCTTCTCCACAACCCCAAAATTTCAAGGGTTCTCTCTTTGTGTTATCAGTCTTACCTGAGGCTACTCCAAAGGGTTTATTTCCACTATGAGATGGGAAATTTTTCTGATATACACTTTTAGTAGGAAGGCTCATCTTAGAATATTTTCCATGGTTCTTAAATATTGAGGGTTTAAACCCCTTCTTCTTGAATCCCAAATTACTTTTCTTCTTCCAGTCCTCATGAGGTTCTGTCTTATTCTTGAATTGATCATAACAATACCTTGCCTTCTGGATAGTTTATTCTAAAGTATTTGACTCATAAAACTCAATTATGTCCTGGAAGGACTAAGGTAATCCACTAATAAATCATTGCATCTTTACCTTTTCATCCTTTATGTAGGAAACATACCTTATCAACTCAAGAAATTTGGTGATATATTCATCTATTGTGATTTCTCTCAACTTGATTTCATAGAACTCCTTGGTCTTCCCATCAAAGTATTTCTCTGACAAATACTTCTTCTTGAAGTATTTCTCAAATTATTTGCATGACAAGTCCTTCTCACAGATTCCTTTAACATTCCTAAGGTCCTCCCACCAAATGGAGGCCTTTCCATTCAAGTTGAAAATGGATATTCAAGCCTTTAAGTTTTTAGAGTAGTAATGAACTATGAAGTACTTCTTCAAGCCAATAAGCCAAACTTCTGCTTCTTCTCCCTTCTTAATTTCTCCATCGAAAGTGGGTGGTTTGGATATATTGAACTCTTTAGGGTCATGGCTCCTGGAATGTTTCCTCTTCTTTCCTCTCCTCTGGGAATGTGAGCTAGTTTTTCTATTAGAATATCCCTTGGAGTTGTCAGTTTCCTCACCAGAGGGTTCTTTCGATGAGTGTCTCTTGACTCCATGTTGGGCCTTCTTTGAGGTGCTTCTCCTTGTGTGGCCACTTTTAGGATCATTCTTCCGTATCTCAGGTGGAATTTAAGTTTTCTTAATATGATGTATGTCCACATGACTGGATATTGGTCCATGTTGCAACTTCCTTTGTCTATATGATAAGATTTGCAGTAAGACTATGATAATTTCAGTTTGCTTTTCCTGCTCTTTTATCAGCCTTTCATTGTCATCCTTACAACTCTATAATTCTTCCATGAGGCTTCTTACGGTTTCAGCCAAATCTGGAGGGGTTTCCACTTCCCTCCTCTCATCATATTATTCCTCTCTATTGTGGGATATTTCCCCCAATTCATGGTGTGTCACCATCCCTTACGTTGTATTTTTCCTACTGTCCATCAACTGCTTGAGTGCTGATAAAAACATTTTTGTTAGTAATTCATTTACTAGTTTATGAACAACACACAGTTCATAAACTATATACAACATCAGAGAGTTTCATTCCTATCTTCAGTAGATATTTAACTAAGCCTCTTAAGAATGGGGTAAGATAGGGTGTTACCCTTAAAGGGTCTCTAATAATATTTTTATGTGACTTGTTCATGAGCCCAAGCAGGCCAAGTGTCGTTGCCTACTCTGATACCAATTTGTAACAAACTCAACCCCTAAGTACCCTTTTTAGGGATGGGGCATCAAAAATTTTCTTACTTTAATCATCTTGAATCCTCTTTCTGAGGCCTCCATCCTCTTCTACTCAACCATAGCCTTCTAATGACTGCTACTAGGCTCAAATCTGAGCTATGGATTACAATTTATGGTCACCCGAAGCTCTTTGGGAATTATTAGTCAAGCACCACGTGGCACCCACGTGGGCCCATCTCATTCATACCATACCAAATTTCCTACATCCATGGTGGAAGCCTATCCACCATACAATCCAACGACGAAACCTAATCCTTGTTTAACACATAAGCTAAAGGGGAATTCGACGTTTGGAACTTCGGCGTTGAACACCCCTTTTTCTTTCTACACGCAGATCTTCTAGAGTCCCAAAATCCCAAACTCCCAAAGGAGCCCGAAATCTCTCCACGTGGCTCCAAACTTCGGTCCTTTTGGCTTATCTACGACACTACACTCCAAACCTCTGGAGTTTTGAAGTCCCGGACTCTCAAAGAGTCCACCCTTGCACATGTTGGCACATTAAACATAGAGGAAAGGACAGGTGGGTATCGAGTACTCCACCTGCCAATAGGCCAAGAGGATATGTACTGGGGGGGTGGCACACAACAAGGCATAGATGACACATGGCCCCTTCAGTGGGTGACATGTGTCACTCTTTAATGGAAACATAGGGTCTGTGAAAATTATGAATCGAGGTGATATGTGGCACATCAAACGTGGGTCCATGTCACCCTGGGTGACGTCAGCGTGCCACATCACTCCGGACTGAAAACCTTCTGACGCCCTTAGATCTCATGGTCAAGAATCATCCATGTAGATCCATGGATCTACAGCCTTCGTTACTTTGTAACTTCGGCATTTGGGGGATCCGCTATGTGACTTCCTCCTTGATCCTGTAGTGGTCAGTACTGGGATGACCACGATCTACTTTCAACGATCATGGGATATCCTGAAACTTCCTCATATCGATGGCTCTTATCACTTCATGAATTTAGTGTTCGGGTGTTCCGCTCGCTTACCACCTCCTTCCTCCCAGAGTGGTCGACATCGGACTGACCTTGGCATAGATCTAATGACTAGGGAGGATCCTAAAGCATCCCAAGATCTACGATTCTCATTAATTTACAGGTTCAACATTCAGGAGTTTTGGTGTTATGATAGCTCTTCTCTCCCGAAGTAGGGCTTTGTTGAAGTGTTGTATGCGAGTCCCTCCACTGGTTGATCGAACGGTTAAGAGGGTTTCTCAACGGGCTCCCCAGATCCATGACTCACATTAATTTGAAACTCCATCATTTAGGGAATTTGTTTCTATGACACCTCTGTCCTCCCGAAGTAGTCTACGTTGGACTGACCTCGACATAGATCCAATGGCTAGGGAGACTCCCAATTGCCCTCGCATCTGCAGCTTGGGTTACTTCGTGATTGGTGAGTGGGTCAGGGTTTAACAGTGGGACAGGTCCATCTAGTATGGTTAGGCACCCGCCACATGTCGGTTGAGCTTGTGGGTAACCATAGCAACAAGTTTCCTTTGGTTGGTTTGAAAGTGGTAAGGCCATAACACCCCGGAGCTTCGAACTCCTAGAGTTACGAAGCTAGAAAATCTTATCTTCTTTAGGGCATAGCGCAGGGTTCCCAGATCTTGGTCATATGGGTCCTCAGATAAGCCTCGAGGCTACAAGCTCAACACTTAGTTGTGGTTTGGTTACAAATATGGAAATAAGCCCTCGATCACACAGTTGAAGGGTTTGAAAGAGGCCTCCTCCTTCCACATAGTTCGAACTCAGTATTCCCATGAAGGTAAATTCGAGAGGTCAATAGGACCAAGGTATCCCACCGAAGTCTTCCCTGACTCCTATATCATGAAATCATTCCTTGGGAATATTTCCTAAGGGATTCTCAACAAGTACATAAATCGTAGATTGGTTCTTGAATTCCTTTAAATACCCATGTCTAATAATTATCCTGCTGCTAAGCAGAGGTAATCAAGCACCACATAAATACATAAGTTTATAGAATATTAATAAGAATTTCTAATGATTTATAAAAAACTATAAAATTTAACCATAATCACAAGAATTCAATCATTACTTCCATTTTAGTACACAAAGTATGAAAATACTTATCAGAAACTAGAAATTGTGAAGCGACTGCTGAAAGGGGTGCATGTTTCCACAAAATCATAGGCACAACCACTCCTGAATGGATTTACCACTAGCCACCCCCTAGCTAGACCATGATGCTCTGAGAGACTCTTTATTCTTGCTCCACGATATTCAAGGATGGAGGTTACTCTCCTCCTCCCACAGGGTCTTGGAAAATGGTTTTCTTTGTACCAAGAAAGGGGGTCTGCAATGAGTACTTCCACAGTCACTCGTCAACCCCGTTTATCATCTTGGACTGAAAATGCTGCCAGCAACTTCTTGCACCTAGAATGAAGTTGTTTCTCAGTTATCCTTCGAACTAGAGAGCTGCAAGCACTCTTTTTTATTTTGGAGATTTTTCTTTCGACTCTTCTTCCTCTCATACATGCCTCTGCCCATGAAATTATTTCCTTTCTTGCCTGACTGGTAATTCATTTCTGGGTCAGAGGATTGTTCTGGGTCTGAGAAATTAAATCTAGTAAGGTACTGGTTTGGTGGGGGTCATCTCAACCATTATTGGTTCCCCTCACCATATCTCTCATAGCATCATGATCTATCTTGACAAACCCCCCTTTCAGTAACTATGCAACACTATCCATTTTTAATTAATAACATAAATACATACATTACCTTTTATAACAAAAAGGTTCATCAAATCCAACACTCACACATATTTAGTCTATTGTAGTCTTTCAACAAGTTATAGTTATATTTACAAGATGGGGGAAATAGGGTATTACACCTAACAACACATATTTTTTAAGTACCACAATGGTCTGCATAGGAACATCCAAATAGAGATGGATTTCTTGGATATTTCCTCACTATGAGCCACTTATTGATACGTTGTCAAAATTGAGAAGAAATTTAGGCAAATGAATAAGTGGGAGTTTGGATTTGCAAATCCATCGCAATAGAAGCATGGTAAATGTGGCCCTAACTCATAAAAAAAAGGACATAGAAAGGATGGCCAACCACAAGGAAACTCGTCCAAGCTTCCAGAAAAGAAGGTTAATGGGAAGTCGAAGAAGGACACTAGAAAGTGGTGTGAGTTCCACAAAATCCCTTGGCACAACACTAATGAATTTCACTCAAAAAATTCATTGTTGGGTGAGTTGAAAGAAAAAGAATCGAACTCTACCTAAGACCAAAGATGATTTTAAAGGCTAAATTTCACTCATGGGCTAATTTTCCATGGTTTTTCCCCAAAAAATATTTGTTATTCTAAACATTGTTTGCCCAAATTATATAGGATAAAATTATTTTACCTTAAAAATCACCAAAATTTTATACAAACTATATAAAATCCCTATAAATTTGAATATTTTTACAAAAATATCGTCAAACATTTTATAGTTGGCATATGAAGGATAGTAAGATTCTCCAAGGTTTCTACATTTTAAAATAAATTTCTATCCTTAAAATCGTCCCTGGTTAAGACTTTGATTTACAGTAGGATAAGGGAAAAAATACCATTGACACATAACCCAATGCTACCATCACAACTACAAATATCCAACCAAAAGAGTCAGAGGAGCTTAAAGAGGGGGAGCGCCTCTTCCATTCATAAATGTTGGTTTTTGTGGGTAACCCTAAAAAGAACAAATAAAATCTACAGGAAATAACATAAGGAATAATAATCCAAGAAGATCGGTGGTGTCTAAAGACACCATTTCAACACTTAATAAAAATGCATTATGATCCAAATGTTGTCGCAAGAGTTGACTCTAGGTTGTAATAGATCCAAGCCTTAACACATTTTGAAAAAAAGATAATAATGGGTGATTGATCAGTTATTGGAGGATTCTAGAACTAGGTCTGAGAGAGCTTTTCAACTATTAAAAATAAAAAATAAAGAGGCATGACCTCATATATTAAATTCATTTTAAAACCATGAGGATGGATAGAAGATAGGAGATAGACAAAACTAAAAGAAAAAGCCAAGTATTCAATTCTAATAAATGTGGTCTTCCTTTCAGTAGAATAAATAACACCAAAATTCAAATATCTGGACATAGGTCTTGTCTCACTCACAGCAAAACAGAGGAAAACTGCACTTGAAAGAATGCTCTTAATTAGTCACATCAGAAGTCTCACTGAATTGTAACCATTACAAGATGAATAAATGAATGGAAACAAGAAAGGGAAGTAATGAAAACTTCAAAAACAATAGCACAGGAAGAAGACATAATATAACATAACGAGGTATAAAATCTCTTTGCTTCTGTTAGGTATTATTGAAAAGATTGCATTGCATATCCTAGCCTAAAAGGCTCTCAGGTTTTCCCCCCTCTGATAGATCTAGAATATATCTATTTACACAAAAAATGTCTCAACTGAAAAACCATTGGACTTCATACAATATATCCTAAACACATAATGTAATTCGAATGAAACGACAATAGGTTGATATTGTTTGAGTTGGTTCTTTCATCTTCTCGCAGACACACTTGTTTTCCTTTGTTCTTTAAATTGGGCACACATGTCCATCGAGGCCACCATAATCATTTGTTTACTATCCTTTTCATCTGAATTCGTTACCATCTGTCCCTTCATATGTGTTTACTGAGGTAAAGAATTGCGGTTGAAGCTATGGCGATGGCAATTGGATAGCTAGCTCCACGCGGGCTCGTTATGGGAAGGTGGTGCATCTTCTGGGAGGTGACGTGTAGTAAGAGTGGGATACAAGTGGCGAGGGGTGATAGGTTTTCTATTTTGTTGGGGCGTGAAGAGATGGTTTTGAGGTAACCCTCTTTCCATCCTACAATGCATCTAGTGATGCCACGTAACCCCGAGAGAAAACTGTGGTTTAAATTGTGGGACCGCCTCTCGAAATTAAACCCCGTGTAACTCTGCATCCCGCAATCACTCTTGGTCGTTGATATAGGTGAGAGAAATATAATCTGTCAGATCTCGCAAAGTGAAATAAGCACCCAAAGTTTGAGCCAAGGTCACATCTCTTGGTGATATGTAGATAAGATAGAGTGAATTTTGTTTAGTTCCTGTCTGTCAATCTAAGTGGAGGACACGTGGCAGGAGATCCTCCACTTCGTGGATTTAGCATTTTGGAGATTTTCACCTTGGAACGCCCGAAGCCTAGAGTCCTGAAGTAAATCTCTATCGTTGAAATCAAGAGGAAACGCAACAAGAGATCTTCCACTAGATTCTGAAATCTGATCCATCAATTTTTCTTGCAACTTTTCGCGGTGCCATTAACCTATCCAAAACAAGATAAGTCTGTAAGTTCTTCGCATTAATGGAAAATCAAAAATAATTATTCAAATCATTAAATATAGCCAATTATAAACGTCATTAAAAATTCAACGGTTTGACATTCAGAGGTTTTGAATGCAAGAGGGCAGAAATATCTCGAAGTCCAAAGACACGGAGTGATTAATTAACACTTAATTAGGTTTTAATCATTGAATTAGTTTTAAGTATTTTGGAAGTCCAGAGCTCTGGGGTTTTTGGATGTATCAATATGGAAAATTCCTGAAGGGAGAAGCCGCAGAGTGATGTGGCAGAGATGACATCATTCTTGGTCATGTGGAAAAGAAGGAGGGGTGACACGTGTCACCGAAAATCGTGCAAACCATATGGAAAAAGCGCCAAAAATAAATGCCACGTGTCAAAGTAAGTACCACGTGTTAAAGTGCCACATGTCCTGTGATTCAACCGTATATATTACAAGGAACTGACTTTGGGACTTCATGACTATGGGACTTCGGGGTTTTTTTTGTTTAGACTTCTTAAAATTCCCAAAGCGCGAAGCTCCGAAGTAACTGTTGAAGGTCTATCTTTAAAGTTCTGGCGGCTTTTACATTCCGGAAATCATGAGAAGCGTTTGATTGACTTAGTGCATCACATCGATGGTCGAGAATGAAATCGCCTTGTTAATAGATAATGACCAAGCACTTATTGAATAAAAGGGAAATTTCCTAAGTTTTTTGGGTGGAAATTTATATTTCTAAGAGACGAAATCTAAAGCTCAAAATCTCAAAATTTAAACGTGTTCCAACACCAAAAATCACAATGCATGCTAGATTATTTGATTTTTAGTACTCACCACGTCATATATATATACCCATGAAGTCATTTATTTATAGTCTCATAATATAACAAATTTCCTTGAATTGGGAAGATCTTGTCCACAAATAATCGTCGTCATTTGAAACGGTTTCCAACAAACCTGCACTGTCTCATCAGCTAGTCGACTCACCTAGCCAACTTGACCATGTAATAAATTTCTTGGCTAGTTAATCCATCCACTAACTGTATCCTATTGTTAGTTGAATGTTCGACCGACTATCTATTTGACCACCCAATTGACTATCTCCAGCTACTAATTGACAAACTGACCAACTGTCTTCAGTAGAGGTGTGATGAACTATCAGAACCTAAGGTTCCAACACCCCACCATTAACACATGGTTTTGGAGGCTCAAGAGGTTAAATTATGTCAGTAGGTAATTTGCAGAGCTTAACAAACTTAGCTTTGGAAAATGTTTATGTAAAGATATGAGTAATGTAATCATTGGTTTTGCAATAGACAAGAGTGACAACCTTCTCATGTACCAATTGTTGCAATTAATGAGCATGATGTTTGACATGATTCATTTTACTATGGACAACAATATTTCCAACAACCTGGATTTCACTCTAATTGTCACAATAGATAACAGTTGAGGATTGAACAAGAAACCCAAGCCCACCCAAGAGCTAGTGAAGCCAAACATACCTTGTACCTGTATTAACGGTGCAATGATACTTAGCTTCCATAGTCGATAGAGAGACTACATTTTTTTTTTTGCAAAACCAAACCAAAGGTCCAGCAATGAAGTGAAACACATAGCCAGAAGTGGACTTTTGATCATCACTGTCACATGCCCAGTTAGAGTCAATGAAGTTGACTAACAAGTCTGAGCTACAACAATACTTGATACCAAGATGAAAGGTACCCTTGATGTAACGAACAATCCTCTTTGGGGCTTTCCAGTGACTTTCACGTGTGTCCTCCATAATATGAGAAACCACACCAATGGAAAAGGAAATGTCAGGTTGATTATGAGTAATATAAATAAGACTGTTGAATAGTTGTCGATAAAGGGTGGCGTCGACTTTGGGAGACTGACAATATTTATTCAACTTAATACCTGACTAAGTAAGGGTAGCACATGGATTACGATTAGTCATCTTAAAGCAGTGCATTAGATCTAATATATATTTAGATTGAGAGAGAAATAAACCATCAAATAGAGGTAAAAATTGAAGACCGATAAAATAATGAAGAAGACCAAGATCTATTATATCAAAGGTGTTAGCAATTCATCTCTTAAATTTAATAATTATATCAAGATTATTTCCAGTAATGACCAAATAATCAACATATATAACAACAATCAAGGTATCACCATTAGCATGTAATACATACAGACTGTGATCATATTCACAATGCTTAAAGCCAAGGTTGAGAAAGAAGCATCCATTCTTAGCATACCAGGCCCTTGGATCCTATTTCAAACCATAAAGAGACTTATGTAGTCAACAAACAATGATAGAGTATATCACAAAGCTAGGGGGTTGTTCCATAAAAAAATATTCAAATAAGTCTACATGAAGAAAGGAACTTTTAATATCCATTTGTTGAATCTGCCATCTAAAGTGAGCAACAAGGGAAATAATCAGTCAAACTGAATTCATGTTTTCAAAAAGAGAAAAAGTTTCAGTGTAGTCGATGCCTTCTTGCTGAGAAATTTTTTTTTCAACCAAACAAGCTTTGTGATTGATCAGGGGATCAAATTTTGCTCAAAAATTCAAAGTGCTCGGAATCAATTCAAATCAAACGAGAGCGTAGGCCTCATCATTACGAACCCAACGTAACTCGTTCGGGTTCAAACGGACGTCGGGAGTGAGAGATATTGCGATCTATTCGAATCGTCAAACAGGCAAAAAAAGGGGCGCTGACTGTGCAGTTCGTACAGTCCGTATAGGCTGACGTGGCAAAGTCTGTACGCTGATGTGGCAGAGGTGATGTTGCAGTTTTGGAATTGGCTGATAGTTGGATGAATCATGTTTCGACACATGGCAGTTTTTGGTTTGTGGTTGGGTGCCACGTGGCCCAATCATGGGCCGCCACGTGGCACCATTATATTGGTTCAAAATTATATGGAGTCCGTGGGATTCGAACCCCGGACCTCCCCCACCGATCAAATCCTTTGCAAAGTCCACCCTGCCAACAAGCTATGCATTGTTCCTTGTTAACTATATGTGTTTTAATGTATTTGAATTAAAGTAATGTCTGTTATGGCGGGGTCGTCGGGTCGGGGCTTAGCCCCGACCCATGGTTCTATTGTGTTAACATGTGACCATACCCATAATATATGCACGGGAGTTGTATTATAAATGGAGCCCAGCCCCGGGGTTCACACATAACCACAGTTCAAACATGTGGGGTTTACGTTTAAGCCTCCGGTCACATGACCTATGGCATGTGACCTTGCCACGAAGCGTGTAGGGAAGTTATGATTTAAACTTAGCCCTTTTTATATTTGCGCGGGGTCACATGGACCCATGTGCCCACGAGCTTGGTGGTTAGGGGCTGGCGCACCCATAACCATCCTACAATTCGCACCATTGGCGTGGTTGCGTTCGGTGCCAGGTTTTTACACCTTAAATGGCATGTGTGCTAGGTTGAAGGAACAAGGGTTTGTTTTGTAGATGCAGAGACAACAAGCTTGAAGGGGAGAATTCAAGGAAGCCTAACTTCTTCGTTTTTTGGCCAAACAAGGTGCCGAAAAAGCCCAGCTAGGGGTTTCTGGATGATCTGAAGCCATTGGAGCGGTCTGTTGGTCATTTTGAGCATTGTAAAGCATGTTTTTGAGCACTTTGAGCAAATAATAATAATGATCCATTGGAAGCTGGACCAGGAGATGTAGCCCAAGAGAGGGGTGAACTCCTTTATCATTTGTTGTGTTATGTGTTTATGTTCATTGATTATGTTATTGTTTATTTGTGTCTTAAATGCGTAAATCCTATTAATGATGTGTTGCAAAGTTGATCCATTTTCTTTTAACACATAAACTTTACTTGCAAATATTTTCAAGATTACAAGTCTTCTTCATTTTTAGATCAAGTTGGTATCAGAGCACTGGTTTTTGAAGACTTGATTATTTGCAAGTGTTTTGTTTTCTGATGATCACAAGGTTGAAACTCACAAGAGGTGAAGGTCAACTTGTGGAGCCAAGTTCTCATCCTTCAAGGAGGGAGCATATACAATCACCGCAAGTTTCAAGGAGGCATTCACCAAGTATGGCTCATGAAGAAAGTCATGAACATGTTCCTGTAGAAGATGAAGATCTCAGAAAGGATGTCGTGGAAATGAGAGAGATGATGAAGATCTTGATGAAAAGGAATGCAGGGTTGCAAGGTGAAGGCTCCAACCCTTCAAAGCATAAGGGAGACAGTGGTGATAAAACTCCAAATGGAAATGGAGGGAATGGTGCTTCTCCACCACCC
>ML790492.1:183635-204328 GCA_009831015.1 Picea engelmannii
AGTTTGGCTTTACATCAGTAAGGAGAGGCTTAAAGGAGAAGGTAAAAAATTGAAACTGATTCGATATGGTCCTTTCAAGATTATCGACAAGATTGGTAACAATGCTTTTCGTTTAGATTTGCCTCCTTATATGCAAATGTATGAAGTTGTTAATGTTGAGAATTTGAAATTGTATGAGCCTCCATTGATTGATGATCATGGAGAGCATGTTCAGATTCCTTCTATAGATGATTTTTCCCTAGAATATCTTACAGAACTGTATGAAGACACAATCCTTGACAGGAGAATGCGAACTTCAAAATGAGGAAATGTGGAGTATCTTCGAATTGGTCTTAAAGGTACCAATCCAAGCAAAGACAAGTGGATTGAGGTTGGAAGGGTGAGGGAAATATACCCTCATATTCACATAGACTGAATATAGTCTTTTGGAGGTCCAAAATCTTCCCAATGGGGAGGTGTGATCAAGGGATCAAATTTTGCTCAAAAATTCAAAGTGCTCAGAATTGCTTCAAATCAAACGAGAGTGTAGGCCTCGTTGTTATGAACCCAACGCAACTTGTTTGGGTTCAAACGGACATCGAGAGTAAGATATATTGTAATCTGTTCGAATCGTCAAACAGGCAAAAAAAGGGGCGCTAACTGTGCAGTCCATACAGTCCGTACGCTGACGTGGCAGAGGTGATGTGGCAGTTTTGGAATTGGCTAAAAGTTGGATGAATCATGTTTCGACATGTGGTAGTTTTTGGTTTGTGGTTGGGTGCCATGTCACCCAATCATGGGCCGCCACGTGGCACCATTATATTGGTTCAAAATTATATGGAGTCCGTGGGATTCGAACCTCGGACCTCCCCCACTGGTCAAATCCTTTGCAAATTCCACCCTGCCAATGGGCTATGCATTATTCATTGTTAACTATATGTGTTTTAATGTATTTGAATTAAAGTAATGTATTTTATGGCGGGGGGGGTCAGGCCGGGGCTTAGCCCCGACCCGTGGTTCTATTGTGTTAACATGTGACCATACCCATAATATATGTGTGGGAGTTGTATTATAAATAGAGCCTGGCCCCGGGGTTCACACATAACCACAGTTCAAATGCACGGGGTTTACGTTTAAGCCTCCAGTCACATGACCTATGGCATGTGACCTTGCCACGGAGCGCGCGGGGAAGTTATGATTTAAACTTAGCCCTTTTTATATTTGCGTAGGGTCACATGGACCCATGTGCCCACGAGCTTGGCGGTTAGGGGCTGGCGTTCCCATAACCATCCTACAGTTCACACCGTTGGTGCGGTTGCATTTGGTGATAGGTTTTTACGCCTTAAATGGCATGTGTGCTAGGCTGAAGGAACAAGGGTGTCTTTTGTAGATGCAGAGACAGCAAGTTTGAAGGGGAGACTTCAAGGAAGCCTAACTTCTTAGTTTTTTGGCCAAACGAGGTGCCAAAAAAGCCCAGCTAGGGGTTTTTGGACGCTCTGAAGCCATTGGAGCAGTCTGTTGGTCATTTTGAACATTGTAAAATCATTGTAAAGCATGTTTTTGAGCACTTTGAGCAAATAATAATAATGATCCATTGGAAGCTAGACCAGGAGATGTAGCCCAAGAGAGGGGTGAACTCTTTTATCATTTGTTGTGTTATGTGTTTATGTTCATTGATTATGATGTTGTTTATTTGCGTCTTAAATGAGTAAATCCTATTAATGATGTGTTGCAAAGTTGATCCATTTTCTTTTAACACATAAACTTTACTTGCAAATATTTTCAAGATTACAAGTCTTCTTCATTTTTAGATCAGTGATGCTCAACATCACCTTAATAGGTAAATTTTGTCTTATACACCCATCGACATTTCAAGATGTTCCTCCCTTGAAGTCAAGAAACTAAATCCCAGGTGTGATTCTTTAAAAGATAATGCATCTCAACTTGCATATATTGCTCCCATTTAGGTTGGCCTTGTGAATACGTATAAGAGATAAGATCACAAGTATCAAGAACATGAGTCATCAAAGAAACATTATTTTGTTTCTTCTAACTGCGAGTATGTCTGCATGAGGAGATATCACCAATATCAGGTCCAATGACCTCAATTGTATTAGTATACCACCAAGGAAGACAAGGGGATGGTGAAAAAACATTCATTGCAGGGGGTCGATCAGGAGAAGTAATAATTTAAGTTGAGGTAGGATAAGGATCATTCGATTCAGAGATCCATTGTTTGTTCAACTCAAGAACAAAGTTTGATAGCCTGGTCTACTTAGGAACAAAATTCGACTTCCCAATTGACACATTTGACTACCCAGTTGAAACATTGAAAAAGGGAACATGATATCTATTGTCTGCAAGAATATCAAAAGGATCATTTGGTAATAGTCCAGAGGAAGTATTCAATAACTTAATTTCTGAATACTTCTCATCAAAGATCACATTTCTCCCAATAATGATTTGTTTTTTGATAGGGTCAAATAGTTGATAGGATTTGGATTCTTCGGAGTAGCACATCATGATGCAGTCATGACTCTTGGTGTCTAATTTCTTCCTGCAATCATCAAAAATATGGTCCCAGGAAATACATCTGAATATTCTGAGGTGGATCACTGAGGGATTATTTCAACACCATCTCTTGAATGGAGTAACAAAATTGACAACTCGAGTTGAAATACAATTCAGGAGATAGTTAGCAAAATAAATAGCTTCATCCCAAAACTTAGTTGGTGGATCTTTGGCCTGCAAAAGGCATCAATCCATTTCGACGAAAGCCTAATTATTTCTCTCTAGTACGCCACTCTGTTGAGGGGTATGAGGAACATTATACCAAGATATACTTTATTAATCAAGGTATTCTTCAAATAGTTGATTCACATACTATCTTCCATTATCAAATCTCAAACACTTGATATGTCGACCATATTTATTTTCATCCAATGCCTTGAATTCCTTGAATTTTTCAAATACGTAACTCTTATTCTTCAAGAAATAGATCTAAGTAAACCTAGAGAGATCACTAATAAAGGTTAAAATGTACTTCACACTTGCTAATGAAGGATTGTTGATACAATGAAGATCATTACGAGCAAGATCTAGTGGTTTATGTGCATGCCATGCATTTCCAGAGTTGAAAGGTGCTTGATGATGGTTGTCCAGCACACATCCATCTCTATAGAGTCCATCAAGTGGAAGAACTTTGGGTAAACCAACAACCATGTTTTGTGTGACCATCGACTTCAAACATAAAAAAATTAGGTGTCCAAGTCGTTCATACAAATTTTTTCTTCATTTGTCGTTTTAAGAAATGAGAGCAGTAAGTTCAAGATCTGGTTGAGGGAGGTCACAAAACTTGTTCAGCCTATCCTTTGAGTTGAGAATCCCTCCAGTGAAAATCAATCTATAATTCTTCATATCCTTAACAAATAATCATTATGGCCAAAATTCAACAATCTTACTAGTTTGTGTCAGTTGGGAATCTGACATCATATTTGCACTCAAATTAGGAACATGATATACATCAACAATTATACCATATCGATAGGGGATATTTCCATTTCCAAAAATATCGAGTGAAAAATCGTTAGCGACATAAATATTGTGTTCGACATATTTATCCAAGAAGGATAACATAGAAGCATATTTTTCCATATGATGAGTGCACCCAGAATTGACTACCTACTCATTCTTCAAGGTGTGAGAAAGAAACACTTGAGAATTTCCAACTTGGAAGGAAAAATTATCAATTGATCTATGCATATATGACACGTAAACTTCAAACTTCTTAACCTTCTCTTCTAATTTGTATCCTTTCCTCCAAGAGTTTTTCTCCAGGTGTCCATCCTTTCCATAGTACATACATGTTTTCTTCTTTGATTCTTCTGGGTGGATGTCATATCATCAGTATTCACTCTGGTATTTTGGTCAAGACATTCATGTATACATATAGGAGCATCATAGAATCCTCTTTCTTTATAACTCAGCTTTCCCTCCCCCTTGAGCAAGTGAGCCTGTTGTTTACCACCAAGCTTCCCTTCATCAAGAAATATGTGTTGATCATTAATCAATAATCCACATAAGGTATCAAAGGTATAGTACTTACTATATTCCTTCTATTCTTGCTAATTAATACAAAATGTGAAACATAACATCTGAAAAGGTGTTCTCAGTTTCATTAGGACCAACTCAATGAGTTGTCCATCTTTCTTCTGAAAATTCTTCCCACACTCTCCCAATTTCAACTGCAATTCTTTAACATGAGAAATATAGTCCTCAATCCTTTCAAAATAATTAGGATCAAGAGTGATCAACTCTTTCTCTAACTACATAACTTGACTCTCATCAACTTTATCAAAAAAACAACTCAATTTTTTCCATACTTCATGAGGGAAGTCGATACCACTTGTATGAAAGAGAATCTTTTGAGAAATGTAGGTCCTGATGACCCCAACAACCTCATATTTCTTTCTGTTGATGAAAAAATTCATCTAGTCATCCTTATTTTCTAGAATGACAATCTTAGTATAATTCTCAGTCTCCTTTCTTTTCAACAAAATCTCAATGTCTAGTGCCCAGATAGCATAATTGAGTGCATTCAAAACAACAAGATCAATCTCCAAATCCATCTTCTAATGTATTATATATATGATGTGATCCAAATGGGTTACAATCAACAAATCAATGGTCCATAGTCAATCATTGTAAGATTTGACTCAACATGATTTGTGGACAATAGGCGAGGTCAAAACCAATCACTCTGATACGATGTTGGGTTTTGTGGGTAACCCTAAAAAGAAAAAACATAATCTGCAAGAAATAATAAAAGGAACAATACTCCAAGAAGATCAGTGGTGTCTAAATACATCATTTCAACACTTAAGCAAAACACGTTGTGATATGAACATCACAATGCATGATAGATTATATTATCGTGATTACTCACCATGTTGTATATATCAACCCATTGGGTCCTTTATTTATAGTCTCAGGATCTAACGAATTTCCTAGAAATTAGGAAGATCTTGTCCATAAATAATTGTCGGCAGTTGGAACAATTTCTGACAAACCCACATCATCTCTTTGACTAGTCGACTCACCTAGTTGACTTGACCATGTAATTGACTACATGGCTAGTTAATCCATCAACCGATTGTCTCCAACTATTATTTAATCCATAATTTAGCTCAACGGGTGTAAGATTCTTACTGATAAAGTATATTTCATATGGCTTACATGATTCTTCTTGCTATTCAAGAACAACTCCAATGGTGGTGTCCGATGCGTCTGTGGATATGGGGAATGGAAAGGACTAGTATGGTCCCCTTAGGATAGGTGTTGTTTTTAATTTTTCCTTTAGTTATTCAAAATTTATATGGAACCTATCATTCCAATTGAATTCAACATCCTTTTGTGAGTAATAGGAATAAGGGGCATGAAATTTTTACAAAATTTTCCATAAAGCATCCATAATATCCATCCTTTGTTATAAAACTTCTTACCTATTTTTGTGTTTTGGGGGGAGGGAGATTAAGTATTACCTCTATCTTCGATGGATCGACCCGTATACCTGCAGGAAATATGTGATTCCTTGAGACAATACCTTTTGTTAACACTATAACACATTTTTCATTGTTGAGAGTGACATTGGACTCCATGCATCTCTTAAGTAATTTCTCTAAGCGAATGAGAGTTGATATGAAGGTGTCATCGTATGTCGTGAAATCATCCATATATAATTCTATGAATTCGCGAATGCGATCGGAAAATATACCAAGAAATTCCCTTTGAAAGGTAGATAGAGCATTGCAAAGTCCAAATGGAAACACCCTATATGCAAATGTTCCCCATGGGAAAGTGAACATGGTATTATATTTATTATTAGGTGCAATTTAAACTTAGTTGTAGCCACTAAACCCATTGAGGAAATATAAATACTTCTTCCTGGCCAATATTTCCAACACTTGGCTGATAAAGGGTAGGGGAAAATGGTTCTTGTGGATGGCTTTGTTTAACTCCCTATAATCGACACAAATCCTCCATTTACCCTTTTTTTAGGAATGATAACGACATGGGAGACCCATTGGTTTTTGGAGATAGAATAAATGAAATTTATAGAGAGCATTTTTTGTAGTTCTTCCTTAACTATCTCCTTCAATGTTGGGTTCATCTTGCATTGTGGTTGGCGAATGTGTCTAGATTGTTTTTTTTTGTATGTATGGTGTGCACACAAATTTGGGTGGTTTCCCTTCCTATTTATGTAGTACCAAGCGAAATCATTATTGTAATTTCTTAGGACCTCAATGAGTTGTTTCTTTAGTGGCTCAGATAGTCCCTGGTCAATGTTCAGAAACTTCCCTGAGCTAATCTCTACAGGTTCGGTAAGTGACTTAAGGATTCCAGTAGTGGGTGTCTCTTGTGGTATTGGTGGCACATCACCCATGGAGAGGTTTTCTTGAGAATGTATGCTCATGATTTGATTAAGGATGTGTCAAGAATATGATGAGGTATAAGCTATGAAATCATTGATCTTGTCATCTTCAATATTCTCTCTAACAACAAGATAATGGTCTAATAAAAGTACTTGTTGGGAAATCTCCTCATATTCCTCATCATCCACCCAAATAGGTTCTTTTGGGTCAATAGTGGGTTTGGATAGGGGGTACAAAGAGATTTTCTTTGTTGAACTTCCATGAGAAATTGTCATGTTACCTGATTTATAGCCGATATAGGCATTAACAATTTCTAGCCATGGTCATCCCATAATCAGGGGGTAGCCACCCAAAGAAGTATTGGGTTGTAGGACCATAAAATCAATGGGGTACTCCCGAGATTCCACTGATATTACTACAGATTCTAGGATTCCCTATGGTTTTACAGTGGATAAGTCTGGCAATTGTAACACTCTTGGGGTTTGTCTAAGGCATTTCAACCTTAATGTTCTCATGGTTTCTCAAGTAATGATGTTGATGGAATCCCCTGGGTTGATTAAGGTATTAGGGATGGTGGTCCCATTGATATGAATATCAACTATGGGATTGTGAGGGTCTGGATATTTGGTTGTGGAGACTCTGTTGAACATTAAGTATACCAATTTTCCTATCACATGCACCGTTTGGGGATCTTTTATTTTTCTTCCCAGTCTTCGTAGGAATAATTCCCTAATGGATTTTGAGTATATTGGGACGTCTTTGATATATTAAAGAGAGGTATTTAGACACACACATTCTTGATTTCCCCCAGAAAATCGAATTATGGTTGAGTAGGAGGGTTACTGATATTTAGTCTTTTTGGAAAAGGTGAGTTTTTCACCTCCTTCTTGTTTTGTTCTGAGTTCAAAGAAAGGGGTTGTATTGTTGAAGTATTTTCAATTGGATATTCTTCCTCATAGTCATCAATATTTATTGGTGAGGATCGTTGATTTATGGTTTTCTTGGATCTTAAGTGTATATCTTGACATTCCAAAGAAGAGATAGAGTAAGTAGGGTAAAATGGAAATCCAAAAACATATGCGTGTTGTGATAGTTTTTTATTGTGGTTAAGAATAGGTTGTGCAGGGAGTTGCAGTTGAGGAGGAGGTTGATTAGCTTTTTGGAGTTGTGGTGAAGGTTGGAGGACTATAGGTTGTTGTGTTAATGATTGTTGAGGCCCCACAAAAGGTGGGTTTCTCCACCCATGTGCCCAAGGAGTGTTTTGGGTTGAAAGAGACATCCATTGTGAGTTGATGGGACTATATGGCTAGCATTGTTGCAATGATATTACATGGAGGTGTTAGTCTAATAAGAATTGAAATACTCATATTCGTCTTAAGACATACCTTGAGGTTGGGGCTACCATGGTCATTTTTGTGTGATAAGACATACTTGATTGGCCTCCCCACTTGATTCCTGATAGAATTCTTTTCAATGAGGTAAGGAGGGGCCCTTGCTAGTGGAGTGTTCTTTTTCACATATCCAAAATATTTTTATTTGGTTGAGTGGGCAGTCCTTCAATGGATGCCTTTTTCTGCATTTCAAGCAAAAAATAGTTAAGGCCACTTCTTCCTCCCCCCGTTTATTTTTCAATTGTAGAGCATATAAATATGATCTTAAGGAAATAAGTATATATGTTTTGAAATCCTCCATCATATTCCCAATCTCAGCTCGAGTGACTCCCCCATTGGATGTCTTATTAATCATTTTCAATCTATCTCTTATCCCTTTTCTCGGTCGTGAAGTCCCTCTAGAATACCTATGATATAGTTCAAAGATAAATTTGTAAGGTTGTTTGTATATATCACCAACACCCATCAACTTCAATATATTAATACATTCATCACTAAACCATCTTAGCAGTAAGATTCATTTGGTCTATGGATCTAAGTGGCTTTGTCTTAACCATTGTAAATTTTATTTGAAGCGTTCCACGAAGTATTACATGCTCTCATCCTCTTTTTGAGTAATTTTTAACACTTCTTCTTATCGATCCTTATCCTTTCAATGGTCCTAGTATTTTTAGAGGAACACTTTTCTCATCTGTTCCCATGTAGTGATGTGGTTCCCATCGAGTCCCATGAACCATCAGAGCACAACATTCTTAAGGGTGGCCTAAAATAGCTTCAACTTGTGAGCATCATAAATATAATAATAACTCCTGTAGAGGATGTCAAATTTGAATAGAAATGTGTATAGGTCCTTGGTAACCAAACCGTGAAATTTTGGCAAAGTAGAGTGTAGAATATTCTTCATTTGATTCAACCCTCTTGTATTTCTTATTGGAAAGTCGAAGGTGACGACGTCTAACTTCATAACTTGGTTTGTTTCTTCCTCAATTTCCTTTATAAATTGTAGGAAAATGTCATATTTATTCTCTAAGAACTATGTAGGATTGATTGTGTTTTTAGGTGCTTCAAAATCGTGGCTCAGTTTTTCATATGTTGGAGATTCCTCGGGAAACAATATTTCTTCCTATACTGAAGATGCAACCTGGGTCAGATGTGTTGATTTTGCAAAGGGAGGTTTGGGTTTTCTTTTATCCAGAGAGTTGGTTGTTGGCATCAATTAACTGGGATGGTTGAATCCCTCTCCTTCAGTTTGTTTCCCTGCAATGTTAATTTGTGGGGTATTTTTTGCAAAACTATTGACTCGACCTTTCGATTCTCTACTTATTTTCATGAGATTTTGAAAAACATCCTATCCTTAAATGGAACTAGCAGACATGCTGAAAAAAAACACACCAGCTCCATAAGAAAGATAAAAAAAATACCTGACAAAGGAAGGGGCCCTACCTCCCTAGATGAGGCACTAGTGGAACCCTTCAATCACACGTTGAACTTCATATATTCATTAGCACAAAATAAATGCATAAGAACCAGAACAATGATTTTATTATTGGAAAACAAAGTTCAGATTACAATGATAATTTTCTCCCCCTTTACTTGAATTGAGCATGGTTCTTATACAATTTACACTATTATTTTCTTAGCAAGAAAGAGTTGAGGATAGCCATGAGGATCTACAATCCTCAGGTTGTTATCTATTTAGTTTCAAAAGTCCAACTAGGATAGGCGAGATGGTTATACTTGTGACTCAATGTCCTCATTAGCTGGCAAGAATATGTTGAAGTAGTCGCCTCAATTGTCTTGGATCAATGGCCTCTAGCTATGTGTTTTTCCTATTTCCCCAACTTGTCTACTGCCAACTATCTCAAAATAGCAGCCTAACTATCCACTCATAATTTTCAAGATGATGTTCCTACCACTGAAAATGTTAGGTGTGGAAATCACCTCATCAGAGCTATCATAGCTAGTGAGACTAGGATGGGAATCAATGGTGTAACTGCTCATGGAAGAAACGTTCCAACAGTGGTGACAGTGGGTGTTGTAGCAGTGGAACTAAATGGTGTTGCGAAAATAGTCTGGAAAGTTTTGCAACAACTAGAAACGTGTTGCAACAACTAGAAATCTGTTGTAGCAGCTGGAAAGTGTGTTGCAACAACTGGAAAACATGTTCCAACAACTAGAAAATGTTTTGCAACAACATGTTGGAATACCGAGAGGGGGGCGGGGGGTGGTGAATCAGTATTATCACTTTTATTCATTTTAACCACAACATATTCTTCAATAGTATTCAACAATTTATCATTAGCATTCAATATATCATCGGTAGTATAAGCAATATCACATCAACAATATCACATTAGATACACAATACACCAAAATGTACGTGGAAACCCAAATGGGAGAAAACCATGGAATTTTTTTCTTATATATATCAAATAAATACATACATTGGAAGCACTAACTTCCTAATTCTCCAGCTGCAACTGGAAGGAGGCTCCAACCTTAAGGAAGCTCCAACTCTATGTGTTCTCCGGCACCAACCGGAAGGAGACTACAACCCCCTTTCCTTGCCTCGTCCTGTCGCCCTGAAATATAAGTGTATACGAACTATCACTACCACAATCACTACCATTGATGCAATCAAATTGTCATTGTATCCAACCTCTCACTATCATAGTATCCAACCTGTTAGTTCCAACCTGTCACATCAACCTATAACTAATCATCAACCTGTAAGCGTCACTATCTCATCAACCTATAACTGATCATCAACCATGCATCAATTGTCTACCAACATATGTACTATCACATGCATCAACCTGTAACCTATCATTGTCCTTGTCACTAATATATCAACCATATATACACACATAGATCATATCAAGCATATTCCCAACATCAAGTATCCAAACCATGTACCAAAATGTATCTCAAGCATGTATCATATTCTGTACAGTATATCTCAATATCACAAAGATGTGCCTCTCACAATAAACCATAACATCCATATACCAAGTACCAAGGATATGTCTCAAGCATGTTTCAATATTACGAAGACATGAAACTCAACCATATGTAACCATGTACCAACAAGGGCCTCCAAGACATTCCTTAAGAATGTATCATACCATCCAAGATACAAGCCTTAAAATAATACATAAAATACATACCTTTACTCATGAGCACCTAAAGCATACCATCTCAGACCCTATAACAACCCTATTATACAATCAAACCTTGTTGCAACTTAACCAAGCATCCTTCTACAAAAAATTTCCTCAAATACGTGACCTATGCTAATTGCAAGTCGCAGATGTTTGTGCCTTTATTCACTGAGACTTGTGGATGTTCACACCCTTATTCACTACAACTCGTGGATGTCCACACCTTCCTTCACTGTAACTCACAGATGACCTCATAAAGTCAATATTCTCTTCGACTTCCCTTCGCTACCTTGGACTTCACTTCTTCAAATTTCACTACCTCATATATACCACGAAAAGATTTTCCAAAACACTTGAAAGATAGATAATCATTGAGCTTGTGTGTATGTTCTTGTGAAGGAATTCTTGTGGTGTATTTATACCTTTTCAGGCTAACTTATTTCCTTTCTTTATGGATTTCTTATTACAACCACTTTACCCTTTGACTAAGACGTGTAACTTTTTAGTGTCTACATAACCATTCTTTGGGGCTTCCAACTTCACAAGGCCATAACTAACCACGTGGTGTGACACCTATCATCGGAAATGACATGATGAGGGATATCCATCCATGAGTTTGTTTACTACATTTACACTATCCTTCATGACCTTTCTCCTCATGCAATTTCGGGCTCCATAACTATACCTTTGGGGATATCGTTCTTCTTCAAGAGTTGACATCAATGAAAACCAATCTTTCAATAATATCCCCCTTTGGCATTGATGCAAACAATGATGTCATAGGAACACTCACACTCCTATTCATGCTCCCCCTATGACAATATTTTCCCCTTATCTCCATGCATATGTTCCTTCTCTCTGTTTCCATGCCTTTGTTCTTTTTCTCCCCCTTTGATATGAATGGAAAAGGGTAATTCTCCTTGGAGCTTCTCCCCTTGACTGCAAAAATATTCTTTCTCTTTATGGTGTTTCCTCGTGTAAATATATGATGTATATGAAAAGAATTTAAAATATTCTTTACTTGTACTCTTCATGTCTTCTGCTTATCTTCCCCTGTCTTATTGTTCCTGAAGTCGTGTGGATCATTGTGGGGAAAAAACGACTCCAATTTTATGTCACAGATACTCAAAAGTCTCCCTCGAAAGATATTTGGTGAAAATATCTTCAATATTGTATTTTGTCCCAATGTACTCTAGCTTGATATTCTTCTCTATAGTCTATTCTTGTATAAAGTGATACTTGATTGAAATGTGTTTCTTCTTGGAGTGCATCACTAGATTCTTGGAGATACTGATAGTGTTGTTGTTGTCACAGAATATTGAAATGGGATCATCATACTTCACTTGTATATCCTACAAGGCTTGCTTCATCCAGAGAACCTGAGTGAAACATGTTACTAATGAAATATATTTTTCTTATGTTGTAAACAAAGATATTGATGACTATTTCTTTCTTAACCATGATACCAGACAATCACCAAAGTAGAAGGTTGCTCCACTAGTACTTCTTCAATCATCAATACTTCCTTCCCATTCTACATCTATGTAGGTGACCTGAGATAGTTCATTTCCTTTTGGATACCATAATCTAAGCTCTTATGTTCCTTTGAGATATCTGAATATTCTCTTTACTGGCATAACATGTGTTTCCTTTTTGTCGCTTGAAATATTTCAACCTGCCCGACTTCCTGCATCACATCTAGTCTAGATGATGTCACATAGAGTAAGTTGTAAATAATTTATCTATAGAGACTTTGATCTACATCCTTAGAATCATCATCCTTGCTTAACTCACAACTATTCTACATAGGAGTACTCACGGGTTTTCAATCTTTCATTCCAAACTTGATCCAGATTTTATGAGCAGAACGAAATGAATACATATTATTAAAATATGCTTAGTACAGAATAACAAAGATACACTAAAACTAGTTTCTATTCAATAAGGAAATAATATGAAACTGTAAAATGTAGCGGAAAACAAGCTTGTTGGAATGGTGGTGGCTTATCTCTGAGAAGAGATGTGACAACTACACTCATTCGCAAGAAGTTGATTATAATGAGGCTCTAAAGGAATTTTTACCATAAACATGAATGTCAAAACCCTAGACATCCAAAAACCTAACCCTAGGAGATGAAGCACCAAAAGTCATGTGAGCCCCGTTGGGGTAAGCTAGTACATCAACTTCTCGGGGTCATAACTTTTGCATACGATCTACGTTTTAGGTGCCCGATAGACCATTGGAAAGGTCTATCCAAGGAATACACATGTTGCCATCAAAATCTATCTTTATTAATATTTTGACTGTGGTGAGCCCTAAAAACGTTGTTTAGGGCCTCAAAACGGCCTCAGAAGTCAGGGACCCAAAAACTAGGAAAAACCTGCCAAACTGGAAAACTACCAAAATGAACCAGTTGGAATAAGTGGGAGGCCACCGATATCCATCTAGATCAAAAATTATTTAGAATTTCTATGATATAATTGGTCTGGGAGATGAAAATACCTTTATCACATTGACATATCTGTAATCCCAAAAATAAAGTCAACTCACTAAGAAAAGACATTTCGAACTCATTCTGCATGTCTTTAGAAAACTTCCAACTCATTTTGTCATCATCTCTTCCAAAGATAATACCATATAAATAAACTTCAATTATTAATATATTGTCTCCATCCACTTTTATGTAGAGATTGTTGTCTGCATTTCCCTTTCTGAATCCTTGTTGTTGTAGATACCTTTCCAACCTTGAATACCATGCTCTGGGAGCCTTTTTGAGTCCATACATTGATTTATTTAGCATGCAAACATGACCTTCCTTTTCTGATAGTAAAAACACTTCTAGTTGTTCGATGTAGACTTGTTATTCTATCTCACCATTTCGGAAGGCTGATTTTACATCCATATGATACACATTGATTCTTTTGGAACATGCATAGGATAATATTAATATGATTTCTTCCATCTTGGAAACTGGAGCAAAGGTTTCTTCAAAATATATACCTTCAACTTGAGTATATCCTTTGCATACTAATCTTTCTTTGTTTATGGTTACCTACTATTCTTCGTTCAATTCATTTCGTAATACCCACTTTGCACCAATAACATTCTTGTCCTTCATCCTTGGGACCAATTCCCATGATGTATCATTCTTCTCTATCTGATCCAGTTCATCTTCCATAGCTTTGATCCAATGTTCATCATTACTGGCTTCCTCAAAATTGCTTTGTTCAACTGTAGATAATAGTGTTAGGTGCCTTTGTTCTGGTGAATGTATTCTTCTTTGGGTTTCAACTCTTCCATCTTTATTTCCAATAATATGTTTTGGTGGATAATTTTGCTGCACTCATCGGCTAGGTGTATTTGGCGGCACTTGAAGATCTTATTTCTCATATTCCTCTTTCTCTGCTTCTGACTGCTCTTCGTCTTCTTCTGCTTCATCTTCTACTTATTCTTCCTTCAATTATTCTTCATCATTCTGCTCTTCTAGATCTTTGCTTCCTTCTTTGATCTTTCATCCATTTGTTTTTTCAATTGTTACATTGATTCTTTATGATATTCTATTGAGTCTTAGATTGAATCATTTATATGCTTTGTTTTTTTATTGAGTACCCAACCAGTATGCCCTTATCAACTCGGGAGTCAAATTTTCCAAGCCTGTCATCTTCTCTTTTGATATAGAATTTGCTTCCAAACATTTTGAGTTAATTCACATTTGTTGATCTTCCTTTCCATAACTCGGAGGGAGTCTTATCAATGTTATTTTTTAGCATTCCTCTATTCGGGATATGAACTTTTGTATGTACTACTTGTGCCCAAAATATGTCACCCAACTTGGAATATTTCAACATGGTTCTGGCCATTTCCTGTACTTTTCTATTATTCCTTTCAACAAATCCATTTTGTTGAGGTGTCCTAGATGTTGAGAAATGTCTTTTTAATCCATGTTCGCCACAGAAATCCTTGAATTCCTTTGATGTAAATTCTCCTCCATTGTATGATATTAAGAACTTTATTTTCAAATATGTCTCAATTTCAACCGTCTCTTTGTATATATTGAAGTGTTCGAATGCCTCCGACTTCTTCTTGAGAAAGAAAACTATAGCCATTCTTGTGTATTCATCAACCAGTAGCATAAAGTATTGTTAGCCATCTAATCTCTTTGTTATTGTCGGTCAACATAGGTCAGTTTGTATAATCTCCAATGGTTTTTTCATGGAATGCTCTTTTGATTTGAACTTGGTCTTGTTTTGTTTTTCCTGTAGACAATGCTTACATAGAGTATTTGTTGGCTTTGAAATCTCACACATTTCTCTTATTGTTTCCTTTCTACTGATTTTGACAATATTGTCAAAGTTCATGTGTCCCATTCTTCTGTGTCAGAGCCAAATTTCATTTTCCTTTTGATCCAAGTGGATATCGGTGGCCACCCACCTATTCCAACTGGCTCAAAACAATTTTCTGACAACTTACTATTTTTAACATTTTTTCAGTTCCTAAACTTTCAGGGCCATTTTGAGGGCCTAAAATTTTTTTTTTCACAATCCAGCACCTCAATGATAGCCAAAGGCTCTGATTGAGGCCCCAAAATGAATATCCTTGTCGATAAATTTCCAACGAGCTATCGTGCACCCCAAACGGAGATTTTATGCCAAAGTTACGCCCCTGGGAAGTTGATACACCAAACTACCCAAAACAAGGTCCACAAAATTGTTGGATTTTCATCTCCAGGGGTTAGGGTTTTTTATTTTATTTATGTTAAAAAGGCCTTTAGAGCCTCATTGTAATCCATCTTCTTGCAAATGTGAGTAGTTTTCACATCTCTTCTCAGAGATAACATGCCACCATTCTGGCGAGTCTCACTCTGTATTTCTACAGTTTTGTACATTTCGCTCATTAATAGAAATTGTGTATTACTGTATCTGTGTGTTTATGGTTATATATCTGATAAATATTTGTTATATTATTGGATATATGATATATCTCTACACATTTATTTATTATATCTCTACTCTCATCTCGTGCCGAAAATAATCCAGATCAGTGGCATCAAAGCAAGCTACTCTTGATCATTTTTCCAGTGCATGTCCCCGATGAGGTCCGAGTATAGAAATTTGGATCTCGATATTGTCTCTCTTGAGGAAAATCACTCTCGCACGCCCAAGAAACCCTCCATGGAGGAAGAAAAGAAAAACAACAGAGAAGACGATTCTATTAATCTGTTTCTTGAGCAATCTCTCACGTGACAGAGGGACAAATTGATGGAAAAAATTTCCCACATCCTTCAACGCCTGTCGATAACAACCATCACGTCTTCATCAAGCAGACAATTTAGAGGCACCTCTCCTTTCAAGGTACAAGTTAATTTTTATATTCCCATATTTGAAGGACAAATAGATGTGGATGCCCTAGAAAAATGGTTAAATCTGCTAGAAGGTTATTTCTCTATTCACAATTTTTTCAAAAGGGAAAAGATAACCTCTGCACTCCTTAAGGCTCTCCCCCATGTCAAAAATTAGTAGGAAAATTACTCGGAGAAAAGTTCCACAGGGGAGTTTGGAATATATGGAGTCGAGCCCACTTGGTATTCTTTTGTAGATGAAGTCAAGGAAAGATATTACTCTGTTTGTAACTATGATGACCAGTACATGAGATGGACCACACTATATCAAGAGAGGGGCCAAGCACTATCATATTTCACCAATAACTTCCATACCTTGCGCACCAAGCTGGGTATCAGATATTTTGAGCAGAATTTGGTTCTGAAATACCATGGGGCTCTACACAAGTACATCCAAACTGAAATGTATTTTTTGGACATCTCATCGCTGGGAGTTTCCTATCGATATGTTGTCAAAATCAAGCATAAATTTAGGCACCAGAACAAACGGGAGTTCGGGTCTGCAAATCCACAACAACCAAAGCATGATAAAGACGACCCTAAAAAAAAACCTCCTGAAAACCAATCTAATCCATAGGAAAAGAAGGGTCACGGAAAGATGAAGAAGGACACTAGAAAGTGGTGCAATTTCCACAAAAGCCCCTGGCACAACACCGATTAATGTTTCTCAAAACAATCATTGGTGGATGAGATCAAAGACAAGGAGATGAACCCTGATTCAGAATCTGATGCAGAAAATACTAGCAGAAGAAAGATCATCGATGCAGATCCCACTGCTACTATCATGACCACAATGATTCAACCATAAGAACCAGCAGATCCTAAAGAAGGGGAGCGCCTCTTCCATTCATAGATGTGGGTGAAGGGGGCCCCATTGCGTTTCATTGTTGATAGTAGAAGCCAAAAGAACCTCATCTTAGCATAGGTCATCAAACAGTTGGGATTGTCGACAACACCACGCCTATAGCCATACAACATCGGGTGGCTTTGCTGGGGACGAGACCTATGTATCAACCAGTAGTGTCGATTGTCATACGACATCCATACCTTCAAGGATGAGGTATTATGTGATTTTACCTCACTGGATGTCTGTGATGTTTTGTTGGGACAGCCATATATGTGGAAGCACCATGCTATTTATGAGTCTCAACCCCGTAGTGTCATTGTTACTCTGGGGGTTCATCTCTACAGGATACCATAGGTAGTTCCGACTATTGTCCCACCTAAATAGTGCCACAAGGTAGTATCTCATACTACAAAATTCAACTTCTTCACAATCTGTTCAAAAGGTGAACAAAAGGACACTGCAACCACTTCAACCTTGGTCTAAGCACCTTCTATCCAACAAAAGAAAGTCGATAAGATTGCAGCAAAGAGCAATGATTCATTTTTCACACATTCATCTTAGGTAGACCAACTGGTTAAAAAGGTCCAACTCCACCAACAATGGGTTTATGACAGTCTTCAACAAGCCAAGCAACGTAACCTCTCCAGTAAGGCAAGCAGCTCACCAAGGTCCATGTTCGACAACACATGTATTCCAACAGAGGACGAACACCTTCAGTAACCACTCACATAACTAGATCAAAGATCAACACACCAATCTTTTCATGTGGTAAAACCCCTATGGAGAAACATCCACGGCCCCAGCCAACGCGGCCACTTGGAGCAGTTTATTAATGCAAAGAAAGAGATTACAGAAAGATTTTACAAGAGAGTTTCTCACAATCGATCATCGGAAAATAACCCTCCATGCTCTTTAAATATATATCATCGACCAATCGGGTGCTAAGCCACAGATCAATGGTCGTTAAGATTGAGGAGAGTATGAACCGTCAGATCACTCTATGTCGGGAACATATCATGACCGTCGAATTTCCTAACTACAAATGAATACTAATGCATACTAAAGAAACACACTAAGAAACACACTTTTACCTAACGACACATTAGACCAAGTAGTTCTTAACTAACTCCTAAGTGTCTAAATATCCTAACATCCCCCCTTAAGAACAACTTGGGATAGGATTGAAGGATTTACAATGCTGACAAAATAGGAGAAGGAAGGAGGCATTAGAGCCTATCCCCCCTTAATGAAAACTTCTTGAAAGCCTAACATAGATCGAATTTTGGAAAACTTCGCTTTTGTCAGAGACTTTGTGAAAATGTCTGCAACTTGATCTTTTGTAGGGCAAAAGAGCACTTCAATAACTTGATTATGAATGAGATTTCTAATGAAGTGCATGTGTAGCTCAATGTGCTTATTGCGCTGATGTTGAATTGGGTCTTTAGCGAGCTTGATGGCACTCTGATTGTCACACCAAAGGCTGGTCGGATGCTGCTACTCGAATCCAAACTCTGATAGGATCTGTCGAAGCCACAAGGCTTCCTGACTTTCATTTATCGTTGCTCTTTACTCTGCTTCTGCTGAAGAAAGTGAAATAGCCTGTTGTTTCTTACAGGCCCAAGTGGCAGGTCCTGAACCAAGGCTGAAAACATAACCTACAGTAGACTTATGATCATCAGAGTCGTCGGCCCAATCTGAATCAGTGAAACCAACCAATAAAGGAGTCCCCCCTGAACTGTAATGTATCCTGAATTGAACTGTACCACAAACATAGCGAAGTATCCTTTTAGCTGCTTTCCAATGGATTTCATGAGGTGTTTGCATATATCGGGCAACAATACCAACAATAAAGGAAAGATTAGGATGAGTATGAGTCAAGTATAAGAGGCTAACAACTAACTTACAGTACAGGGTGGCATCAACTTCAGGAGAAGTATAGGTGGCAATAAGCTTAACTCCAGAATGGAAGGGAGAAAGGGATGGTTTACAATCATCCATGTGAAAGCGATGAAGAAGGTCACAAGCATACTTAGACTGGGAAAGAAAAATTCCTTCATTGGTTTGCAAAACTTGGAGGCCAAGGAAATAGTGCAAAAATCCTAAGTCTATCATTTCAAATTTTTTCTTAAGGCTGGTTTTCACGTGGTTTAAAACTTTTGGGTCACTACCGATAAGGATAAGGTCATCAACCTAAAGGACAAGGATTATGAGATGGATTCCTACTTTCTTGGTATAGACATTAGGATCAGAATGGCATCTAGAGAATCCAGTGGCAATAAGAAAGTTTTCCATTTTTGCATACCAAGCTCGGGGAGCCTGCTTGAGACCATAAAGAGATTTCTTGAGGCGACAAAAAAGGCTAGAGTCATTCTGGACATAGCCAGGAGGTTGTTCCATGTAGATTTCTTCTTTCAAATCACCATGCAAGAAGGTGGATTTAACATCCATCTGATGGACCTCCCATTTATGTGAGGTGGCAAGGGCAAGAACAAGGCGGATGGAATTCGTTTTGGCTACAGGGGAAAAGGTTTCATTATAGTCAATTCCTTCAACTTGGGAAAATACTTTGGAAACTAATCGAGCCTTGTGTCTTTCAACACTTCCATTTGATGCATACTTAGTTTTGTAGACCCATTTACATCTGACAATTTTTCTTCCTTTTGGAAGAGGTACAAGATCCCAAGTATCGTTTTCCATTAAAGAACAATACTCTTCATTCATTGTTGTATCCCAATCTGGATGACATGAAGCTTCTGCAAATGTTTTTGGATCATGAGTCTCTGAAACTTGAGCCAAAAGAGAAGAGGCTCACTGGAATTGTGAACATGTTTGACGTTGATCCGAAGGATCACCGACAAGACCACCAGTTGCTTCTTGTGTTGAATGGACCCATCTAGGAAGCAATGGAACTGGTGCTGGTTCAGGTTCAAAGGACTCATATGGAGGAGGGTGAGAAGGAGGAGGTGGATTTTCATCCTCACTATCATCATCTGAAGAAGAAACTAGATCAGAAGAAGGCACAAACGTCGAAGATGGCTCGCAGGCCGAAGAAGGCACAACCACCGAATTAGGCTCGCAGGCCAAGAGATTTTCATCAAATTTAACATCTCTTCTAATAATAATTTCATTACAATGTGATTGAAGAAGTTTGTAACCTTTGACATCTTCAAAATAACCAACAAATATACACTTCTCACTTTTAGGCTGCAACGCTTTCCTTTTCTCATCAGGAATGTGAGCCCATGCTATACTGCCAAATACACGGAAGTGACTTACATCTGGTTTAATTTTAGTCCAATCTTCTTCCAGTGTTATATTTTTAAGAGCCTTTGTGGGAGTGCAATTTACTATGTAATTTGCACAGTTAATGGCTTCCACCCAATACTTTAGACTTAATCCCTTAGATTGGATCATACAATTAGCCATTTCTTTTAATGTGTGGTTCTTTCTCTCAGCAACACCATTTTGTTGTGGTGTATATGGAA
>ML790492.1:210356-235475 GCA_009831015.1 Picea engelmannii
ATTGGTAGAGACCTTAGTACCTTTTGAACAATGATTGGTTCCTTCATCTCTTCTCTAAACCCTTTAATAGAATTCACTATTTCATCAACTCGCAGAAAGTAGGCTGAAATGTCTTCATCTCCCTTCATATTCAATTGTTCAAACTTAGCTCTGAAGGTTTGAATTTTAGCTCCTTTGACTTTGGCATCTTCTTCATAAATATTTTGAAGCTTATCCCAAAGATCCTTTGCAGACTCACAATTCATAACCTTGACAAATGCCGAATCAACCAGACTACTCAGAATGGTTCCTTTAGCCTTCTAATTGTTCTTGTTGAGTTTCTTTCCATCTTTGGCAGTTGGGGGAGTGGTTTGTGTTGTATATCTCTCTACTACTGACTTCCAGACATCAAATTCATGTGCATGTGAAAAGTTTTTCATCCTTTTTTTTACAAAAGGCATAGTTATGATCATCAAATATTGGTTCTCCAATATTAGTGTATTCCATAATCTCTTTATAGTGGTTAGACTTCTTCTTGAAGGACCTACTCTGATACCAATTGTTGGAATACTGAGAGGGGGAGGGGGTGAATTCATTATTAACACTTTTATTCATTTTAACCACAATATATTCTTCAATAGTATTCAACAATTTATCATTAGCATTCAACTTATCATCAGTAGTATAAACAACTTCACATCAACAATCACACATCATATACACAGTACACCAAAATTTATGTGGAAACCCAAATAGGAGAAAACCACGGAATGTTTTTCTTATTTATATCAAATAAATACATTCAATAGAAGCACCAACTTCCCAATTCTCCAACTGCAACTGGAAGGAGGCTCCAACCCCCTATTTACAAGCTCTAACTTGAAGGAAGCTCCAACTCCCTGAATTCTCTGGCTCCAACCAAAAGGAGGCTACAACCCCCTAATTCTCAAGCTCCAACCTAAAGAAATATCTAACTCTCTGTGTTCTCCAACACCAACCGGAAGGAGGATACAACCCCCTTTCCTTTCCCCGTCCTTCCACCCTAGAATATAAGTGTAGACCAATTGTCACTACCAAAATTACTTCCATTGATTTAATCAACCTATCACTGTATCCAACCTGTCACTATCACAATATCCAACCTGTAACCAACCTGTCATTGTCACAATATCCAACTTGTAACCAACCTGTCACTATCAACCTGTCACATCAAACTGTAACTGATCATCAAACTATAATTGTCACTGTCTCATCAACCTGTAGTTGATCATCAATTATGCATCAAATGTGTACCAACATATGTACTGTCACATGCATCAACATGTAACATGTCACTGTCCCTGTCACTAATATATCAACCAGATCTATACACATAGATCATATCAAGCATATGTCCAACATCAAGTATCCAAACCATGTACCAAAATGTATCTCAAGCATGTATCATATTATGTACCATAAGATAAGCCTCAAGTATATGTCAATATCACAAAGATGCGCCTCTAAAAATGAACCTTAGCATCCATATACCAAGTATAAAGGATATGTATCAAGCATGTTTCAATATTACCAAGACATTGACCTCAACCATATGGTACCATGTACCAACAAGGGCCTCTAGGACATGCCTTAGCCATACTATCCAAGATACAAGCCTCAAACAAATACATAAAAGATGTACCTTTACTCATGAGAACCTAAAGCATACCATCTCAGACCCTGTAACAACCCTGATGTACCATCAAATATTGTTGCAACTTAACCAAGCATCCTTCTTCAAATATTTTCCTCAAATCCATGACCTCTCCTCACTGCAACTCGTGGATGTATTCACCTTTATTCACTGAGACTTGCAAATGTTCATGCCCTTCTTCACTATAACTCATGGATGTTTGTGTCTTCCTTCACTGCAACTCATGGATGACCTCAGAAAGTCAGTCTTCTCTTTGCTACCTCAGACTTCACTTCTTCAAATTTCGCTACCTCAGATATACCACGAAAATATTTTCCAAAAAACTTGAAAGATAGATAATCATTGAGCTTGTGTATGTGTGCTTATGAAGGACTTCTTGTGGTGTATTTATACTTTTTCAATATAACTTATTTCCTTAATTTAGGGATTTCTTGTTAGAACCACTTTACCCTTTGACTAAGACTTGTAATTGTTTAGGGTCTTCATAACCATTCTTCGGGTCTTCCAAATTCACAAGGCCATAACTCCTCAACCGTGAGGAACCACGTGGTGTGCTACCTATCACTAGAAATAGCATGACAAGGACTATCCATCCATGAGTGTGTTTCCTGAATTTACATTGTCCTTCATGACCTTTTTCCTCACGCAACTTCGGGTTCCATAACCATACCTTTGGGGCTACCGGTCTTCTTTAAGGGTTGACATCAATGAAAACCAATCTTTCAACACAACATCCCGAAAGTTGGTGGTATCGTAGCAATGGCCTAATGGGTGTTGCAGTAATGTTCTAGTGATGCAACAACCCTTTTTCAATACATATGACATTCTTCTTAGAACAATATCTTAGCACGCTTTCATTAGTGAGCATAAAAGGTTAGCCTTCTTTTGATTACACTAGAAAAACCACTTGAAATGTCATTAGTTATGGGGAAACGTACCTAAGAAAAAACACATCATTGTACTAAAAATTAGGTTGGAAAGATGGGAAAAAGTGGTACAAAATGGAAAAATAAAGGTATCAAAAGGATGGTGTTTCAGACGCCCATTGGATATTTATCCCTATGTTGCTTTATTCCTAGACCTAAAAGAGACACAAACAAACAAAAAAATAAATTGTTGAAATTGAATTAGTAGAATTAAATTGTTGAAATTGAATTGTATATTATGGTATAGTAAATCCCCACCACCAAAAAAATAATGGTGGTTTATCTAGGGTCAAGGGGATAGAAGGTTTTTAACCAAAGGCCATTCTTCTATCACTTTATTAGCCTACCATTTAGCTAGGCTTACCCAAATATTCCATCCTCAATGATATTCATATTGTGGAATGACCCAAGCCAATGCATCTACAATTTTCCTAGGTGTTTTCTAAAATTTGGTTACATATAATAATACAAAATCTCTCTACACGAGGTTCTTAGAATTGATGTTCTGATCACTCTGTGCCTTCTATCTATATTGTTTGACCCATTGGTGATAACATGATAAGAACTTATACTCTTCCAGCTAAAGTAGAGTGTCTAATCGTCAGAGTGTTTTTTAGTGGTGAATTTTCACCAATTGGATTTTTTTTGGCATTTTTCTCAAAAAAAAAATGAGCCAAAGGGTGATTTTTTGTTTAAAATTTTCCTATTTTTTTATATAAAATATTCTTATATTGATAATATTCACCAAATTTTAGAAGGATTAATTATAAATTGCATTTTTTTATAGTATTTTCCTACATTATCTACAGGTATGATTTTATCAAACCAAAATATTCACCTAGAACTCTATACATAGATATGATCTTTCATTTCTTTTAATTTTCCTTGCAATCTTTCTTATAGTGTTGCAACATCCAACATCTACATGGTAATGGAAGCACATATGCCAGGGACTAGATATCGCAAAGTTATAACTACTTGTCATGCACCAACTTGAATGAAACATGCTTTGTGAGCATATTATATGTCATGTGGTATGGAAACAAATCCATCATGATCTTCCCATCCTAGTTATCCCCATTAGTAGCATAGATATTTATCAATCTACACTCCAAAATCTTATTGAATGCCCCCATGGTACCATTTCCCTATGGTTGGTAACAATAGCCTTATCAGGATGGACCATGAATTCTCATACCAACATAGCCATGAGATCCTCAATGAGATGTTTTCTTTAGTTACTTGTTAGGATCTATGGATAGCCAAACCTAGAGACAATATTCTAATAAATAAACTTCTCAATAGTCTCTGCAATGCAGTCCCCTTGTTAGTTTAGTCTCTTCCCATTGATTCAAATAATTTATCATGATGATGATGTAGTAATCCCCTAAGTCACACATACGAGGGTTGATCAAGCCAATGAAGTCAATGGTCCATTGATCAAATGCCTCTATGGCCACAATTAGTTGAAATGATATCTCATCAAGAGTATAAGGTCAACCAACCAATTGACATATGTCATAGTTCTATTCATATTCTTTGGCACCTGTAAAAAGCTCCATCCACCAAACTCCATGTTTGAGCACCTCCCTAATATTTTTCTTTTCGCCATAATTACCTCTACTATTTCCCTCGTGCACCTCCCATAATATGGTATACCATTCATGATCTAGGACATACCAACATAAAATAACATCAATGGGAAGCCTATATGGGTGTCCTACAATCAATTGGTAATTCAAAAAATGGGAAACCAATTGTATGCATTAGTTTTTACCATGTTTCTCCATCATAGATCTTGAGCTAAGAGCTTAGTAATTTATGTGAAATAGTATATGACTTCTTCAAAGTGCAAAATATTTGCATTATGCAATACACATTTTTTCCCTAGTCCAAATCCTAAGCAAGTGATGGGGTCCCACATTCTCTTTGTCCAGCTTGACAACCATCTAAAAACAAATCCTAGAATAAAAGCTACCATAGGCATATCCTTTGTCTAATACTAACTTATTCACTAAATATTTCAGCATAGAGTGTCTTGTGAAAAAGATGAAGGCTATGTCCAAGCGAGAATGCTAGAACTTATAAATGCATAAACCATAGTAGGGATTTATGTTATGTGGTTATATAGTTCTTATTTTCTTTGGATAATTTTACGTTGTAAAAATAGGCTAGGTGGTTAATCGTGCCATTACCTAGTTGATCAAATTAGACTAGGTGATCAATCACGTCATGAATGCCTATGCATGCTTTATTGATATCAATGGTTAACAATGGCATCTTCCTTTTTACAAGATAACTTGCTTAAAATAATAACCTCTCTTTCTTTCCAAGGAAGTTCCTTTAACAAAAATGAAATGGCCATGGGCCTTGCATCTACTCCTAATACTCTTCAACTTCCATGATAGTTCATCTTCCTAAAATTTCCAACTTTTAAGTCAATTGTCACGTTCCCACAATGTGCCTTGCAATCGTGCACCTCTTGAGGGCATGCAAAACCATGACATTTCTCACTAGGCTACTTGGCAACACCAAAGATACTTCGTCTAGACTATACCTCTTCACCTAGAGCATACCCGTACTTCGTTCTAGGATACCGGTGAGTCACACTCCTACTCTATTGCAACTCTTGTATAATTAGAAAATTGTTACAACTTTAACACTTAGTCATATTCAAGCATACATCCATGAACATGAGAAGCCAAGAGAACAACAGAGAAATGGACAAGAGAAACATTGATATAGTGCGGGTAGCACAAATTGTGCCTAACACCCATCTAAGTCTTTGTTATTTAGAAATAGTAACAACATGAGCACTACAGGATGGATTTACAACTTGGCAGAGTCAAATGACTTGCCTCACCTCACCAATATACTCATACACAAATCCATCACCAAGACTCTCTGTCACAACCATCTCCACATCTTCCTATGGTGCACCTCAGATGTGCCTTCAACCATAGACTTGTTGTGTCTTTGTTTCGGCAAACTTCACATATTTCCATTCTATCTCAGACATGCCTCCAACAAACCTGCGTTTCCATACTTCCCGAAAATTGGCCCAAGACAAGCTCACCCAACTCTATCCACTGAATCCACCTCAAGGCAGCACAAGTCCTCCCATGTGGAGCGACTTGGCCCCTTGAAGGAGCTCACCCCTCTTCGTCTAAGTCTGCCTCATAATCAAAAATCTCTTCTTGCTCTCCTTGTCTTCCAAGTTGACATCTTGGTTGCACATCCTTGTACCTTTATAGGCACCAATACTAGCCATCTATCACGTCTCTTTGTCGATGGGTGAGTCGACCCATTGATTCACCAAGTGACACATCTTTGCAAGGTTGGGTTGACTCCTCATGTGGGCATGTTTGGGAAGCTTGCCTACCTGACCCACCAAATGCCTCGTTATGTCATTTGGTCAACACCCCCATCCATCTAATTGACTCGTTGTCTTGGTTGTGTGCACCTCTTAGGTGAGTCGAGTCGACTTGCTTAAGTGCACCCCCCATGCCTTAGTCGATTCGTTTTTTTAGTGAAGTTCCCAAGTCTTTCCCTCAACCCTTCGTCAAACCATCTGTCGTCTGACTTGTGTCACAAGGAATCTTTGGCGGAGTCGCCCCTTGGCGCGTTGCATGCTCAAAGAACCCCAACTCTCCCCATATATGAATACTTTGTTTCTTCAAATGCACTGAGCGTCCTTCCTGGCCAATTTCCTTCGTTTCAGTTTGTAGTGGAAGTGCATGCCCCTGGGCTTGGTGCCCTAAGCCTTACATCAATGACTTTACAAAATAGTATGTGCAAGAGATAAGGAACCATGGACAAAAATTATTAAGTTGAAAAAATGTTTCTTCAAATTGTTTCTCTTTTGTAAAAACAACACTTCCCAAATTGGGTTTAATCTTAGCTAATCTAGACTTGATTTCAAACCTTATTTTAATCAAGTCAATGATTGCATTGCTAAGAAACTCTTATTTCTTTGTAGGACTCATGATATAATAGTAAATCGCAATTTTGTTAATTATCTAGACAATTTATGTGATGATCCTATTTAGCATAATGTGTTAGTCTAGTAGTCCATATTTTCTTGAAATTCTTCTAATAAAACAATGTCTCCCTCTAAACATAAATGAGGTGCATAGATGGAAATTGCTATCATGATACATGACATCTTTCATGTGTTCTTAGACATGTGAATAAAAAACATACTAAAAAAATTGTGAAATGAATAAAGACATCTTTCATGTGTTCTTAGACATGTGAATAAAAAACATACTAAAAAAAATTGTGAAATGAATAAAATAGAGGATGAAAATGATTTTACTTTTATATTCCCAAGCTACATAAACATTTGATCTAATTTTCTTAGCATTATAATAACACCAATTTCATTACCTTGTAGCTACATCAAAATTATTGAACATTTCATTTCCAATATATTTTATCATAAAAAACAAATAAATAAATTAAAGTAATTAATTTTACTTTATAAATTTGAATGATAAAAATGATCTCAGTGAACCGTAATCTTCTTCATCGTCATTACATAAAAATGATATTTTATCATTAAAAACAAATAAATAAATTAAAGTAATTAATTTTACTTTATAAATTTGAATGATAAAAATGATCTCAGTGAACCGTAATCTTCTTCATCGTCATTACATAAAAATGATATTCTTAAAAATAATTTAATGTAATTTATTTTATTTATAAAATACCTTGTTCAAGGTTGAAACGGTAAATACAATTAATATAAGAATTTTATCTTCGAAGAAAAATGATAACAGTGAAAATTTTAATAAACTTTATTTTTTTAAATGTAAGTTTAATACAAAACAAAGTATTCAACTAATGGACTTATTATTAAACTTTAAAAAACTAAGTTTACGAAATTTATTTAATTAACTTTTTTAATTAAACTTTCTATTTATTAAAAAGAAGTTATTCAAATTTATTAAATTTGTTATCATTTTTTAAATTAAATTAAATGTTGGTTTTATTTTTCATTTTATTATAGTTATAGAACAAAATTTATTATTGTAAATTATTTTTAATGGATCATCGTAGAATTTGTCATCTATTTTGGTACTTGTGAAAAATTTGCAGCTATTGACATTTAGGGCCTATTTTAGGGGTAAGGGCAAGGGTCAATTTTAGAGAATTAGGGTCCAAAACCTTGGAGATGAGGTTCTAAATGATCGTTTATGGCGTCAAAACTTTGTGAGGTTAACTCCCAACATATTCACATTGTTCTACATTTTGAGAGCTTTCCAATAGCATGAAAATCATCTTTCATTACTCACAGACGTGGCTTTCAAAACTCACACATGTAGAGCTAGTGATATGTTGACTTTCAAGAAGATTCCACAGGATCCAAAACCCTAACATTAATTTGGAAGTTGACACATACAAAAACTTTAACCCTAACCCTAGACCATATCAAGCTATGTTAAATACTACAAGGGTTCCATTCTTACTGTATTTTTCCATAAAAAAGTACACCATTCAAAGTGAGATATTGAAACATGCAAAGGAGAGTATAGGCCTCATCTTCTAATTGAGTTTTCATTGTATTGGATTTTCTTATAGTACATTTTATGTTTATTATGTAGATGATGTGTTATTCCTTATCTCTTTCATTTCACTTTCAACTTATTTCAATGATTTTTATATTAAAACTAATAATATTAAATATGTAATTTACAATAAAAGTAAAAAACTACATATTAAACAATTAAAAATATTTAAAAATAAAAAATTACATATTAAACAATTATAAAATATTATAAAATTTGTTGTGATTAACTATTTCAATAAAATATCAATAATAAATTAAAAAAAAAAAAAAAATTCAAAAACATAAAAACAAATGAAATTATAAAATTTTATTTTAAAGAAACATAAAAACCATAAAATAAAAGTAAAAAATAAATAAATAAATAAATCAAAAATCAAAAACATAAAAACAAATGAAATTATAAAATTTGGGTCCAAAACCTTGGAGAGGAGGTTCTAAATGGTCGTTTTTGGCATCAAAACTTTGTGAGGTTGGCTCCCAACATCTTCACATTGTTCTATATTTTCAGAGCTTTCCAATAACATGAAAATCATCTCAATGAAAACTTTATCCAAAAATTATGCCTCCTACATTATCTTTCATTACTCACACATGTGGCTTTCAAAACTCACACATGTAGAGCTACTGATATGTTGACTTTCAAGAAGATTTTCCATAAAAAAGTACACCATTGAAAGTAAGATATTGAAACATGCAAAGGAGTATAGGCCTCATCTTCTATTTGAGTTTTCATTATATTGGAGTTTCTCATAGTACATCTTATGTTCATTATGTAGATGATGTGTTATTCCTTATCTCTTTCATTTCACTTTCAACTTATTTCAATTATTTTTATATTAAAACTAATAATATTAAATCTGTAATTTACAATAAAAAGCTATGTTGCACTAGTTTCCTAAACTGGGAATGTTGCTAACATGGATACGAGTATCAGGAACTAGTAGGAGTTTGAACTAGTAGGAGTTTCCCTCAAATTTACAGGAAACTTGAATTTGGGAGCTACAATAATATATATTAAAAAAATATAAAAAATATTTTAGATTACAATGATACTTTAGATTACAATGTATAGAGGTATTGATGCATTTTAAATCTTATTTCAATAAAATTGAAGTTGAATCGAGGACAATGTTTCTCTTATTGCAACAACTACAGTATTGAAATTACTAATTTAATTGTGTTAATAATTATATGAATATATTTAACACAATAATGAAACTTTAATATCCATAAATATTCCATTAGAAAATGAGAAATAAAATTGAAAATACATATATACAATTTTAACATCTTTTTAAAATTAAACTTCACATATATAAACTTTAAACATCTTTGTAAATTTGAAGTATTATTCTTTTTTTATTGAAAAAACCAAAATAGTACTACTCTTCTAATATGAATATTCAATAAAAGTCAATGATATGGTTGGTTGATATCAACTACAAATGCTTGTCATGGATAGGGTATTGATTTATTAGACTTTCATGTTTAGTTTGGGCTTGAAGGAAAACATAAATACATTAAAAGTTTTTCATATCCACAACTATAAAGTGAGTATTATTAAGTTTTTTTACTTTACTAATTTTTGAAATAATATTTACCTGTAGTTTAGTCTTAGTTTTATAATGGTATTTTGAATAAATATAATGAAAATATTTGTAAAAAATTGTGTATTTGTAATAAAGGAATAAATATATTTATATTTTAATTTAATATAATTATAATTTAAAGCTCTTTTTTTAGGACACTCATTCCCAAGCTCCCATTTTTTTTATGTTGAAGCTTCCAAAAAACTCCCAAGTTCCCCAAAGAACTTGAGAACTAGATGTTGAAAATGTCGAGAACTGTTCCCATACAACTATGATAAAAAATAAAAAAATTACATATATTTAAAAATAAAAAATTACATATTAAACAATTATAAAATTTGTTGTGATTAACTATTTCAATAAAATATCAATAATAAATTAAAAAAAAAATTTAAAAAACATAAAAACATAAAAATAAATGAAATTATAAAATTTTATTTAAAAGAAACATAAAAAAAACCCTCCTCCCCCCATCTGGCCACCTCATGCCCTCCACTATCCACGGCCCCTCCTTTACAGTGGTGGCACCACCCACAGCCCCGGCACTCTCGATCTGCCGCTTGAGTTGAGCTGCAGATCGATTCACTCTAAATGCATATCGAGTCAAGTCTATACCTTGAGTGATGTAACAATTTTTACAGATTAAGGGTATTAGGGGAGGGGTAGGAGGCTGTGGACATGGTTAAGAACATGTGTTTCTTCTTAAAAGATCATAAGTTCAAATCTAGAGGAGTAAGATATGTATACTTCCTTAAATTTTACCAATGAAATGGCTAGACTTATTATGTATTAATTTGATTTATTAGAAAGTCATTTTTTAAATATAAGTTTATTTTCTGTGAATAGGTTTTTTGGTTGATTTGAATTAATAGCTCTTTACTTCTAATTTTATCAACAAAAAGTAAATATTTTTTTTTAGGAGTTTTTCAGCATACTGAATCCATTTCTGCATTCAGAAATGGATTTTGAACAACAAAAAATAGTGATTGGTGTAAATTTATATCGACCATTTCATAGAACAGCTAACCAACACCATTATAAAAATGGTATGAATTGAGATCTAAGTGATTCACCCCGACCTTATTGACATGTTGGCTCTACAAATCCACCATATCTGAAACTCTCGCAACTCTGCATATAAAAACTATTAGGTTGCTATTAGGTTGGATTTTGGTTCTCAGAACTAACTCACTCTTTGGGGATAAAATGACCACACATTTCAAAATTGCATTCTGGCCAATCTTCACTCTGGTAAAGGTAAGTTAATGCTACTTTGCATTACATTGAATTAATTTTGGATATAATTTCTGTATTCTTTGTATGTGTTATGAAAAAAAATATAATTTTTTAAAAATAAGAATTTGTGTTTTTTTTTTTTTTTTACAAATAGTAAATGTGGAAATAAGTTTGATTTACCCTCACACACTTAATTAAGAATAAAGTTTAATAGTACCTTTCCAAAACCATTATAATAATTTGTTCCAAAACTACCTTAACAACATTCAATATCATTGAAAATCACATCCAACAAACACACGAAAGAAACATGCTTACTAGAATTTGAACCTAAGTTATTATATTAGAATTTGAACCTAAGTTATTATATCATGCAAATTTGTATTATTTTAATCCTCTCTTGTAACTTCAAATTTGGGCATAAAAAGTCATTAATAATTTGGCCTCCCAAAATGCTTTGAGTTACAATATGGATGTTACATTAGTTCTATCCCTCATCTTAAATTTTTGTTAAGTTATAGAAACCAAACATGGTTTCACAAGGTAGATTTGGATGATGAACATTTAATAAAAATGACATATTATATTTCAATATATAAAAGATCAAAAGAGATAAGAATGTAAAGAGGGTATCCATTAACCATGAATTCTATAATAATGCAATAAAAAAAAATTGAGAGATGACTATTATGAACTAAGTTTACTTAGACAAGTTTACAATATTGGAAAAATCAATATATGTTCATTACAACACACCAATATTGAAAAAGTCTCTTTAAATATATGTTCATTACAACACACCAATCGAGTCCTCATACGGGCACCTTCATATTTGTCTCCACCTTCACCATTTTAAATTGGTCTCAGCCTCTAAATTAAAGAGAATTCATATTTGCCTCCACCTTCACTATTTTAAATTGGTCTTAGCCTCTAAATTAAAGAGAAATTTATAATGAATATATTCTAAATTTAACTAGCTATGTTTTATTATAATTAAGTAGTCATTATTAGAAAAATACATTAACTCTATAAATTAATTTGAAATAAATTTTTCCATATAATTTAATTTATAAAATTCTTCCCTCCCAACAAACAAAACATAAAAAAAAAAAGCAAGTAATGACACATTTTTAAAGCAAAGCAAAAAAACAATAACACATTTTTAATATAATTTATTTTATTATATAAAATTTGATTAACCATGTAATTTTTTTAATTAAATTATCATTTAAAAATACTGCATAGTAACATGGAAAAATGATTATATCTCTTTTTTTTATTTTGTTTATTTAACTTTTTAGATTAATACATAAATATAAATTCATTTTCAAACAGAATAAATATACTTCTCTACTAGTCTCTCTTTTTCAATGCACTGGGTTTACAAATATAAAAATATATTTTTTATTATAAATAAAACTAAAATTTGAAAGTATTCATCGGCTCATCACTTAGTCAAAAATTTCAATAACTTTAAATGAAGTTATCTTTCAATATAATATTAAAAATAATAATCAATACACTGGGTTTACAAATATAAAAAAATGTATTTTATTATAAATAAAACTAAAATTTGAAACTATTCATTGGCTCATCACTTAGTCAAAGATTTCAATAACTTTAAATAAATTTATCTTTCAATATAATATTGAAAATAATAATAAATAAAACTTGGTATGAGTACACATTGTTAATCAAATATAAATATGATTTCAATAATGGAATGAACTTTAAATAAATTTATCTTTCAATATAATATTGAAAATAATAATAAATAAAACTTGGTATGAGTACACATTGTTAATCAAATATAAATATGATTTCAATAATGGAATGAAGGAAAAATAAGTTTATTAAAAATAATAATAAACGCACCTTGGTATGAGTGTACAATCAAAATATGAAACTTTTGAATAAAGGAAAAATAATTTTATTAAAAATGATAATAAACACAACTTGGTATTCATTGGTATTGTTAATCAGGAAACCTTTGAATAGAGGAAAAATAAATTTATGAAAAATGATAATAAGCACAATTTGATATTCATACACATTGTTAATCAAAATATGAATGAGATTTCAATAATTTTAAATGAAGAAAAAATAAGTTTTATAAACTTGTTTCATGTTTTGATATAATATTAGAAATAATAATAAATATAAGATGGTATCAGTGTATATTATTAAGTAAACACAAACAAATAATTAAAATTGATATTGAAAATATTATAATATAGTAAAATATATGAATGATGGATTTTCTAATATTTATATTTTTATAAAATATTATATATATATAAATATAAAATATTATATGTACAAAATAATATAAATATATAAATTTAGAAGTTTATTTTTCACCATCATATATTATTAAACATTAAACATGTATATATTTACAATCACTATATAATTATGTAATAACATATTTTTAATTATATCAATATTTTTTGTAAATAAAAGTGGATCTTTATATTAATGTTAATTGTAAGCTTTCAAAAAATTTGCAGCCTATCTGCGTATACATAAATGCCTGCGGTTGAAGGTAGAACTACCGGTGACAAGATTACATTGCTCTTCACGTTTTTTCTGAAGTCCGAATCCCTGAAACCTTCGGATCAGATCAACGGACCACGATGGCCCGCAGTCAATGACTGGGATATTCATCGTGACTTCGTGCTACGCATTGTCAGAATCTTATCTTGCTCTCCTTTTCCAAAACCCGAACCCTTGAACTTGCATCATATTTACGGTCCATGGCCTTCTGTGATCCGATGGCTATGGTCAAATCGTGAGTTCGCGTTTCGCGACTTTTCGCTTCTCCCGATTTCGAGACTTCACGTTTTGGGATAACGAAGGACTGAGTGTTCTCCTTCTTCCGATACCCGAACTTGCGAGTCCTTCGGGTCCAGATCAACGGTTCAGGTCTCCTCGTGCTCCAATGGTCTATATCCTCTCTCACGTTTCACAACTTCACGTTTCGCGAGTTTGGAAAATAACTCCCTCCATGCTTCGGACTCCTGATTGTTGAGTTCCCGAGATCTTCTCGCATCAGATCAATAGGACCAGATCGACGGTCCAGATCTCCTCATGCTCCAACAGTCCATATTCTCTCTCACATTTCACGACTTTGGAAAACAACTCCCTCCATGCTCCAGACTCCTGATTTTCGGGTTCCTGAAATCATCTGTCGTCTGTTGATCTTCTGCGCTAATGCTTACAATTTTCCTTTCTCCTAAGCTTCTGATCATTTCTGACTTGGAAAATTTTCTAAGTAATCAAAGGTGACACCCCGTCTGGGTTAGGGTCATCTAGCTGGGCAAGCTCCTTGCATTGGAGCTAGAGGGGTGAGCTTTGGGACTCCCTGGATTTGTGGAGAATGATCTATTGCATGAAGTCAACCCCTACATTGGCTAGTCTGTTTGCAACTTTGTTTGCACTTCACCGAATGTGTGAGGGGGTTAGAGTTAGAGAGGGTCTGAGAAGTGCCTGGAAGTTGTAAAGAGGGCCAAGGAGGCGCCAACTGGGAGTGATTTTCCCTGGATCTCTTCCATTCAGGATTTTTTTTGCCAAGTCTATTATGATTTTGGAGTCTCCTTCAATGATCAGACAGGTAAGGTTTTGATCTAGAGTCATTTTCACTCCTCTGAAAAGACCCCAAATTTCTGTTGAATTGTTGGTGTCGCATCCAGATTTTCTGCAATGAGGCTTTGAATTTGCCCCAAGCTATTTCTTATGACCTCTCCATAGCCTGAGTGTCCTGGATTTCCTTTTGATGCACCATCAAGGTTGACTTTATGGAAGTCAGGCGCGGGGGGAGCCACTTAGAGGGACTGAGGGATTTTGAGTTTAGGGGGGGCTACTGAGGAGGGGTGGAGTGTGCAAACGAGAAGCCCCAAGCGTTAAGGAGCCAGATCTCACTTGGGTCAGTGGAGAAGTCTTCCTTGGTCCACAGTTGTAGCTAAAGAGTTTCCTGGAGATGCAAGAGGATTGTATTCCAGAGGAGGGTGGGAGGAGAGGGATGGGAATGAAATATTCTTCTGTTCCTCTCTTTCCATAGTTGCCAAGCTATGAAGCATGGTAAGAGTTGCTAGGTTCTATTCAGGATAGGACTTTTGAAGGAATCAGAACCCCAATCCCTGATTGTGCTTATGATGTTGTTTTTAACTCGTTTGGTTCTTGTCATGAGCTGAGTGGCTTGGTTCCAGATGTTCTCACTGAGTGGGCAGTTGTTTAGGAGGTGCTCCATAATTTCGGCCTAGAGATGGCATAGATGGAAAATCGAGGGACCAATGAAACCTCTTCTTTGTAGATTGTCCTAGGTTAAGATCTTGTTTTGAAGTAGAAGCCAAAGGAACATAGAGATTTTGGGCCAGAGTTTTGATTTCCATATTGTTGTCCAGATGCTATCTTTTTTAAGGTTTTGCAATTTCTCCTATAGAGTGTATCCCTCTTTGAAAGTGAAGCTTACATGAGGTGTGTATCCCCATCGGAGAATGTCTTGGTCTGTGCTTTTTCGGATTCTCCTTTGGGATGTTGCTTGTTTCCAGTGCTGCAGGTCACAATCCATTTCCACTTGGAGTTCCTGATGGGCTAATTTCCATCTTCACCAGGGAGAGTTGTTGGGGGTATCTGACCACAAATCTGCCACTTTTAGAGTGGCCAGATCTTGAATGTGATTTTCATAGGATTGTAGATTTTCTTCCAATTGTAGGGGTGGCATTTGGTGCCAGGAATCCATCTAGAACAGGGCATTCTAGCCATTGCGAACTTCCCAGAAAGCATGTTCCTGTATTAGTGGCCTATATTTCCAGGCTGCATTCCAGATGTTGGAGCCTTGAATTTTATCAAGCATTCTTATAAGATGGCTTTGATGCGTATTTGGGTCATATTTGCATTTCCAGAGTTTTCCCCAGATCTTTGTTGGAGTTTTGAGCCATCTCCACCAAATTCTTGCTCCCATGGTGCTATTTTATTTTCAAGGGTCCTGGATGCCCATACCACCTAAAGATTTGGGCTTGCAAACTTTGTCCCAGCTGACTAGGGCCCATTTTTTGTCCGGGTTATGTCCATGCCATAGAAATTTTCTTTGCAGATTCCTTATTTTCTTTATGAACGATTGGGGGGAAGCTAGGGCTGAGAAGAGGTAAGCAGGGATGGCTTGAAGGACTGACTTTAAGAGGAAGATTCTGGCTGGAAGGTTGCAGGAACGAAAGGTCCAATTGCTGAGACGATTGGAAATGGAGAGTAGGAGAGAGTCCCGGGAGATGTTTCTGGCTACTGAGTTAGAGAGAGGGAGTTCCAGGTAACGAGAGGGTAGAGTGTAGACAGGGGTATTCAAAAGTTGAGAAAGGTGTTGTTGGATTGCTTCAGGAGTATTAAAAAAGAAGAGTTGTGACTTGGCCAGATTAAAGGTGGTGCCGGAGGATTTAATGAAATCAGAGAGGATGGAGCTTAGTTTATTTGCTTCTTGCGCAGTGGGGGTGTCCATTAGCAAAGTTTCATCGACAAATTGGTTGTAGGAGGTTGTCGGTTGTAACCCATGAAGAGGGAGGTCTTGGAGGGATCCATTTTGAATTGAAGCCTTGATATAACATCCTAGGCCCTCATCCATTATGAAAAATAGGAAAGGGGAGAAAGGGTCGCCTTGCCTTATTCCTCTTGTGGGGGAGAAGGGTGGAGAGGGGACTCCATTGATGAGGATTGAGAAAAAGGTTGAGGAAATGAGGTTCATTATCCAAGAGATCTGATCCTTGTTGAAACTGAAAGTCGATAGAAGAGCTTTCATGTACTGCCATCTTAGTTTGTCAAAATCTTTTGAAAGGTCAAGTTTTAGAAGCATACCTGGAGTGCGGGTGCTTTTGAGCGAATGAATGATTTCATGAACAATTATGACGCTATCCATGATTTGCCTTCCTTCGACATATCATGATTGCTCCTTGGAAATGATGAAGGGGAGTATTGGCTTGAGTCTTAGAGCTATGACCTTGGAGATGATTTTATAGATCACATTGCAGAGTGCTATGGGTCTGAAATTCTTCAGGTTTGTTACTCTTTCTTCTTTGGGTATTAGGGTGAGGAAAGTGGCATTTAGTGTTGGAAGAACTTTACCTGAGCTGTGTGATTCCTCCACCAGCTGCCACACTTCATCCCTTAGCATTGGCCAACAAGAGTGGAAGAAGTATGTGGTGAAGCCATCTGGGCCTGGAGCCTTTCCTATGGGTAAATCCTGAATAGCCTGATCCACTTTTGCTTGCGTTATTGGTGTCATGAGAGCCTCATTATGTTCCTAGGTGATAATAGTTGGGATATTTTGGGTCACCCTATCTATTGCTAAGGTACGGTCCACCTTTGGTTCTGAGAGGAGATCCTTGTAGAAGTCTGACAACTCGTGCGATATTTCCTGATGAGTGAACAAGGTGTTTCCTTGTGGGTCTTCCATCTTCGTAATGCAGTTGATGAGGCATCTCTAGATCATGGACCAGTGGAAGAATTTGGTGTTTTTCTCTCCCTCGTTGATCCATTGAACTCGAGATTTCTGTCTCCACGGGATTTCTTCCTGCTTATATCTTTCCTCCAATTGCCTTTTGATTTCATTCTCATCTTGCTGCTAAGTGGTTGTGTGTCCTGAGTGAATGTTTTGCCTCTGAAGGTCCTCTAGTTTTTTTTCCAGTAGTTTCCTTTCCTAGAAGATGTTCCTGAAGACTTCTTTGTTCCATTTACGCAACTGTTGTTTAAAGTATTTGAGATTTTGCTGGAAGAAGTACATTTTTGTGCCGCTCTATATTTCCATTGTGCTCCACCAATGATAGGCTAGCTCTTGGAAGTTTGGATGGGAGAGCCAAAAAATTTCAAATCTGAAGGGTTTTAACTTGGGGGTGGCGATGGAGTCAACCCATAGCTGAACCGACCAGTGGTCTGAGCCTGCCTTCGGGAGGATGTTGGAATATACTAGGGGGCCTTCCAAAAGGAGAGTTTTCGAAATGAGAAAGTGAACTAGCCTACAGGCTATTTGTTGGTGACCTGATTTTTTGTTAGTTCAGGTGTAGGTACCATCACCATTTTCTATGTCTACCAGTCGGAGATTCTCTATGAGTTCCTGGAATTTTACGCTATCCTACTCCAGGTGATTCCCCCCCCCCTCTTTTCTCCTCCAGTGTGAGAATCATGTTGAATTCGCCCACGATGATCCATCGCTTGTTCTCAACTAGAGAGCTTAGGTAAGCCAAGCTTTGAAGAAAGAGGTCTTTGTCTTGGCTGTTATGCGGTCCATAGGCGTTTGTGATCATTCCCTCCTTGTCCAAACCTATGGCCCTATAGTGCATTGTGATGGTACTTGGAGTGGAGAAGCCTTGATCAAGGATGACTGTAACAGGATTCCAAAGTATTGTCAGGCCTCTTGAATCCCCTTTCGAAGGATGTGCAGCTGCGCCAGCATCTCTTGAGGATGTCTTCTATAGTTTTCCCTGCACATTTTGTCTCTTGTGTTAGCACTAGATGTCACCTTCAGATTGCATAGAAAGCAAGCCCAGTACCCATCGTTTTATATAGTAAATGTAAATGAGTGTTAGGTGATCAAATGGAGAGGACTCAATGATAATAACGTTCTAACATAGAAAATTGGACTAGCATGCATAAGCAATTGAGGTCTGGAATCAACTTCAGTCAGTAAGTTGGAGTAAGGGTGAATAGAGGGAAGACTTTGGTGAGGAGAGTGTAGAGGTATGTTGTGGACATCAGGTCTTTCAACAACCTAAGAAAGAAAAACTTAAACGCAAGATCCTCTTGAATTCAAATTTCAGAGAAACTGATAGAAATTATAATAGCATTATAACCAAACATTCATCATAATACAGTCATAACAATCCATGTGAATCAGTCATCCATGAACTCTCTCAATATCAGAGGCAAATAATATGGAGCAAGAAAGGTGACTTAGATTAACCAAGATGTCTCAAAAAACCAATACATAACCAGAGAACCAATGTTCTTCATAAAAATATTACAATAGCAGGGAGCCTAGCTCAATCATCCGGCCTTTACCCTGTATCAAAATGACTCCTATATACTCAAAAATATTTTCCACTACCAGCAGAGGCGTGCTCAAGCTTCTCGTCCAATGCCATACATCTATGTCTTCTCGGTTAGACTATGCATGTAATCTTCTCTACGCATGCAGTCTTCTATGTCAGACGCAAGCTCTGCTCTGCCAGTCCTTTATGGATTTCCATTTATGCGGTGAGATGAGGTTTCAACTGCTACCTCACTTCATTAACTGCCTTTTCTTATTGAAACGCGGCTTAATGCCTAGGGGGCAGCCACATGCTGCTCTCGGATAGAACACTATATAAACACGTGATTGTGGGGCCGCTCAAAGGTGGTTTGGGTTCACACCGCTTTTGAGCCCGTAATCCACCACCTTTTTCCACTTAGTCCTTTTTCTAAACCATGGTTTCAATTGTGGGACCGCTCAAGAAAATTATCGCCCGAGAACGTCGCGTCCCTGCAATGGAGTGTGGTCGTCAATCTTATGATCTTGGGCGAGGATTTACGATCAACAGCTCAAATCTTCCCTTTTCATATCAATGGATCAGATTTTCCCTTTTCGAATCGACGACTGAAGTTTGCTTCAGGGCTTCGAGCTCCGGCCTTTCTCATGGCGCTATACTTTGTGCAATTTTGAAATCCCGAATACCCGGGGGCCGTTAATCTGGAATGCTCCTGGAATCTTCGCCGCTGACAAAATTCAACCTGTCTGTTTGTATTTTAATCCCAGAATGAGTTGCTCCGCATGATGCGCTCAGATGCTTCCTATGCAGACCGCAAACTTGGACGACCTGCTACCCTTGACAACTATATGTGATAACATTTGGCTCCATAGGGGATGGCATGCTCCCTGTGAGCTGCCAAGAACAAGTAGTTTCAGTCACCTTCTACATTGGGCTATGGAGTCATGCTCAAAAAACATCCTACTGAGGATTAAAGGTCGATAAGCACACTATCCTAAAAATGAAAGAAAAATACATGGGCTCTGAAGGAGCTTATTTATATATAGTCCTAGACTAATTGATTGTTTACATAGTGGTAGGTGAAAGCAAACTTCCACCATAGCCATTCAAGTAACTTCCTAACTGGAAGCTCCTTCACTCTGTCCGTGATTAGTAACAGATGATGCAACTGTGACAACAAAGTGGTGACATATTTTAGCTTTCCTCCTAATGTTGAGGTTAGGATAAAGATGATCAACTTCAAAACATGAAGGAAATACAACTCCATGTATTCCTTCACAGGCTCATAGGCCAAGCAACAAACTCTAGAAAATTTATAACAAGCAACATGCTCTGTCACACAACTATTCACAGATGGATGAATATCTCTGGTAGGCATAGGTGGATGAGAAACTGATGCATGCTTACTGACCTCAGACGATGGCTGCTCACTTATAGGCTCTGGACAGGCTATGAACTACCCCTTCTGCTTCTCCTTTTCTTCTTTATGGATTTCCCAAGGGTCAGAGTCATAATCATCATAAACAGGACCCATGGGAAAGTTCTTCTCTTCAATCTGCTGCTCAGGATGGCTGATTTGCTCATGATTATTTTTGTTAATGAATAGAGGACAGGGCTCTGTTGTATGCTCTTGGAAATCCAACATATCCAGTTCATAATCTGATTCGTAACTGTCATATACAGGTTGGATGCTCCCCAGATCAACAAATTGCGATGTGGGGCTTTTCTTCTCTTCATCTGAATAATCATCAAAGCTAGGGATAGCAGGAACCTCAGGAGCAGAATGCAAGGCCTCTACAGTTATGAAATCTTCATTATCATTCTCAGTAGAGCTGTCAAGAACATCTGCCTCAAGGACTGGAAAATCCTCTGCGCATTCTTCAGATTCCAACCTTTCTAGTTTGGTAGAGAGAGATTTTACCAGTTTCATAACTTCCCCCAAAGAATCTTCATCTTCCTCATGGTCCTCATCCTCATAACTTTCATTAGACACAACCATATCTTGATCATGGCCTTCACATTCCTCACAACAATTATGACAGAATAACTTAGAGGAATAATACCTTTGACAATGCTTATTAAAGGCTGCATGAAACTGTTCCAGGGAGGAGATGCTAGTAGGGGACAAGGATTGATACCACTCATGGGCATGACTATCCAATGAGAACATGAACATCTTCATTAAAAAATCCTCATGATGTATCTCCCACCAATGCGTGAGTTCATGAAACTCATGGAGATGCCAAGCAGGGTTGTCCTCTTTACGTTCTCTAAATATGGGCAAATAATCACCCCATTCATCCATAGTAGGGACAACATTAGGAAAACCAAGAAAAACAGAAAAATTAAAAGGAGAAAACCTCCGAGCCAAGATTTTGTTCATTTTGAACCAGTGGAGTCGCCAATCGATCCTTCAACCATGGATTCGCCAAGTGAATGATATGAAGAATGAGTGTGTCTGGTCTTTGTTCACCATCAAAGACCAGACCTGATCATTGTCTTCTCCCATGGGTTACTAGGTGTAGCCAGAAGCAGCCATACCGAAACAATGGAGCTGAGACAGTGGAGTCGCCAGGTGCAAGCGTAATCTTCAAAGGTTCTGATGCCTGATGCACCTTCAAAATCAAAAGTTCATTGTTGTTCTACCTAGGGAAAATCTTCAATTCGTCCCCGACAATGGTGCCAGAAATGTTAGCACTAGAAGTCACCTTCAGATTGCATAGAAGGCAAGCCCAGTACCCATCAGTTTATACAGTAAATTTAAATGAGTGTTAGGTGATCAAATGGAGAGGACTCAATGATAGTAACATTCTAACTCAGAAAACTGGACTAGCATGCATAAGCAATTGAGGTCTGGAATCAACTTCAGTCAGTAATTTGGAGTAAGGGTGAATAGAGGGAAGACTTTGGTGAGGAGAGTGTAGAGGTCTGTTGTGGACATCAGGTGTTTTAGCAGCCTAAGGAGGAAAAACTTAAATGCAAGATCCTCTTGAATTCAAATTTCAAAGAAACTGAAAGAAATTATAAGAGCATCATAGTCAAACATTCATCATAATACAATCACAACAATCCATGTGAATCAATCATCCATGAACTCTCTCAATATCAGAGGCAAATAAGATGGAGAAAGAAAGCTGACTTAGATTAACCAAGATGTCTCAAAAAACCAAAACATAACCAGAGAACCAGTGTTCTTCATAAAAATATTACAATAGCAGGGAGCCTAGATCAACCATTCGACCTTTACCCTATATCAAAATGATTCCTATATACTCAAAAATATTCACCACTACCAGTAGAGGCGTGCTCAAGCTTCTCGTCCAATGCCATACATCTGTGTCTTCTCGGTCAGACTGCACATGAAGTCTTCTCTATCAGATGCAAGCTCTTCTCTCCCAGTCCTTTCTAGCTTTCCATTTATGTAGTGAGATGAGGTTTCAACTTTTGCCTCACTTCATTAACTACCTTTTCTCAGGATTGAAACGTGGCTTAATCCCAAGGGGGCGGCCACACACTGCCCTCGAATAGGACGCTATATAAACACGCAATTACGGGGCCACTCAAAGGTGGTTTGGGTTCACACTGCTTTTGAGCCTGTAATCCACCACCTTTTGCCACATAGTCCTTTTGCCAAACCACGGTTTCAATTGCGGAACCGCTCAAGAAAATTATCGCACGAGCACGTTGCGTCCCCACAATGGACTGTGGCCGTCGATCTTCTGATCTTGGGTGAGGATTTACGATCAATGGCTCAAATATTCCCTCTTCCTATCAATGGATCATATCTTCCCTTTTTGAATAGACGACCGAGGTCTGCTTCGGGACTTTGGGCTTCGAAATTTCTCATGGCACTATACTTCGTGCAATTTTGAAATCCCGAATACCCGAGGGCCGTTAATCTGGAATGCTCCCGGAATCTCCACTGCTGACAAAATTCAACCTGTATGTTTGTATTTTAAGCCCGAAATGAGCTGCTCTACATGTTGTGCTCGGACACTTCCTATGTAGACCACGAACTTGGATGACCTACTGCCCTTGACAACTATATGTGATAACATCTTGTATTAGGAGTATATCAGGGTCTTCCATTTTGATGCAATTTCAGAGAATCCTTTGTTTGGATCTTCCATTTAGGCCTATGATATTCCAGGTGAGGATCTTTATAGTTAACAATTTGGTGGGTGGGAGAAGGAGCTCTTTGAGAGCCTCTGAATTTTTCCCAAGTTGATCATATAGTTTCCCGTCTCCTTTATTAGCTGATGAGCCAATTTTTTGCCCTGTCACTTGTTTTCTTTTGGGTGTTTTCTTGGATCTTGGTTTGGGTCTGTGCTAATCCCCAACTTGGATGTAGCCCCTGTTGATGAGTCCAGAAATACTTTGTGAACTTTCCTAAGTTGGTCCTCTAGTAAGGTTTGGAGATCCTTCTTGTTGAGTGCTTTTTCTAACCTGTCTAGGTCAATTTCTGCTAGGTCCTACTCATCCATTTCCATGACTGTGTCTTCCTCTCTTTCTGGTTCTTTCCCTGAGACTGGGTGAGTCTGTGGATCTTCTTGGTTTGTTGGGGTTTGATACTCTTGTGACGAATGATCTTCCTTATGCTTGTTGGGATCTTTATTTGTAGTCTTGTGGGGGTTTTCCACCTCTTCTTCCTCTGGAAGGCGGTTAAGGGCTTCAAATGAATTATTATTTGGGTTCTTTCTTCCATTGATGGTTGTGGGCTTCTTCTGCGCTTGTCTCCTTTGATTTTGAACCTGGTTAAGTCCTTCCTTTGGTTTCTCTTCATCTATCTTCTTTGGGGGGGGGGAATTAAGAGGGAAGTCTCTGAAAAGGTGTCCATGTTCATGGCATTTTCGACATCTGAAAGGGATGTGTTCATAGTCTATGGTTTGGGCCCATTCCTCATCTTGGCATTCTAGGGTAACTGTGCCTGGCAGATATTTAGAAATGTCATATAGACACATATCCTTGCATAAGAGGTGTATTTTCTCTGTTTGGTAGCTTTGGAAGATTTGACATATTTACCCAGGGTGTTGCCTATGCCCAGTAAAATTTCCTCTAACCAAAACTCTTGAGGTAGGGAATAGAGGCGAATATATACCGGTGTGTATGTAAAGTTTTTCTTTTCTAGGCAGAAGCGGTCTGTCCAGAAATGTAGGTAAAGGCCAACCGAGTTGTAGAAATACAGTCCCCCTTCAAATATTTTGTCCTTGTCCTCTAGGTTGTAGAATATTACTGTAAAGAATCCTTTGGAGCTTAGTTGGAGCTCATAGTCTCCCTTGGGGTTCCACCACACCTTGATCCAACGAGCTAGGTCCTTTTCTGAGGGCCAGAGACCTAGGAATTTTACTATGAGGGCATGGTCTCTCATGAACTGCATATGTTCCCCTATTATGGTGGTTTTGATGATGTACTTGGGTGCAACCAAGGCTTGGGGGATACATTTGTCGGGTATCCAAACCCGAGTTTCTTTTGGATGTGAGGACTCAGCATCCATGTTCGATTCTTTTCTAACATCCATTTCTTCTTGTAGATATTGGTATCGTAAGTTCAATGGTGGCTCAAAGGATGGACGACGTGCTCATTATTTCTCCGGAACAATTGCGGCAATGTTATGGTAAGAGGGGGCTTTCACCCCCCCTTATGTTCCCATTATTCTATGGCGGTCAGTGCTGGGGAGCAGGAGCAGTGGTGGTTCAACGCATACAAAGGAGGTGTTGGCGTTCGGAAGTCACTCCTGGATTGCTAGCAGGAGCAGAGCCCGAAGCCCATCAGCTTTAATGTCACGATTTGTTTTAAAGGGTGATCAAACGGAAGGAAACTCAGAACCGTATCGTATCAACTCAGAAACCAGACCAAGCATGCATGAACGAGTGAGGTCTTGCGTAAACTCCAAACAGTAAGTTGCAATAAAGGGGCGAGCAGGTGGAAGAGTCACGCGAGAAGAGCGCTATGATCTATTACAGACATCCGGTATGCAACAGATTAAAGAAGAAATGAGTTCAAACGCAAAAAAACCTTTTACATTCAAACACATAAAAACCAGAGGGCACGACACCGCCACAACAAATCCTTTGCTGCAACGTAGCACTACTGTGAATCCTCAAGCAATAGA
>ML790492.1:240167-250945 GCA_009831015.1 Picea engelmannii
GTTGATCCGGGCGCGTTGATCCAGATCGTCCGTTCTTGTTCACTGTTTACCACGGGCGCATGTTGCCCGAGACCTTGGATAAGTGGGTTTTAACCCACCCTTTGATTTCCTACCCCCGCTAGCAAGAAATATCGCTAACAGGAGGTCAGAAGTGATCAGGGTGGGAGGAAAGCTGGAGCATGTAAACCTTAAACTTTGCATAGCTTTAGGAGGAAACACTGATCTAAGCCCCATTTCTCATCATTTTTTGAGTTTAATTATGTCAATATTATTTAAAAGGTTATAGAGATTTTTAATTTACTATACATTGTATTTTTTTGACAAAATCAATTAGAATCTGTATTCCTTTTAAACATTGACGAGGAATCATTATACTTCAAATAAGTCTTATGACATGCTTGGGGGCATTACCCAGTGTGTATCTCTCTCCCATGACATAAATATAGCAACCACTCCTCCAAATCCAATCCCCATGCCCATTTTCAAAGTTGTTATTGACATATTTTCATCCACACAACTTAGCCATCCTACTCTTACATTACTACTCTTACTAGCATTATCATTTTCTCTTCCTTGTCTTTCATTTCCTTTGCATGAATCTAAAGGACAACCCCATAAATACTTATTGTTTTGAAATGAATATACATCAAAAGTGGAAAATCGTGTTCCTGTTGGAATTTTCCCTCGGAGATTGTTTGATGAAACATCCAGAATGGCCAACTCATGTAATTTAGAGAGATCTTCAGGAATTTGTCCACTCAAATTGTTTTTCACAAGTCCAACTACTCCAAAGTAGATATCTAACTAAGCAATGTAGGTATTTTCCCTTCGAATTGATTCAAAGATAAATTCAACAATCGTAAGTGACCCATATTGCCTATGCTTGTAGGGATTTCTCTTGTAAGATTATTGTAAGACAAATCAAATATAGTGATTGTAGACGAGAGATATGATAGAGTATATTCTCTTCCTTTAATGTCAATTTCCATTTCGTCAAATAATTTAGTATCATTTGACACATTTGCAAATCCGGAGAGCCTCTCAAGATGCGTTGGTATTCTTCCACTAAATTTGTTGTTGGATAAATCCAACACATGCAACTTGGTGATATTTGTGATGTGCGGAGGAATACAATCATGTAGATTATTGTAACCAAGGCTTAAAACTCTTATATCATGAAAAAATGTGATGTACAAAGGAAGCTCGCCTATGAATCCATTTTTCCTTAAATCAAGTAGTTGAAGTTGTGTACAGTTGGCCAAAGATGTGGGCATTGTCCCAAAAAAGTTATTAGAATGAGTAAAGAAAACTCTCACTTAAGTGCAATTGCCAATGTTATTAGGAAGTTGTCCCTCCAAATTGTTTTCTGATATATCTAATGTGTGAAGTGAAACCAAACCATTAATAGTATCAGGAATGCTCCCAAAAAACTTGTTATTATATATGTTTAATTTGGTGAGAGCCTTTAATTGACCTATGCTATAAAGAATATTCCCATTGAATTTGTTTGAATCCAAATATAAGTCTGCCAATGAATGAAGCTTTCCTATGGATTTTGGAAGTGTACCTATCAAATTATTGTTAGAAAGGTCAATGGATTCAAGATTTCTTAATTTGACAATGGCTTTAGGTATGCTACTCATTAACATATTATTACTAAGATTTAGGTAATTCAAATGACTCAAATTGGTAAGCGTTACAGGAATGTCAATTGAACTAAATTGGAAAGGGCTATAGGAATGCTACCACTTAACATGTTTGATTGAAGATTTAGATATCTCAACTTACCCAAATTAGAAAGAGCAGCAGGAATTCTACCAATCAACATGTTTGATTGAAGATCTAAGTAAGTCAACTTGGTCAAATTGACAATAGCTTTAAATATGCCTATAGGAATAGTGTTGTAAGAGAGAACTAGAAAAGTCAACTTGGTCAAATTTACAATGTCTTTACTAGTGACTCCAATTTTGTAAAGGCCTAAGTGGGTCAACTTAGTCAAATTAGCAATATCTTTAGGTATGTTACCTTTAAGATTAAGACAAACAGATAGAGAGGAGAGGGGAAGCCGGAATATTTCAGAAGGAATATAACCCGAAATATTATGGCTATGAATCGATAGGTGTGTAAGATGTGTCAAATTACCCAATTGACATGGTATACTGAAAGAGAACTTGTTGTCATGGAGGATCAGGTACTTTAGTTTCTGTAGCAGGTGCAATTGCAATGGAATTGTGTCTCAGATCCAGTAGTCGCAACGCTTTAAGCTGACCGAACTCAGGTGGAATTCTTCAAGCTAAACAATTAGCAGAAAGATTGAAAGTACACAGTAAAGAGAGATTGCCAAGAGACTGCGAAAGGGTACCTTTTAATCCTGATGCATGAAAGGGTACTTCAGCGTCTTTCAAAAACCCGTGAATTTTGTGTGCTTGGATATCCATATATACAGTGGTTCTCATATAATTGAAACTCTATTGCAACTCTATTGCAACTCTATTGCCTTTCTCTCTTTCTCTATAATTGCAACTCTATTGCCTTCCATCATTTTTTCCATTTATGTAGCACACCTTTTCTGCTACTTTGTTTAATCGCTCTGATACCAAACTGTAGCACACCTTTTCTACTACTTTGTTTAATTCCTCTGATACCAAACTGTAGTGCCCCCTTTATTGGCTACCAAGGTTTTATCACTCTTAAAAGAAAACTTATAACACCACCTTGCACATAACTCTTAAAGGTATTATAAATCTCATGCATTTAAACAAATAAACACATTCTACACAGAGTATTCATAGGAGTTACTGCCATAATTAACAGTCCATAGTATTTCATAATAATTCATATACACAGCGGAAATCATGATATCATAAGCAATAGAGTCATGCAAAGCATGATTAAAACATAATCAGATACTTATCTTTTAACAGTGGTAGAATCCACCAACCAAGTGCAGGCCTTCCATGAACCTCCCAGCCTTAGACCACACTGCTCATCAGCTCAGCAGTGAGTCACCCCCAAGCTGGGACTAGGCTCCACCCCGAGACAAGGAAATCTAGGCTAGGCTGAGGTTACAGGAAAAACAACACAAAACCATAAGGAAGGGGATTCTTTCCAAGGAACCTCCCATGTTCACTGCCCACAGATCCTCATTCCCCACATGCCTATTCCACCCCAAGAGTATACACCTTCTCTGTCACCTGGACAGTCCTTCGGTTGCTAATATCCCTTGCCTTGGGTTACATGAATAGGCCGGATCGGAAGTCTCTGGGCTCTATGGTAGCTACAAGATTCCTTCCAGGAGTTCTCTCCTTCCTCTGCGCACTCTCTCACCTGGAGGGAGTCGCTCACAAGCCCAACAACCTGTTCTTCCAACTTCAACCACCTCTCTCACCTAGAGAGAGTGTTGTACAAACTGGCAAACAAGCCACACAGGAACAACAATACATGTCCACCACAATCCACGAGGATCCAGACACGAACGCCCAGGAAGCTCCAGATAGGTGCAACAGTATAACCAGGCTTAGCAGGGATGAGACACTTCTATTTCCTCAATTTGGAAACACGGGATAGACTCACACTCTGGATTCTCAGGGATGCATGATGAGTCGTCCACGCAGGGGTCGATTTAGAATCCATGGTTTAGAACAGAGAAGGGGTATACAATCTTTCCAGAACAAACACAGACTCTTTCCCAAAATCAACACAGGCTTCTCATTTAGGGAATGTACACACGGGTTTTCTCAGAGCCAGACGCAGGCTTTTCGAATCACAGGGACGCACCCCCCCCAAGTTTCTCTTCAAGAGTCGGGTTTGTAGTTCTATCCAGGCTCCATACATGATTAGACGATCGGGTAGAATGGGGAAGGAACCTTCTCACGGCTCACCCAGGCCGTTTTATTCTCATGCGTCAGGGTTGACACTTGTCACCCATGAAACTGCATGCGTTCCACCAGCATGCATCTTCCTTGCATGTTCTCCCCTTGCCAGAAACTTAGGATAAACATAAAATGCACATGTCTTTTGGGATAATATTAAAATATTATTCTTAGGCTTAAGCCCCCTAGGCTTAGACCCTAGGCTCAACACTTAGCCCCTTTTTCCACCTTCCAGCCCCTAATTCCTTGTCCACTCTATGGATGCTTAGTCCCCCTTCACTCATTCATCGTGGTCAGTCTGCACATGGCGGTGTTTATATTTTATTAATATTTTTGCGTGATTACAGATACAACAGCAGGCTCCTGGCCTTCAACACTTAGGCTCCCTGGCCTAACAACACATAATCCTCCAGCTTATAAAAATTTGGCTCACCAGCCTATAAAACATAATTACAATTCCTTTCAAAACATGGTTTACAACGGGGCTCGGCCTTGGGGACACTACAATCCCCCTCCCCTTATTTTTGCACTGTCCTCAGTGCAACTTTACACAGCATCTGCAAGATTTTCAAAATTTTCAAAAAGATGCGGGTACTTTGCCCGCATAACATCTGCATGCTCCCATGTCATGTCCTCAGGACCGTACCAGGTCCACTAGACCTTTACAAGCTCTATAGCTCGATTCTAGAGTTGTTTGCTTTTCCTGTCCAATATGCGCACAGGATGCACTTGCAGGACACCTTCTAGTTCCACCTGAATCACATTCCAATCGATAACATCATTAGCATCAGGTACATATTTCTTAAGCAGTGAAACATGAAACACATTATGTACAGTCATAGATGCAGGTAATGCAGGCATGTATGCAACCGGCCCAATCCTTTCCAGGATCTCAAATGGCCCACAAAATCTTGCTGCCAACTTGGCACAACTTCCCAACTTTAGGGAACTCCTGTTAGTTTTCACTTTCAGGAAAACATGGTCACCCACTTTGAATTCTCTGTGGTTTCTGTTACTATCAGCTAAACTTTTCTGTCTGTCCTGGGCAACTTTTAGATTATGTTTAATTTTTATCATTTGATCTTCCATCTCTTTGAGCAGCTCAGGCCCAACTACTGCACTGTCAATTGGATTATCCCATCTCACTGGAGTGTTTCACTTTCTTCCATAAAGCGCTTCGAATGGGCTCATCTTCAGTGATGCATGATACCCATTATTGTAGGCAAATTTTACCAAATGCAGGTAGTCTTCCCACCTTGATGGTTTATCCATCACATGCATTCTCAGCATGTCTTCTATTACTCTGTTTACTCTCTTTGTCTGTCCATTAGACTCGGGATGATATGCTATGCTAAAGTTTAGATTCGTTCTGAATCCTTTGAACATTCCTTTTCAGAAATTCGAAGTGAATTTCGGGTCTCTATCAGACACAATTGTCTTAGGAATTCCATGCAAGCGTGCAACTTCTTTTATGAAGATATCAGCAACATCTGCTTCTCTGTGGGTGGATTTCAGTGGAATAAAATGGGCAGCTTTAGTAAGCTTGTCCACCACCACCATGATTGAATCATGCTGCTTGCTTGTCCTAGGTAGTTCGGTGATAAAATCCATTGTTACCACATCCCATTTCCACTCAGGAATAGGTAAAGGCTGCAACAACCCTGCTGGGTGCCTATGCTCAGCCTTAACCTTTTGGCACTCCATACATCTGGCGATGTATTCAGCGATTTCTTTCTTGAAACCCGGCCAAAAATAATGGCTTTGACTGCTGCCACAGTCTTCTGATATCCAGGATGTCTAGCATAAGCCACGTTATGCATATCCTTTATAATTGCCAGCTTCAACTCTCGAACATTGGGTACATATACTTTGTTTTTATACAAAATTAAGCCATCAGTTCCCAAGGTGTAACTTTCCTTGGTTTGTGGTCTCTCACACTGTTGTAGCTTTGCTACTAGACCTCTGTACTGCAAATCAACATTTGCAGTTTCCAAAATTCTATCTTTCATCTCAGTCTGGTACATGCTAATGGTTGTAGCATGTAATTTGTGTGCTTTTCTGCTGAGTGCATCAGCCACCTTATTTTCTTTCCCTTTGATATGCTTGATATCAAAGTCATATTCGCACAGAAATTCCATCCATCTAATTTTCCTGGCTTTTAAGGTTGGCTGATCAAATAAATACTTCAGACCATTATGGTCTGTTCTCAACTCGAATCTCTTGCCCATGAGGTAATGTCTCCATTTCCTCAAGGCGTGGATGATTGTTGCCAGCACTAAATCGTGAGTGGCATAATTCTTCTCATGTTACTTCAACTTTCGGGATTCATAACAAACTACAAATCCCTCTTGGATGAGAACTCCTCCCAGCCCCTCCTTACATGCATCTGTGCACACTACGTAATCCTTATTTGGATCTGCAATCTTTAGGATTGGAGCACTGGTTAGCAGCTACTTCAATCGTTGGAAACTGCTCTCACATTCTTCGGTCCACTAAAACTTCTTCCCCTTCCTTTGCAAGGAAGTGATAGAATGAGCTATCCTTGAGAATACGGCTATAAACCTCCTATAGTAGTCTGCCAGACCCATAAAAGATCTAAATTCTACCACATTCCTTGGCTCTGGCCATTCTCGAATGGCTTGTACCTTCTCAGGATCCACAACAATCCCTTCTTTAGATATAATGTGCCCCAAATAATGGATCTACCTTTGGTAAAAAGAGCACTTGCTCAGTTTTGCGTACAGCTGGTGTTCTCTCAACACCTGCATTACCATTCTCAGGTGTTTCTCATGTTCTTCCTCTGTCTTGGAATACACCAAGACGTCATCTAGGAAGAATATGACAAACTTGTCCAAATAATCTATGAACACTCCATTCATTAAACACGTGAAAACAACAGGTGCGTTGGACAGTCCAAACAGCACCACCGTGAACTCATAATGACCGTACCTTGTTCTAAAGGTGGTCTTGCTGATGTCCTCATCCTTTATTCTCACTTGGTGATATCCTGATCAGAGATCTATTTTCGAAAATATTTTCGCATCCTTCAACTAATCAAAAAGATCATCAATCCTTGGCAGAGGATACTTGTTCTTGACAATGACATTATTCAACTGTCAAAAATCAATGCACAGCCTCAACGTCCTATCTTTCTTCTTCATGAATAGGATCAGGGCTCCCCAAGGTGACACACTGGGGTGAATGTAACCTTTCTTCAGTAGCTCTTTGAGCTGCAATTGCAACTCTTTCAGCTCTGGCATACTCATTCTATAAGGAGCCTTCGAAACTGGAGTTGTTCCAGGCATCAAATTTATAGAAAAATCAATGTCTCTCTTTGGAGGTAGTCCAGGTACCTCCTGAAATATGTACTTGAATTATTTGAGTACTTCGTGGTCTTCCAGATTCGATACTACATCTCAAGATGCTTCTTCCACCTGAGCTGCAAATAATTGACAGCCTTTCCGGTAACATTTCTTCAGCTGCATGGCTCAGATTTCCCTCACAGCCACGGCTCTGGGAATTCCTTGGAATGTTACCTGATTTCCCTCTTCATTCAGGCATGTGAACCTCTTGTTACGACAATCCAGAAGGGCATGGTGCTGGTCCAACCAGTCCATCCCAATTAAGCAATCGTATGAGCCTAAAGGCAGAATGTTCAATTTAGCCTTAGTGCTCATTCCTTTCATTTCCACCGAATAGGACTTAACCAATTCAGTGACCTTCCTCTTGGTCCCTGTGGCCAACTGCACTAACCAAGACTTCCCATGTTTTCTTCTCATTAGATGAAAACTTTCCACCACTCTAGGATCTACATAACTATGGCTAGCCCCTAAATCAATTAAAATAACAAGTGGTCAGTTGTTGATCGTACCTTCCACTTCAATCATGTGAGATTGAAATTCTTCTTGCTTGTTGTCCAGGGCTGCGTAGATCCTTGGCATTCTACTGCCCATGTCCTCCACTATTTCATCTTGCTGAACAGTATGGATAGTTCTCGCTTTATATTTTCTGTGGGGGCAGTCTTTGTACCTATGATTCCCTATACAACCCCAACACTCCATAGGTGGTGGTCTTGGAAACTGCTCACTCCCTTCAACTTTCCTGGGCTCTCTAAAAGATGACTGTCCCCAAGGACTGTTTCTAAAAAAGGAAGGCTTGTTTCCCTTCCGCCTCTGTTCCTTCTTAAACTTCCTCTGATCATTGCAAACCTTCCGAAAGGTAGGCTTTTCTCTTTGTTGTTCGTATAGACATTTCACCCTTCTTATGGTTTCTTCCATGGTATTAGGATTGTCATACTAAATCTTGTCACCAATGGAAGGTGCTAGTCCACTCAGATACCTCTGAATTTTGACAGCCTCGTCTTTGATGAATTGAACATACTTCAGTAGTTCCAGAAAATTTCGTTCATACTCGTCAATGGTTATACTGCCCAACTTGAGTTCGAAGAACTCCTTCATCTTTCTGTCATAGTATCTTTTAGTCAGGTATTTCTTCTCGAAATACCTCTTAAATTCCTCTCGAAATACCTCTTAAATTCCTTCCAAGTGACCTCTTTCTCTCGGATGTGTTGCACCTGCACAAACTGATCCCACCACATGGACGCTTTTCCTTTCAGTTGGTACATTGCAATTCTTCCTTCTGCATGGGCAGAATAATTCTGCAGTTGGAAGTATTTCTTCATGACAAGCAACCAGGTCTCGGCATCTTCTTCCTTCTTATGTTCTCCATTGAATGTTGGAGGATTGATCTTGTTCATCTCCCCTTTCAATTCATCCTTTCAAGATTTTCGGTGTTTTCTGGTAGGGGACAGGCTTGAACTACTGTGTGTCTCCTTGCTAGAATGCTTCGGGGAGAGACGGTAATGTCTGTTACCACTCCTCGATCTCCTTCTCCCCTCAGGGGTTCTGACACTTCTTGATCTACTTGTGTCACTCCCTTTTTCCAATTTATTTTCTATTCTTTCCAGGTTCTTCAACATTTTTAAATTGAATTCACCCTGTCGATCCCGAATTTTCATGAGCTTTCGGCTATCAGCTAGGCGAGCCTGGGCATCTTTCTGCAATCTTTCGATGAGTTGCATCATATGTTCTTCCTTATCCATCTATTTTCCGTGCCCATTGGATTTCAATCCTTCCACTCCCATATTGACATCCTTTCCTTCCCATTCATCTCCTGTTTCGGAGGCAATCATCACCTTTTCCCATTCCATACTCGGCGTTGGTTAACTGGAATCCTGAGCTCTGTTGAACTCTGCACACGCACTGTGCAATTAAATTCGAAGTTTGTCAAGCCATTACTCCTTCAGAACAATCTGTAACATTTATAAGCCAATACGAACAAGAACAAAAGACATTTTGATTCAATTAAGTTTTCTGAGCTCTCGTTTGGTTCTGCAATTTTTGTGTTTTTGAAACTTTCATTTTCGGCACTTCATGATTTCGAGACTTCGGGTTTCGGTCCACGAAGATCACACAGTTAGATATTCGTAACCAGAGTCACCCTTTTGCAACTCACAATCTCGTGAGTTCGTGAGTCGAAGACCCTCGACTAATTTCCTCTAACTGTCGATACCCGAGATGAAACACGGGTATGGCTCCCTCCTCGCTAGCGTCTGCTATGCATGACCGTAGTCTAGGTCTAAGTGCTAGCACCCTTCGCTATTCGTACCTTTGTGAGTTGTGGCATCCAACCCTGGTGCCTCCCTTTCACAAAACCCCGAGAAGATGTTAGCGACATTTCTTGTTCTAGGCACAAAAGTATTCGGGTCTGCAAGTCGCACAAGAAGCGCCCGAGCATAGCATTGAAAAAATCTCGTTTTGAGGCTTCCAATCAAGCGGGCGGGTGGAATTATGATGTCAACAGCCCAGATCCATCCATAAGAGAAGATCAACGATCATCGGAATATCGGGGATAGCAAGTTGACCGATGTATAATGTCAAAGAAAGTAGCTTTATGTTGAGACTGAATCTGGGTCGTTCGATCCCGCAACACATAGTGCGAGATCTAGTCGGCATATCGGCAGTCGAGAGTTTGAAGGGTGAAAGTCCCTCATCATCTCACATCCCGAAACCCCGAACCCCGGAGTGCTGAAAGTGCCCAGAGGTGGGCCTGCAGTATCGCGAAGCAGCCTCAGTCGTTCATCCACAGGAGACACCTGGCGTGTGATTAGGCTTTTCGCATTTTCGCCCATCGCAACTATTATAAGCAAGGATCAGCTCCTTCCTATTCGCGAACATCAAAAACCCCTATGGAAATAAAAGCAGGGTCACGGTCCGTGGTCATTTGGGAAACAAAAGAGCTAAGTAAAAGGGGACAAAAGCATTGAGTCCAGTCACCGAAAGGATCATTGCAATTTCCAGATGCCATCGGATACGATTTCGCTCTCGGTTTTCTCTTGAAGTAAATGAAGGAAAAAATGGATGGTTGAAACCTCCTTTCATTCATTGAATATGAGATATGGAGGGTCTAGCAAGCGGTCTGTTCGAAGGAGTTCTGTGTACTGATTATCCAAAGAAGCCATGCCGAAGTCCTTGATTAGACAGATATGTCTACACACGCCATTTTGGCCTTTAATGTTTCGGCTTCCTCCCCTGCAAAGGCCATGCGAAGTTAAGGTAGCGTCTGTCATAGGCGCACGATCATCTTGAGTCTGCATGCGTAGGCTGTCAGAAGACATGCAGACGCAATGTTTTTAATGCAGCGTCTTTGATCCAGATTTATGTAGGAACACAATGAAATATAGAAATACACATAAACGCAGAGAGTAGCGGAAATAAGACTTCATTTCATTAATAACAAATGACTGAAATATGCTTACAGACAGAATGGAAATAAACTAGCTAGGGCGCTGGTAGCTTATCTCTGAGAAGAGATGTGGCTGCTACTCGCATCCGTGAGAAGATGATT